>CM072513.1:41646027-42156027 GCA_036898135.1 Oncomelania hupensis
TTATGTAATGATAATGTAAAGCGTGGTGAGTCTGGTCGTAGGCTGGAGTACCCGCTATATAAAAACCAGATATTATTATTATTATTATTATATCAGTTAATTTATTGACTGTACCTTTAGTTTTTTCTCTCATGTTAGTGTATGCCTCCTACTGTCTGCTATTTCCGGTTTGCAAGTAAGAGACATTACTCACGCAAGTAAGGGAAATACTCGCCTACACTGGCCTGTCAAAATGGCGTCGCGCAAGAGGAAAGTTTTGAGTTTGGCAGAGAGAATGAAAGTGATTTAAAGAAGTGAAAAAGGGGAGAGTTGTTTGACCAAGTTCTTGTTTGTCAACAACATCCCTGGAGTAGACAAAATGATGGCCATCCAGTCTGCCATTCAGAGTGCAAGGATTAGAAAGGATCTGATTATCGAAAACAGTCTTCAATTTCAAAGTTTTTACCTGTTCGAAATGACTGAAGACACTACTGTTTTCGACTAATCATGTAATTTCTAATCCTTGCACTCTGAATATGGTTTTCTGTGTTAAACATTTCAAGTTGTGAATTAATGTCAATTCCATGGAGCATTTCACAGCAGTGTGAAAGCTAAAAGTGTTGTTAAACATTTGAAGTTGTTAATAAAAGAGACAAAGCTAAAACTGAAACACATGCTATACTGTGTTTTTTGTCAGAGAATACATGCTGGTGAGTGTGAAAATTATGACTACATATACCTCCGACCTTGACCTCCCTCCTCCCTCCTCCCCCCTCCTCCCCCCCCCCTCCCCTATTTCCGGTAAAAGACAACCTCTATTATAAGACCGTTTTTTTCTCAGATTTTGGACAGTCTTATTATTCAACACAGTTGAAGGGTTGCGTTTTACATTAGACACTAAAAGGTTTTGATGAAATTTAGCACCAAAAAATAAACGTTTCCAATCAAAGTTGGTTACTTTACAAAACTTATGAGTACCAGCTTCTGTATGAAGGTGCTCACAAACTGACTATTTCAAAATATTTAAGATATTATTCAGATAATATCTGGAAATACAATGAGCAAGTGTAAAACAATTACCTATGATAAAATTAAAAAGGTATACTTATAAAGTAATTGCTAACATCATCTGAATGCAAACAAAATCAAGAATGAAACAAATGATTTGAAAAAAATGACTGTCACTTACCCTTCCCTCACTCTTCCAGTAGATGAAAAAGCCATACTCGTCAACCTTGACCGTGCAGTTTGGTTCAAATGCTCCACATTCCTGCAAAACAATTTTATAAGAATTATTTTAAAAACTAACAGTTAACACACAAAAAATGAGAGTTTTACAACCTGTCATCATCAAAAACATTCCGACAGAACCCCAAGGACTAGAAAGAAACAAAATATTAAAATGCGCTCAATGATGCATGCACCATGGCTCAGTGGTGAAAGCTATGGCAAACAAGCATTGAATAATTGTAAGTGATAATAATGCAGGCAGTGGTTTGAAAGGTCAAGATTGACAGCCAGGAGTGGCGAAAATATAACATGACCCTGATGCACAGGCATGTGCCCAATTTTCTTCAGATAAGAGTATAAACCAAAGCCTAGTCTGTGTACCCACACATTCCATCACAAAGACTTTAAAGATCCCGAAACTCATGTCCACTTGACTTGTGAGAGCCGGATACATAAATACACACAGCAGGCCCTTCATCTGTCCATGGTAGATCATTCAGATGCGGATTAGTTATAGGCCAGGCGAGACGTGATGGTAATCTGTGACGTAACACTTCAAAATGCCTCGCAACACAGACTGGCCGCCACATCTGGCAGGCCAGCTTCAGTCCATATCTATCTATCTGTATCTTGTTCCACTCCAGATGTGGAGTCAATCCATGTCAAATCAATGAGATGACATCAATGTCATCCGCAAAACAGAGGTTGGAGATTGCTTTACCCCCTATGCTAACTGTGCCCTCGTGATCTGCAAGGGCATCTGACATGATGCGCTCTAGGAAGATGTTATAAAGTGTTGGAGAGAGTATGCATCCTTGACGCACACAGATTGTTGTTCTAAACCAGTTTTCGGTGTTGTGAAGTACTGCACTGGTAGCCTTGCCATACAGGCTTTTGATGACTTCACACTTGTCAGCTGCTTCACAGGCTAGAGGCCTTCTTGCTGTTGTTCTTCATTTGACGGTTATCTATTTGCTGGCACTGATCTTCTATCCAGTTCCCCTTTGCTGTGCACATGCCTTTTCGGATGTCATTGTTGATTTTTCGGTAGGCATCAGTTCCCTGTGAGTTCAGGTGTGATGCACGGTTTCTTCTTTAGCCGGTGCTTTGGGTGGTCACTATAGGCTTTATTTTTTTGTGATATCGACCACGTGCATAACGTCACACCGCTAGTGAAAAATTCTGCTTGCTGAAAGTTGTGTAAAGTGATGAACTCAACCATCCTTGAAAGAAACTAGAGTAATCAGACACAAGCAGACCGCACCCTCATTCAAGAAAGCTCTAAAATCTCACCTCTTCAAACTCTACAATCCTGACTAAATCCTTCATTCTATAGACCATAGCTGCAGCTCATATTTGTTCTGCTTTTGGCTATGCTTGTGGATTTGCTGTGATTGTGATTACTTGTTTGCAGAAAGTTAACTTTATGTATTTTGTTTGATTTTGTGTGTTTGGTTTTATTTTATTTTATTTCTTCTCATTGTATAATTTCTAATGCAATATTGTAAGTTGTTTCATGTTTGTTTCTTTCCTATCATGTAAAGCGCTATGCGCTTGTCTATAAAAAGACAAGTAATAGCGCTATATAAATATTATTATTATATTAATCTAGTTTTTCCCAGTATAGCATTATTCTGAAGCTCAATATGTAAAAACGTATCCCACGTATTTTTTTCTTCTATTCTTTATAAGACTATTTCTTTTAGTTAGATGTATGACGTAAGACAGTGATGACGAAGTATAGAGCGATTGGTTAAATTGCGTCATACGCGATTGATCCAGGGTGTTCGGGAGAGAAGAGAGAGGCTATATAATTATGTGCCGCACTGTTTTGGGGGTGTTGATAGTGAGTTGGAAAGTAAAAAGTTGAGAGTGGAAAGGCGATTGAGCGATTGTATGCAGTTGTTGATGTGTGCTGAATAAAAGTGGAAATCTTCATACGTCGACTCTGTGACTTGTATGCTGATTGAACGGGTTGCGTGGATAAACGAATCTTACACTCATCAGTACTTCAGCATTGGGGCTGAATCAACTACTGATAGAAAAACACCAACAGTATGCTTTCTAATTTTTTTTTTAAGATCATTTTGTTTTTATCCCAAGGCAAATGAACTTATATGATTGCATCTAACTGTATTCCTTCATTTCTGTATACATTGTTATGGCTATGTTCTTTTATTTTTTATTGCTGTTTGACTAGTCTCGAAGTTAACTGCAAAATATTCATGTCTTGTAAGACACATTTTGCTCTGCACTACTTTCATTTTTGTGTACTTGTATAAATCAATGCAATTTCTATTTTAGATCAGCTTTATTTTACTGTTTGTCTTCTCTTAAGGAATCACTGTGTGAGGTTATGTCCACAATTATTTGGCCTATCAACCATTCTATAGACGACATGTTGCTAATTGGCAATTGTAGTTATATTATGTTAACTGTTGACACCGTGGATAGTTTGGGGCCCAGCAAAACTAATTTTATTCAATGCAAACTGTCACTTAACAACATTAACCACTCCATTCGTGTAATGAAGTTTTGTACTCCAAAACTAAAATTTTTAAATTTAAAACCAGTTCACGCCGTGGTTGATTCGAAATTGTCTAATTTTTCATAAACGATTAAGTTTTAATCCATACAAGATGCTGTCACAGCGTGAAGTTATGGCCCCTTGAATCTTTGACAAGTATTGAATGCTTTCTAATGTTGTTTTGATCTTTTTGTGTTTACCCAAAGACAAATGAACCTAAATGATAGCATCTAACTGTATTGCTTCATTTCTGTATAAATTATGTTTGTCATGGCTGTGTTCACATTTTATTTTTTTTAATAGATGTTTGACTAGTCTCGAAGTTAACTGCAAGATATTCATGTACCTGTAAGACTATTGTGATGTTTTGATGTTAGAAATTTTCCTCAAGAACTGTAGAAGTAGTTTGTTGTATTTCAGGTTAAATGTTTGGTGACTTGACTGTCTGACAAGATGTAACGCAAACGCCCCATTCTGATGTGTAATGTTTTGTACATTTTTTCTCCAGCACTTCTAATAAACTGATTTTAAATGCAAATTTGCTTCCAAGTGTTTGTAGATTACTAACAGGACTTGCTTCATTGTTTCCATGCATTTAGGTTTTAAATTTCAGTATTCGTGCTGCTATGGCAGTTGATTTTGTTTGTGACATAAGGTGATGTTATGCAAACAAGTTCAGATCAACTTAACAAAATGTTGGTGCTTTAAAAATGTCTTGTTTGTTAAAATATCCTTTGTGCTGTTGTATTTATATAAATGTGTTATTTTCATACTCTGCGTTCTCTTTCTTTAGACCAATACGCTTGCGAAACATGGACCCTCACAGCAGATTACAACAAAGAATACAAAGCATGGAGATGATGTGCTACAGAAGACTTCTGGGCATTTCCTATACCCAGCACATCACCAACGACAGTCCGACAGACCATCACACAAGCCATTGCCTGGACAACACGATGACCTGCTCACAGTGGTGAAGAAACGGAAACTCCGATGGTATGGCCATGTCACCAGAACATCAGGCCTTGCAAAGACCATCCTGCAAGGCACAATGCAAGGAGGTAGAAGAAGAGGGAGACTGAAGAGGTGGTAGGACAACATTCGAGAATGGACTGGCTTGACATTGAGCGAAGCCATCAGGGTTGCAGAGGACAGAGAAAGATGGAGTATGCTGGTTAAACGATCATATATGGTGTCCCAACGACCTCAGACGTACGGGATAGGATATGATAGGTTTATTTTAAAGCAAACATCCTGAGAATATAAAAAATGCAAAAACAAAATATATCACGCCGTGTTATTTTTCAAGTTAGAGCATAATTTCTTATTTGAATGTGGTAAACTTGAGAGAAAAGTAGTATAATACTATTATAGTAAACAGCTGCACAGATGGAAAGAAAATAAAGATTTGAGCATGACAACCTCCAGCAAGGTAGAAGTATGCTTTATAAGTACATTTCGAACAATTTTGTGATTGAAAATTAAATTTCAGTGCTCAAGACAGTAACACTTTTTAAGACAAATAAATTGCAATTTTCACTCCTATCACTCATCAAAGACTAAAATTACATTTTAACAAGAAAGTAGATCTATAGAATTGCATGAAACCTGGCAGCCACAGTCATTATTATAATATTGTTATTCACAAAAAAAAATGAACATTGGTTGCCGAGCTAAATTTTGATCAATGGAGGTTATACTTGATACGCAGTCAAAACTAGCAGTTTTTTGGCCAACACCACAGTTTACATGAAAAGGTAATCATAATGTTTTGAAACTTTGCAGACATTGTCTTCATTATCATCTTGTTACATCCATTCCTATCCTATCCCGTAACTCCGAGGTCGTTGGGGCACCACAAATAACCAGCATACTCCATCTTTCTCTGTCCTCAGCAACCATCATGGCTTCGTTCAGTGTCAAGCCAGTCCATTCTCGAATGTTGTCCTCCCACCTCTTTTTCGGTCTCCCTCTTCTTCTGCCTTCTTGCATCGTGCCTTGCAGGATGGTCTTTGCAAGGGCTGATGCTCTGGTGATGTGGCCATACCATCGGAATTTCCGTTTCTTCACCACTGACATGCCCGCTTTAAAGGTTAGAGTGCATAGGTTGCATTATATGTCTATCTGACTGTCTGCTTGAATGTCTACCTCAGTTTGTCTATGTGCTTGCCTGTTTGTAAAGGTCCAATTGAGCTTAAAAGTGGTACACATGTTTATTAAATTCTAGGTAAATGCTAACTGAAAAAGGAAATCCTGTTTTCCCCTCAAGAGACGCAGCCACAATGCAGCTCTACAGTCAAGATCGGATATCTGCGGTGTTTACTGTCTGATGGGATTGTTGGGTACCAATACCAGGTCAGTGACCACCAAAAATAGGAGTGACAGACTCGACTCAAAACACAGCGATCTGTACCCCATACTTACATGCACATGCTATTGTTTATACATTCAGAGGACACGTGTTTCCCTTCTTGCTATTTCTGCTTCGTAAGTGTGCATTTACCTTGCTTTGGAAATACAGACTTTTTGATCGTTCACGACTGCTTCACATAGGCTTATTCACAATCATGAACGCTGATGTTGGCATGTCATAATCGCGAGTTTTCATATTGACATTTATACAAATACTGATAAATAAAAAAAAAAGGTAAAGGTAGTCCCATAGCCTTGTGGCCGTAGGGGAGCGTGATGTTGGAGATCACACTTATCTTGGGCCAGCGTAATGAGGGTGATGCCCAACTCTCTCCCTCGCTGCTTTACCTTCCCCACCCTCAAGAGAGTAGGTACTCAATCACAGTTGAGTCAACTGGGGGCGTTGTTGTTTGTCGCTTCACACCTTAGCGGTCACCCATCCAAGTGCAAACCGCACCGGACGGTGCTTCACTTTCGACACAGTAGCGAGTGCTCCAACCACTGCACTATCCGACACCCTGATAAATACCTTCCGAAATAATGTTTTGTGTGCTAACTCGGTGCATTAAAAAAGATTTTACTGTAATTTCTTTAGACCTGGAAACGGAAAAATCTTTTGAATAATAATAACTGCGACATGATGAACACTTGGATATAATTCATGGATTGTGTTTACCGGTAATTTCCGGTATTTGACCGATTGAGATTCATCAATACCGGTTTAAAAAATGTGTGCTTAGGCAGATTGTTATTTGGTTTGACCAGGGAAAAAAATAAAGAGTAAATACTAAAAAAAAAAATCCTTTGTCTAGGTAGTCAAAAGCCATTTAAAAAAATGATTTCCTCATCACAAAACTGACATAGATTTAAAGAGCTTTTCATTCTGAACACAGTGGTATATTTTATTCCCCCATAGGACAAATAGGTAAAAAGTTATTAATGTTTGAAAATGCCGAATGTTGGTGTTTTTTTTGGCAACGTTTTGGAATTGAAGAAATTGACAACTTTGGAGTCTCAAACAAAGTGAAACCAATATTGATACCAGAAACTGAGAAAGCTGATTTTTGACAGGTAACCCCTTCATATGTTATACTCCAAGCCCAATTTTCTTCAGGCCTATCCCATGTAATGTTCAGCCGTTTTGGTGCTTCAAGTTCAAAGTTGGGAAATCATCAAATTCGCAGTGCGTGCCGGCAAATTATAGGCCTACTAGTGTGCTACTACGCTTAGCACTCATGTCGCTGAATAGGCCTACGAGTTCGCCATGGCCGCAAGAAAACCCGAACACCGTTTGGGTACACTTTTCTACGGCAAAGCGCACCGCGATAGAGTAATGCACAAATTAATAAATACCCTAGTTTCATAAAGGAAAGTCTGCTCTTTATTTCTTGCTAATTTTTAAACTTCTAGTTAAAATCAAACTTACATCAAAACCGCTTTATCCACTTTGTTCGGCTCGTAACAACACTTTTAGTTACACATCAGAGCCCACCATATTTGATATGTAAATGAAGCTAAGTATCCGAACTTCTCATTGGTTCTTATTTTTAGGCCATCCAATTAAATATCTTAAAGCACTTTGAGTTTGAAATGAGCAACCTCGCAGCAGACGCGCTGACATTTTGTTTCGGAGCGGCATTCAGCGCTCGGATAGAAGCGTATTCAAAAGCTGTTTTCTCGGAATCTTTCGCATAAACATGCATTAAAAACAACACAGATGTAAAGATAAAGCTTTCAATTTTTATTTGAATACAGCCACTGTTCGTTTTGATGCAGTTTTACATTAATAATAAGTGTTGAAAGTGAAGTCAAAACTGAGTCAAAACTGCTGAGCGGACAAGAGGCAATGAAGGGCTTGGACTACCTACTTTGTCTGTATGAAAGAGAGAGAGAGAGAGAGAGAGAGAGAGAGAGAGAGAGAGAGAGAGAGAGAGAGAGAGAGAGAGAGATTGTTGAATAGCTATTACATGTGTAATATTGATACAATATTGACATTGTCTCATTGAAAACAAGCTGATAACACTTGGTGTCGCAAGATTATGTTAATATGGTGTTGCAATGACATGTTAATGAGACTCCAAAATTTACATCAAAATAACAGCTGGATGTTAAGCCAGCATGCGATAGAATGGGATTGTATCCTATCATTTCATGTTTTTATTTTGATTCATTATAATAAAGCCAATTCACAAACACCGCTAAGAAAATGGACACTTTTGGGAATGTATTTTTTTTGGCTAAGTCAAGTGTGTGAGTGTTTGGAAATTATACATTTGAATAGCTTGCCATCTTGTTTTCTATGTGTATTTGTGAGTGAGTGTGTGTGTCTGTGTGTGTGTGCGTGCATGTGCACGTAAGTGTGCCTGGGTGCAATAGTACAATAGTCATAAGGTTTGGGCAGAATAAAATTCGCCAAAATCAGAAGGGTTGGCAAGTCTGATCATTTAAGGTGTAATATAGTAAGTAAACAATTGGTAGGCAATGGTTTCCTATGCCGAAGGTCACATGATCGAACCCTGCAGTGGTCGAACCTGTTTGTTCATTTACAATTTAGGTATGAGACATTTCAGGTCACCAAGGGTTTCCTGCCTTCCTTCAATAATTGTATTAATCTACATTTCAAAAAAAAAAAAAGATTTTTTTTCTAACTTCATCATGTTCATGAAGTTTTGTAATAGTGTTCTCATCAGACCACCATGCTTTGAGTTTAATTATTTTATTATTATTTTTTATTAATTAATCGTTCAAGATTATATAGCGCTTTTCCAGCTCAAGAGCTGCTCAAGGCGCTGGCCGATACAGGATCTAACTCAAGCCGCCCGAGGCGCCAACTTGCAGCCTTTGGGTGCATCGTAATAACGCTCCAGACAATCCTGGGCAGCCAGGGATGGGGGAGTAGGACCTAGGTGCATGCTGGATGTGTTCTTGTCACCGGCACTCACCCGTCTAGGACATGAGCATCAGGATCTTTAAAGTCTGTTATGGTGGAATGTATGCGACACAGACTAGACCTCGGTTTATACTCTCATCCGAAGGAGTAGGAAACGGGAGTAAAGTGTCTTTCCCAAGGACACAACACAATGCCCCGGCCTGGGTTCGAACCCGGGACCTTCAGATCCACAATCCAAAGCTCTACCATTAGGCCACTGTGCCTCCACAATTGCAGAGAAAGTGCATGATACTGATAGCATCCTGCATTATTCTAATATTATTATTCATATATAATATAGACTTTACATTGATGAATACTAGAACACTACAGACAGAACACAAGAAATCACAATATAGTCACCTCATCCCAACAGTCGAATATTCCGCCTGTTTGTAAGGGTTCTGGCACAGGTATCCGCCAGTTAAATTCAAACTGCTTGGTCATCTGCTGGCAGATATTTCCTCACTCACACCTGAACAACAAATTATGCAAAATAAATGCACTTAAAAATCCAGTCCAGTACTAGGCAAAACATGCCAACTGGCACAAAAGACAATAAACTAATTTTAAACAGACTTCATGATCCCATGGTTTAAAATTTTGAAAAACATTTGTACAAATCCAGGCAGAAGAATCCTGGAACTTGGAAGAGAGAAAGTAGCTATTTGACAATTAAAACTGGGATTTTTTTTTTAATGGTCACATGTAATGATGTATGCACAAATCTCACCAGTAGTAGTAGTTATGCCCCCGGATTCTAGCCATTTGGGGAAGTAAAAAAAGAAAGAAAGAAAATATAATGTATATATATATATATATATATATATATATATATATATATATATATATATATATATTATATATATATATATATATATATATATATATATATATATATATATAATGTTGATCAATGTACGTATCCAATGATTCCAACTATTTTAAATGTGGTACCTTGTTGCCCAACTATTAGGTGAATGTGCATGCAAGTGGAAGCAAATGAACAATCTTTGAAGCATATGATATAGGCAAAGCAACTTATTTCCAAATTCCATTCCACACAGACAGGGTCTGTTTATTGCTGCAATAGAACTTTAAGTTTAAGTCCATTTGTGTGTATGAAATAACAGTGCCAATAATATATGTTTATTGTTTTGTCCAATACCCTAATACCCCATCAAAATGTAGGCCTTGATATATGACACTCATAATTATACTAAACAGAATTTTCACTATGCTTTAATTTCATGTTCTTAATAAAATAATCATCAATATATCATCTTGAAACACAAAAAAAACACATCAAAGTAAAATTACCAAAATAACATCAGTGCATCTGCTGCTGTGGTAAAACAATGTCTTCCATGATACTAACGTAATAGATTTATTGACACAAGATATATAATGTTGATCAATGTACGTATCCAATGATTCCAACTATTTTAATTGTGGTACCTTGTTGCCCAACTATTAGGTGAATGTGCATGCAAGTGGTAGCAAATGAACAATCTTTGAAGCATATAGGCAAAGCAACTTATTTCCAAATTCCATTCCACACAGACAGGGTCTGTTTATTGCTGCAATAGAACTTTAAGTCCATTTGTGTGTATGAAATAACAGTGCCAATATGTTTATTGTTTTGTCCAATACCCTAATACCCCATCAAAATGTAGGCCTTGATATATGACACTCATAATTATACTAAACAGAATTTTCACTATGCTTTAATTTCATGTTCTTAATAAAATAATCATCAATATATCATCTTGAAACACATAAAAAAACACATCAAAGTAAAATTACCAAAATAACATCAGTGCATCTGCTGCTGTGGTAAAACAATGTCTTCCATGATACTAACGTAATAGATTTATTGACACAAGATAACTGGCACAAGCTTATCATCACTGTAAGGAGAATGCTTTTTGCTTTTCCTAATTCTGTTTTAAATTGATTCTGTTGTCTACCTCTATTTTAATTGTTTCACTACTTTACAAATGTTGTTAGTCATGTGTATTGGAAAATATTTTTTGGGTAATGTGAAGTCAAGATGCAATCACTGCCATATGAGCATCTTTATCGATTCTTCTTTTTTTCAATAATATCCAGGATCAGTGTTGATCATTGCCTACATGTAGGCTACTGGGGCTTTGGTCTGTAGTTTCATAGTGGTTTTTACTAACAACAAAAATCACTGTAGTTTATAATTGTTTTTGTTTTGTTTGTTATTGTTATTGTTATTTTTATAGCATTTTTTAACCTCAAGTATCAGCATTGACCAATCTAGCTACTAAAAGTACTAAAACAATCACCAGGCGTGGACTGACAGCCCAAACCCAGTATCTGCTTTTGCAGGTTACAATTAAATGGAGGTAAGATGGGAAAGGGTAGAATTCACAACATCTATATTTATCTACAGCACTACTGAAAGTAAAATTATTACAACAATTTCGTTATTGCGAAGTACTCAAGTAGTGTAGTTCCTTTCTCGCCGCCACACAAGGTTTAGTCAATTAGTGACACCGTCCTTGCAAAGGTTTTATTCTAAATATATTAAACATTTGCCCTTAAATGTTTCGTTATGAGCTAACAAATAAAAACAAAACAAAACAAAAAACAAAACGTGTATCTGCTATCTTTCCTGATTACATCAAGGTCTCCAGTTCAACTCGTCGACATACACTACAGATTATCATAATGAGCGATCTACGCATGACACATAAACTAATATTAATAAACACATACATTTTCATAATACTTAAGTCATAATAAACCTTTTAGCATCCAAATGTATTGAATAACGCAATAACGGACTGCGCAAACGGACGCACTGGCAACCAGTGGGGGCGATCAGCGTAAACAACTGCGATCGCCATCGACCCTGCAAAGATTATAATATAAGATGCTGACCGCCAGACTCAGCAACATCATGCGTTATTTCGCTTGCTATAACGGGTAAAGGTCTGCGGCCGATGTGCGTCAAATACTAATCACAACACACTTCTCTCACCTAATACTTAAGTGTCATCTTCTTCTAAACACTTCGGACAAATTATTCACAATTTGGGGTTATTCCTACAATTTCACTCTAGACACAGTCTGCCATTTTAGTTGCCAGATTTTAATGTTGACATCTACAGCCAATGGGAAAGCTTGCTGTTGTCACGTGTCTCATTTCTATTTGGGGGAGAGGGAGGGGGAAGAGGGGCCGGGTAGCTCAGTTGGTAAGAGCGTCTTGCTAGTAACCGAAAGGTCGCTGGTTCGAATCCCGGATTGGTCAACGTGTGATCATATTATTTTCCCCTTTACCAACTGGCCCGCTGGTGTCAGTATAAATCGGTCCAGTAGTCACCTATATGCGAAAGTGTCGTGTGACTATAATCTACAAACAACATTGGGAGGGGGAAGGAGCATGAGTGAGAGTCGCGGAGGTTGCTCATGGGCCTGCATATTAAGATATTTACGAGCGTTTAGCCACCCTGACACGTACCCGATATTTGTTCCCACAATGGCACGGCGTGCTAATGATTAAAATCTTCGGGTACAAGCGTGAGGAGTGTGTGAAGAATGCGGAAATGCGTGCCATGTCGTCCAAAGAGTTTTGAAATGTTCAAAAAAAATTGTCACTCATGAATGCTTTTGAAAGAATTTTGAAATTTTTACAAAAATTTTTACTTACAAATGTTTTGTGCCACTGCCGACGGTGCGTGTCAATGCATGTAAGTGCGTGCCATGGAAATCCACTACACGCCGACACACCAAGCCACTGTCAGTTCGCGACGCGTTCACGTATTCGAGCGCGTTGCCGGGGAATGGTCCGTGCGGTCGTTTGGATATTGTCACGAGTTGTTCACATGATCATGGCACGCATAGCAAAGACTCTTTGCGCATAGTTCACTAACTATTTGCGCCTGCTGGAATACAGCGGGAGCTAGGCCTATATGCATATGATTATCGTGCGTGACACTGCGGTACAAAGTTGTACGGTAGACGTGAACTATGTGCGAACTATGTGTATCGTGCGTGACACTGCGGGACAATGTTGTACGGTAGACGTGAACAATGTGCGAACAATACTTAACTTATGCGCAAACAAGTCGTGCCATTGCGGGTCTATGCGTGCCAGTGCGGCCCAGTTTTGGGCGCGCATTTCGTAGACAGTGCGCAACTTACGCGCGAACTGTCTTCACGCTGCGTATCACCGAACTGGCACGCCTTGTCACGATGCAAAAATCGGGCAAATGTAAGGGTGGCTTAAATATATAACAAGTTATAATTTCGTATCATATTCATATCGCTTAATATAATTATTGACTTGACTGAAGTCTTAAGCACGCTTGCTTGCAATGTACAAAAAAAAAGAAGTTTCTGATGCTCAAGTTTGGACTGAAGTTACCTTTTCGGAAAATTAGGGGAGTTTCTGGTCCACAGATCGAGTATCAAGCGGCGGTGAAAGTAGTTGCGCACACTGCTTCTGGACTTTTCCGAGCCAATGAAATTATGACGTGTATTGAACAAACGCTCTGGATTTCGGAAATTCCCGCGAAAAACTTAAAACGGAAGTAGCATTGGAAAATGATTTAGCATGTTGGCTGCAGCAAAAGTAGAGTAAACATGTAGGCTACACACTGCACGTAGCCTATAACAAGAGCCAGCCAATCGTGATTATAACTTCGCTTGCTGCACGGAAAACCCCGGTGTATCATATCCTATGAAGTCACGTAGCAGGTTGTACTGTCCCCTATACGCTTTATGTGTCCGGGGACGTTAATCTACCTAACAACAACAACGTAGCAGGTGACGAAGAGTGTCTATTTTTGGCGTTTTGCAGCTAGGCCGCAGAGATTTATTAATTATTTTATAATTTTTATATAGCAATTACAGTATGACTATCTAACTCAAGGGGTGCACACCGATACGCCTGTCAATTCGCCTCAGTCACCTCGCCTGAACATTAAGTCAAGGGTTAGGGTTAGGGAATATAATATAATACCCGCTAACACAATACAACACAACGATTAAGTTGTGAATTCAAAAACACATGTAGGGCAATTGCATTGAGATGTTGCGAATTGACTGAAAACAAGGTGAGGGGAATCATCGTTAGGTGAATCGTCATACACCCAACTCAAGCCTTTGGACGCGCAGTCCGACGCACAATCCCAGGAAGCCGGGGTTGGGGGGAAAGGGAAAACTATACACTGAAACAACCATCAGACTTTACCACTGTTTGTTTGTTTTTTATTAAATTAATATTTACCATTATTTATGAGCTCTGGTAAGGAAGGGCAATGTTTATGTCCGGGGCCATCGGGAATCGAACCCTCAACCTTTGTAACACGAGCTCACCGCTCTACAACTGAGCTGTCCCACGTTCCAGCCGATTATCACGGTTCAGAACTGAATCGTGTAGGAAACAAAAGTTTCGCCACATGCACAGCTAGGGTATTTCTCTTTCGATTTTACTTTAACGCAAAAGTACGACAAAGATATCCACCCGATGATGCATGACTGAATTGTGCATGTACTAGACATATTTACAGCTTCATATGTTTACAAAAAACACTCACCAAAAGCCACTTGCAATTTTCTTTCGTCAAATCATGGACTCTGGCGAAAGAAAACTTTGACTTCGGTCGAAAAAGTAAACACGAACTAACATCGCGCATGCGCAGATGTGATCGTTCTAAACAACCAGGATTCACTAAGAAAAAATTATTAATATTTTGGTTGAGTTGCAAAAGTCCCTACTTTTGGTTTTCGCTGTTTTGATTTTGATTTCGTCCGAAAATAAGGAACTAAGGTCGCGCAGGCACAGATGTTATATATCGTTCTAAAAAATAAACCAGGGAATCATCGCGAAAAATATTTTTGTTCAGTTGCAAAAAGGACGCGCACTTTTCCAGGAGCAGACATCGGAAGTGACCACGATCTCGTGTGATGATCTCTTTCCGGCTTCACTTGAAGAGAGTAAACACAGCAAAGTGCACTAGACTGAAGTTCGACCTGGACAAACTGCAAGACCCGGGGGTGGCAGAAATATTTCAGGTTACACTTGGAGTGAAATTTTCACCACTGCTCATTTTGGGAGCTGGTGAAGTAGATGTCAAAACCATGACACCACCTTCAAATTAGCTGTGGCAGATGCCGCCACGGAGATCCTTGGAAAGCGCCGACCAAAGAAGAAGCTGTGGATCACACCTGAACTTTTGGACGTGTGATAAACGAAGAGAGATGAAAAAGAAAAGGAACACCTCACGGGGAGCTGATGCCTACCGAAAAATCAACAATGACATCCGAAAAGGCATGCGCACAGCAAAGGAGAATTGGATAGAAGATCAATGCCAGGAAATAGATAACAGTCTGAACAAGAACAACAGCAGAAGGCCTACCAGACTCTGAAGCGGCTGACAAGTGTTAAACAGTTTAAGGACTCCACGATCCAAAGCAAGTCTGGCATATGCCTTACAGAAGAACAAGAAGTCTTGGACAGATGGACAGAGTACTGCTCTGACCTTTACAACCACACACCAAACGGAGACCCATCAGTTCTAGCATGTCCAGAGAACAGAGAAGAAGAAGAAGAAATCCTCCCAATTCTCCGAGATGAAGTTCAGGCAGCAGTGCAATCGCTGAAGAAGGGGAAGTCAGCTGGAGTGGACAACATACCCGCGGAACTGCTTCAAGCAGGAGGAGAAGCGATGATTGACGCACTCACCATTATCTGTAACAAGATCTGGCAGAGTGGGAGAGTGGCCTACACTTTTCATCGCTTTTCATCACTCTTCCTAAAAAAGGTAACCTTCAGGAATGTGGAAAATACCGCACCATCAGCCTCATCAGCCATCCCAGCAAGGTCCTCCTGATAATAATACTCAACAGGTTGAAACCCCAAGCTGAACAAATCATAGCTGAAGAGCAAGCAGGATTCAGGGCAGGGTGAAGTACCACTGAACAGATTTTCAACCTCAGAATAATCTGCGAGAAATACCTACAGCACCATCATGTGTTCGTAGACTTCAAGAAGGCGTTTGACCGAGTCTGGCATGCAGCTCTGTGGGCAACCATGAGAGTGTACAACATCAGCCCTACAATTATTGGTCATCAAAAGCCTGTATGACAACGCTACCAGTGCAGTCCTCCACAACAGCGCCATGGGAAACTGGTTCAGAACAACAATCGGTGTGCTTCAGGGATGCGTACTCTCTCCAACACTCTTCAACATCTTCCTAGAGCGCATCATGTCAGATGCCCTTGCAGATCACGAAGGCACAGTCAGCATAGGGGGAAGAGCAATCTCCAACCTTCGTTTTGCGGATGACATTGATGGATTTGCTGGAGAGGAACAAGAACTTGAACAGCTGGTACAGAAGCTTGATACCACCTCCAGAACCTATGGAATGGAAATAAGTGCATAGAAGACCAAAATGATGACAACAACACCAATGGCATCAAAACGGACATCAAAGTCCATGGCCAATCCCTCAACACAGTGCATAGGTTCAAATATTTAGTAGCCATTGTATCAATGGGTCCCGACAGGACGTCCTCTCCAGGATCGCACAAACAACTGCTGCCCTGGCTAGGTTGAAGCCAATTTGGAAAGACAGGACCATCAGTCTACATTCCAAGGTAAGGCTGCTGCGCTCCCTTGTCATCTGCATCTTCCTATATGCTGGCGAAACATGGACCCTCACAGCAGATCTCCAACGAAGAATACAAAGCATGGAGATGAGGTGCTACAGAAGACTCATGGGCATTTCCTATACCCAGCACATCACCAACGACGAAGTCCCACAGACCATCACACAAGCCATTGGACAACACGATGACCTGCTCACAGCGGTGAAACAACTGAAACTCCGATGGTATGGCCACGTCACCAGATCATCAGGTCTTGCAAAGACCATCCTGCAAGGCACAGTGCAAGGAGGTAGAAGAAGAGGGAGACCGAAAAAGAGGTGGGAGGACAACATTCGAGAATGGACGTTTGACACTGAGCGAAACTATCAGGGTTGCTGAGGACAGGGAAAGATGGAGTATGCTGGTTAAACAATCATCTGTGGTGCCCCTACGACCTCCGAGTTACGGGATAGGATTGATGGGGATAGGCAAAAAGTCTCTTGTGTTGTGATTTTCTGTCTTCTCAGCTGATGTCAAGGACCCAACAGCACTCTTCAATCGGTTAATTAAAATACCCCAAACTGCTTGGTTCGCGCTTTTAGTCTACTGGAACGCACGTTTAGGAAAGGTGCGCAATCAGTACACTTTGCTGTACGTGCCTTCTCGCCTTATATTTTCCTCCCCCAGCCCTAACTACTTGCGGGAGTCATCAATATACATCATTTCCTTTTCTGGCCAAGCTTCATCGTTTCGGTCAGCAAGATTCCGAAGCAGAACGCTGTGGGAGTGGGGTGGGGAGAGTGGAGAGGGGGGAGGTGCATGCGAAACGATCTGCAGTTCGAGTCTCGACGTTGACGAGACATCTCCACACAGTCGATTTTCTGTAAAGACTATGTCAACACAGTTCCACGTACCACCCCTTACCCCCCTCCCCCGCCCTCTCTTTAATCAAACCAACCCTACCCCACCACTCCTGCACATGAATGAAGCGAATAATTTTGTCAAATTGTGGGTAGGTGTGATAGGCAAATATATAAAAATGCACAAAACATATTATCAAACAACAGAGTAACAGCAATACACATTCACAACACAAGCGCACACACCATAATGTGCGCGCTCACACAACGCTAGACCTATTCCTATCCTATCCCATAACTCGAAAGCCTTTGGGGCACTGTGACGATGGGTCTATTGCTGCAGGGCTCTGCACAATGGAATGCTTTTACCCACTCGTCTATTGTCGATGGGGATCGCTAGTAATTTCCCTCTGACTTAACTTAATACATTTATTTGTTTAGCTCGGTCTGTGTTTAGGCTGGGGGTACAGAGATAGAAAGAAAAATGTTAAAAGATCACTGTCACACTAGCTCTCACATGGCTATGAAACATAAGTAGTCCAGCCACTTGATAACAGTAAATATCACACATTTATTCCCTCTACTCTATACACACTTCGCAGAGCGATACTAACTTAAAAGTTCAAATTTCAATGCAAATGGTTCGCTCTTGATAGTTCTAGGTAGCTATGGTATCTTCATCAGGCACTGGATGCTTTCTGTCCTAAGGGTCAGGGTTCTGTAAGAGTGGACTACTGTGGTCCTTTGATACAGGTTTAGTGCACTGTTTCAGTATGCACTTAACTGTGTGTTCGAAGCGCTGTGTTGTGGTTGCTTCCTTGATAAGCTGTGTTGTTGTGGGTTCTTCTTCTTGTTGCTAGACTGGTGGGCTCTCTTCGCCCAGTGCTTGAGATGCCTTGGCAGGCCAACGTTCAGCGACGACTTGTTCTTGTCTTTCGCCTGGTTGGGCTCATGATACGATGCCCGCTCGTCTGTAACATATGAGACGAAATTCTGCACAACCCTGTATACTAGGTGTGTGCAGAGCGTCTCACTGAAGGCCGAAGAAGCCCTCAGTGATTAGCTCTACATCTCTATATATAAGCGAAGAACATTCTGCTAAGTCCGTGGTCCATTGGAATCTCCACTCTAATTTCCTATACATATATAAATATAAATCATGGCTAACTATACACATAGAGAAAGAATATATATAATACACATTCTCTGGTACAGCCACTGGTCTGCAAGCATACATATAGGTTAAACAACAGTGGGTCCGTACGGAATACAACATGGCGTCAAACCCGGTCGTGTTCGCCACGTGGTCACGCAAGCCCTTAGTGATTAGCTCCACATCTCTATATATAAGCGACGAACTTCTCTGCTAAGTCCGTGGTCCACTGAAATCTCCACTCTAATTTCCTATACATATATAAATATAAATCATGGCTAACTATACACATAGAGAAATAATTCATATTATACACATTCTCTGGTACAGCCACTGGTCTGCAAGCATACATATAGGTTAAACAACAGTGGGTCCGTATGGAATTCATAATGGCGTCGACCGGTCGGGTTCGCCACGTGGTCACGCAACGTTGGACTAACCATTCAATTCTAAGCATGGCAAATTGCACAAACATAATTCAACAATAATATCAATACATCACGATGAAACAAAAGTATGTTCATTTACCTTTTTGACAATGTCAGGCCGTGGCTAACTTGATTGCATCGAATTTCACCAGTTCCTGCTTCCCTAGTCTTCAGTGGAGAGATTTCTTAGAGCGTAGCTGTGTCTTGCTCGCAGCACACGAATGACTCTACCTAGCTGTCTGCCTCAACCGGGTATAACTGGTAAACCTAAGCATCCTCTGGCCTGATTGGCTGTACTGCTGCCTATCCGTAAGCTGGATGATGTCATTACCTACTGCGCTATCGTCAGTATAAAAATGTGTAGCAACATTAACATACTACTGTGGGGCCGGGTAGCTCAGTTGGTAAGAGCGTCTTGCTAGTAACCGAAAGGTCGCTGGTTCGAATCCCGGATTGGTCAACGTGTGATCATATTATTTTCCCCTTTACCAACAACTGGCCCGCTGGTGTCAGTATAAATCGGTCCAGTAGTCACCTATATGCGAAAGTGTCGTGTGACTATAATCTACAAACAACAACATAACATACTAATCATCTCCGATCCCGACTTTGTTGAGAGAGGATGTCTTTTGACTTATGCTTTTGATTACGCATGACCACAGCCTGCTGGCTGCTGCTGCTGTTGTTGTCTTCCGTCGCGTTGCACCTGGTGGCTACGCTTATATCTACTTGCCTTGCTGTCCTTATCAAGGCGTTGCACTTCTCTTGGACAGAGAATGTTTTAGCACGCATCTACTTGGCTGCTACATCCACATCGCCCCTGTTGGCTGCGCCCATACCTGTTGCGCTCCCACACAGCGATTTTGGCACGCTGTGGGTCGGTCGAGGCTTTACGCTACACCACCCTACACTACCGAACCATTGGCTGGCTGCGCCCATACCTGTTACGCTCCCACACAGCGATTTTGGCACGCTGTGGGTTGGTCGAGGCTTTACGCTACACCACCCTACACTACCGAACCATTGGTTATTCCCTTATAACCTGACTACTCTGTCGTAACCTATTAGGTTACACTACACTACCCTACACTACCGAACCATTGGTTATTTCCCTTATAACCTGACTACTCTGTCGTAACCTATTAGGTTACACTACACTACCCTACACTACCGAACCCTGGTTATTTATAACCGTCTACTCTGTCGTGACCTATTAGGTTACACTACACCACTCTGCATATTTCCGTGAGCAGTCATCCACTAACACTTTTTTTTTTTTTTTTTTTTCCCCCAGACACTGAGCTTCCCCTCTTGCCCATTGTTTGCCTATAGCATTTTTGCACCTATCTATTCTCTGTCTTTTCTCACGCTCCTGTGTCATCTCTATCTTCACCTTTCGGTCACATATTCATTGATTTTAGTACTGTTTTTAGCCTAGGGTGTCTGTTTCGCTTTTTTCGCCGCGATGACCCTCTCGGAGACCTCCTCCGATGAGGATGAGCGTGGTGAGTTGGCCACCTCGTTCGGGGGTCCCCGTTCAGCGAACATGTTCTTGAAAAATACGAATGTGCCTAATGATGAGTTCCTGGAACAAAATCATACGGCCAAAAACAAGAAGAAAAAGAGCAAAAAGAAATCTAGAAGGAAAGCATCGTCTGGGGGTACTCCCCCTTGCTCAAACTTCTTAACAGTCTCCTAGAGCTGTTTCCGAACCTTCGATGGATACCTCCTCGGTGCCTGGCACCCCTAGGGGGGCAAAGCGTCAGCGTTCACCGAACGGTGACAGTAGTGAAAGTACGGGGAGTGGGACCCCGCCGGGAGGAGGCCATTCGTCCCATTCTCATGCTCATGTCGATGCTGCCTCGTCGGTGCCAACCCTGAGGTGGCATCTGTATGGGATGTAGACGGCGCCTCATCCGGGGGTGCTGCATTAAACAATGAGGACCCGGTGGTCATCTCATCCAAGACAGGGGTGGCTGCTAGACCCCCAGCTGAACAACTTGCTTCTAAAGTGAGTTATGCAGACAAGGCCAAGATGGGACCTGGTCCCAGTAAGGGCGCCAGACCCTTTAGAATGCCCATCTCTAGGGGACGGGCTGACGTTGTCGATTTCCCCGTGGGGATACGAGACACGGGAACTGGACCGGCCACTTTCACCGGGTTGAACCCGTTCGGACAGGCGCGTGTCATACGCGACTCCTTTGGAGAAGTTCTTAATATAAGGAAGACGCCCTCTGGGGACTGGTTGGTGTCGTGCATGTCCGCCGCTCAGCAGGGAAAACTTTTTAGGGCAAAGACTATTGGCAATATACCCATTGTCACGTTCATTCCACAGGCCACCACGGTGGGGGTCATCAGGGGCCTACCTGGGGAGGGTGATGATGTAGCATTTATGAAACAAATTAAGGAGGATCTTTGTGGTCAGAATCTGCCGGTGGCGTCGGTGCTGCGCCTCCCATTTGCGGGGGGTCAGCCATCGGCGGCGGTCAAGGTCATCTTTAATCTGAAGGAGCTGTCCACAGAGGTGCGTCTGGGTCGGACTTGGTTCGACGTAGACCCCTTTGTGGCTCCAGTTCTGCGTTGTACTCGATGCCAGTTGTTTGGTCACACAAGGTCCATGTGTAAACGTAAATTGGAGCGTTGCTCGCGATGTGGCAAAGACCATAAACTGGCTGACTGCACTAGCCATACACTTTTCTGTGTAAATTGTAACGGCGCTCACTCCTCAGCGTGGGGGGGCTGCCCTGAGGTAGCTGTGCGACGTAAAGCTAACAGGCTCAGAGGGGCCACATTCATGCCATTTGCAACAGCAGTGTCGGAGGCGAGAGCGGATACTGCGCGCTCCCCTCCGGGACGTTCCCGTCCTGGTAGACAGTCGATGGTTGCGCCGAGGCCGGCTCCCACCCGGTGCTGGGGGCCGATCTGGGCCCAACTTTAACTCAAGCCCACTCGCAGACCCAGAGCCGGTCCCAACCTCAAACATCTAGGTCGGGGCTGGGCGGGGTGCCGAACGTGTCCCTGCGGGGGCGCCTCCCTCGGAGCCGTCCGGGGGGGGGGGGGGCTGCCGAGCGGGGGATGTCCACAGATGTGGCTGACCGCGCGATCCACGATGAGCAGATCGCCAAAGCTGCCTCGATAAATAGACCTTGTGTCACACAGCCCAGCGAGAGAGGGGCGACCGAAGACGTTCCTGATCAGCCGCCGGCTGATGCCGGATTGGGTCGGGGGAGGGATCGGCCGGGCTCGGCCGCTGCCGTCGGCGTCGGGGAGGGGGGCCTCGGCTCCCTTGCATCAGAATACTCGGCACTCGAAGCCTCGCTGGAGGAGGGCCTTGCAGCCCTCCCGGCCGAGAGTGCTCCGCTTAGGACCATGGTTCGGATGCTTATGACAATGTTTAAAATGCTCTGTAATGTCATACAAAGTAGGGGAATATAACAAATACGCCGCGTTGGTGCTGTGGGTTGCTGTGGTCGCGTGTGTCATGCCCACTAACCTAGATAATAACCTGTTTGTCTTGCAGCTTAACTGCAGGACTGCAAATGCATTTAACGATTCAGTTCCTTTGTTAGCTCAGTACATATCCAAGGCGCACGTCCTATGCCTGCAATCTTTGTGCTGCAGGCGGGCGAGCTTGCCTGTAGTTCCGGGGTTTCATTTTCCTCCTGCGTTCACCACTGATGACCAGGATAAAATTTATGTCGCCACCTATGTTAGAGTGGGGCTGCTGGTTGAAAATTTGGGACCGGTGGATGAAGGAGATGGTGGTGGTTTCACCGCAGTTATTAGTATCACTTTGGGTGAGCGCGCTCCGGTGCGCACCCTACATATCCTTAATTATTATAATCCCACTGGGTGTTTAGATTTTGCCTGGCTTCCGCCCGTTGTGGAAACGGGCTCTTGGTTGGTGGTGGGGGACTTCAACAAAAGAGATAGTCTCTGGGATTCCCACCACCCCTCCATAAATACAGCACTTTCTGAATTACTGTCAGAGGCTGGTCTGGAGGTGCTGAACGACGGCGCACCTACACGCATACCAGACCGGCCTAACGATAATATGACTGCGATAGACGTCAGTTTAGCAACCACAGACATCGCTGCTATGGCCGACTGGTCAGTTGCTAGCGAGCCGGTGTTCTCTGACCACCTACCTATTCTTATACACCTCCAGCTAGCACCAGTTAGCAGTACCATTGACCCTAAGCCCAACCTATAGAACTAAAGTGGATTGGGACGAATACTATAATAGACTAGAAGATTTTGTACCCCCATCCACGATTTCTGTGGATGAGTTGGAACAGGCACTACGCACACGCATGACTGATACCGTGTCGCAATGCCGGGGTCTCCAAACCCTGGTGGAATGCGAAGTGCAAGGAGGCCACATTACTCAAAAAACAGGCATATATTGCATATAGGAAGCTGAATAACCCCGAAAATCACACTCACGTGAAAAGCACCAAGCAAACTGCCAAAAAAGTTATCGCTGCTGCAAAGCGCGATTACTGGCTCAAAAAATATTCAGGCAAACAATCGATCGCGCAGTTATGGACCGAGGTCCGGAAGATGCGCGGCCGATATAAACCTATGAACTCTGCTCTGGTTGATGGCACCCGCGTCCACAGCACCGACGAGGATAAGGCTAGGGCCTTCCTTGACCATTACGTATCGGCCGGTGATGGCAGCCGGCTGCCGCCGGGCGAGCGGGATCGTAGACAGCGCTGTGAGGCAGAGGCTGCCCCCGCGCCGAGGGGGGCGCCCTCTGTCCCGCTTACCCAGCGTGAGCTGACCCGAGCGTTATTGAACTGCGGTAATAGCAAGGGTGTGGGGCCGGATGGGATTCACTACACCATGGTGAAGCGTGCCCTGCCGGCCTTCAAAGAACATATACTTAACTTCTTTAACCTCTGCTACTCCTCCGGGACTGTCCCTGAGACGTGGCGGAGTGCTACGGTTATACCTATACCTAAAGGAAATAAATCAAAGAAATTTATACAAAATTATAGGCAAATTTCATTAACTTCACACTTATGTAAAATTTATGAAAAAATTATAAAAACACGGTTAGAATTCTTTTGCGAAAAACATTCTGTTATTCCTGTTGCGCAAGCGGGTTTCAGGAAGGGACGCAGTGTGACCGATCACTTGGTTCGTCTTAACGAACACATAAGACGCGCAAGAAATAGAAGGCGCACTGTTCTGGCCTGCTTTTTTGATGTCGCTAAAGCATTTGACACAGTCTGGCATAGAGGACTGATAGATAGATTAAAGTCCCTGGGCCTGGATCTCGCCACATTGCAATTTGTTGAATCCTTTCTTCGGGATATGGGTTATTAGAGTCAGGTGGGGGCCGCACTGTCCGGGTTGGGGGCAACTAACCATGGGTGTCCCGCAGGGGTCAGTGGTGGCCCCCCTGCTCTTTTCTATAGCTGTTTCTGGAGTTTTTCCTAATCCTAATTCCTCCACAGTTTGCACCATGTATGCGGATGATATTGCATTGTGGAGGACCACGCGTGGGCGCCCGGTTGGCCACGGGCATAATTTTTTTGACCAAGATCTGAAAAACTTCCAAGCCGACATTGATTCTGTCTCAGCGTCTCTTGACTATATAGGATTAGCTCTTGCCCCGGAAAAATCTATTTTTATTCCCTTTTCTCATCACTGTTATACTGATATAAAGCAACTGTCTATTATGGTTAAGGGAATAGTTATTCCCATGTCCTCCCAGGTCCGTTACTTGGGAGTGACCTTTCACCAGCAGGGAGGTTTGAGAGTACATATAAACACAGTAATTCAGGGTGCCCATAAGGCGGCGGGGGTAGTTAAGGCCCTGAAACGGGAACCCTGGGGCCGTGACCCCAAAAAAACCTTGTAACACTGGTAGTGTCTCTGGTCAGATCCAGACTTCTCTTTGGCTCTGAATTATATTATGACCTACCACCTAGCCAATTGGATAGGCTCGTCGCGGCCGAATGTTCAATTTTGCGATACGTCTTATCTCTACCTAGGTCTACACCCTGTAAAATGGTATACCACCTTGCGGGTATACTTCCGCTCTGGTTTCAAATTAAAAAGAACTGTGCATCCTATGTCTACAGGGCCCGTAGGGTCCCGAACTCCACTGGGGAGGAGCTCTCCCCCCGCTTTCTGTGGCCCGAAGGCCACACACACACAGTAGGAATTGGGGAACTCGTTGCCCCGCTGATTGGTCAGTCGGACGGTTCTTCCGTGCCCATAGAAAAAGTCCCTCCCCTCAGGCCGCCGTGGGAGCCGTCGCCCGTCTGCTGTTTTGGCGCGTTTGAGGGTTTGACTAGGGGGGCTGACCTCTCCCTGATCACTCAGTTGGCCAGGGAGAGAATAGGGAGCGTACCCAGCTCGCTCCGGATTTTCACTGACGGTTCGGTGCGAGATGATGGTGGGGCCGGATTTGGTTTCGTGATGCCGGGGGTGGGTGAGTGGTCGTTTGGCGCCCCGCCCGGTTCCAGTACTCTTACAGTAGAATTACTTGCCATTAGTTATGCTCTGTCCGCTCTTGCGGACATAAACCTACCCACGGGCATGGGAATATTAATCATCTCTGACTCTCAGTCGGCCATTGCCTGTTTAGAAAGGGGCCACTCGGATGCCAGACCTGGTCTGGTTGATGAGGCCCTGTCCACTGCTGCGGCTCTTGCCGCTAAAGGAGTTTCAGTCGTTATCTGTTGGGCCCCGTCCCATGTGGGCATTCCGGGTAATGAGAGAGCTGATAGGGCTGCTGCTGTCGGCTCCTCTGGACTGGCTCACTCCTCCGCACCGGTTCTTCCGTCAGTTGTCGAGCTGGTGGGGAGGGTTCGTAGGCGGCTGTGGGGGGACTAGACTAGGGAGTTCTCCGAGTGGTGTGAGGGAAGGACTTCCTGGCCTTTCCCACGAACAGCTCCCCCGCCCTTTTAAATGCTAACATTCCTATTCATTTAAAATATATTGCGTTCCGGCTGTGCTCTGGCCACTGGAGGACGCGCTACTCGCCGGCCGTGTGCCTGTGCGGGTCCCCAGTGAGCTTTGAGCACTGCCTCTTTCTCTGCCCGGGTCTGGCACCGTACTTCACCAGTGTCGTGGAGACCGTGTCAGGCCGGGGCTTTCAGCTAGATATGATCGGCTTCCGACTTACCTTCCTGGAGCTGGGGTTGGGCTTTCTGGTCGACGTTGCGGCACGGGTACACCAGTCCCCGGTCGGCTCCCTTTTGTAATCGATTCAAAATTCGAAATTACACATTCCACAGTTTCCGTTTGCTCCTGAATAATGACACCCTAGGCTTCTATTTTTAAAATGCGTATGAATGGCTGGTTTTATGAATTATTAAGTTTTGTTGTTATCATTGGATGAATGGAACTTTCTAATTTGAGTTGACTGAGAACATGCGTATGGCACCCCGGCTTGACCGGAGGAATGAATGCGGAGCCTCCTATTTCCCATTTGTTTTTATCCCCTAAAGCTAGGTGCACACATCGCAACTTCGACTGCAACCGCGACTGCAACATGCCATCGTACAAGTTGACCCAAGTTTAGCGAAAAGTTGAGCGTGCGCGTTGTTGCAGTTGCATCCAGGTGCAGACGACGCAACGGGAGTTTTTGTTTTCGTCATGTGATCTTGGTCCTATGACTACATAACAAAATGGACGACAGCGAGGATAAAATGTTATTTATCACAGCGATGACTCTGAGTCAAAAGAAAAAAAGGAGAAGAAGAAAGATTTGGATGCTTACTATCGCTATTGATCGAAGGCTGGCATCCCTGACGTCTCGCTTATGATAAAGCTCTGACGAGACATTCCACAATGCCTCGTGGCCTTGGTAGAGTTCAATGAGATATATTTTATAGGGCTCGCTAAGCTTCGATGCACTACTACCTTCCGCCATTTCACTCGTTTGAGGGTTTGACTAGGGGGGCTGACCTCTCCCTGATCACTCAGTTGGCCAGGGAGAGAATAGGGAGCGTACCCAGCTCGCTCCGGATTTTCACTGACGGTTCGGTGCGAGATGATGGTGGGGCCGGATTTGGTTTCGTGATGCCGGGGGTGGGTGAGTGGTCGTTTGGCGCCCCGCCCGGTTCCAGTACTCTTACAGTAGAATTACTTGCCATTAGTTATGCTCTGTCCGCTCTTGCGGACATAAACCTACCCACGGGCATGGGAATATTAATTATCTCTGACTCTCAGTCGGCCATTGCCTGTTTAGAAAGGGGCCACTCGGATGCCAGACCTGGTCTGGTTGATGAGGCCCTGTCCACTGCTGCGGCTCTTGCCGCTAAAGGAGTTTCAGTCGTTATCTGTTGGGCCCCGTCCCATGTGGGCATTCCGGGTAATGAGAGAGCTGATAGGGCTGCTGCTGTCGGCTCCTCTGGACTGGCTCACTCCTCCGCACCGGTTCTTCCGTCAGTTGTCGAGCTGGTGGGGAGGGTTCGTAGGCGGCTGTGGGGGGACTGGACTAGGGAGTTCTCCGAGTGGTGTGAGGGAAGGACTTCCCTGGCCTTTCCCACGAACAGCTCCCCCGCCCTTTTAAATGCTAACATTCCTATTCATTTAAAATATATTGCGTTCCGGCTGTGCTCTGGCCACTGGAGGACGCGCTACTCGCCGGCCGTGTGCCTGTGCGGGTCCCCAGTGAGCTTTGAGCACTGCCTCTTTCTCTGCCCGGGTCTGGCACCGTACTTCACCAGTGTCGTGGAGACCGTGTCAGGCCGGGGCTTTCAGCTAGATATGATCGGCTTCCGACTTACCTTCCTGGAGCTGGGGTTGGGCTTTCTGGTCGACGTTGCGGCACGGGTACACCAGTCCCCGGTCGGCTCCCTTTTGTAATCGATTCAAAATTCGAAATTACACACTCCACAGTTTCCGTTTGCTCCTGAATAATGACACCCTAGGCTTCTATTTTTAAAATGCGTATGAATGGCTGGTTTTATGAATTATTAAGTTTTGTTGTTATCATTGGATGAATGGAACTTTCTAAAAGTAGGCTACGTAGAGGTTCAAGTGTATGTCAGAATAAAGCTTTTCTACCTAGCCACACACACACACACACACACACACACACACACGCATACACACACGCACACACACACATTAGAAGTTTAAAATAAATTTAAAAAAAAAAACAAACTTTGATGTCCCTGTTGATGCCATTGGTGTTGTTTAAGTCTTCTCTTTCCATTCCATAGGTTGTAGTGGTGGTGTCAAGACTCTGTACCATGTACCAGCTGTTCAAGTTCTTGTTCCTCTCAATGTCATCCGCAAAAACGGAGTTTGGAGATTGCTTTAACCCCTATGCTGATCTGACTGTGCCTTCGTAATCTGCAAGGGCGTCTGACATGATGCGCTCTAGGAAGATGTTGAAGACTGTTGGAGAGAGTAGGCATCCTTGACGCACATCAATTGTTGTTCTAAATTAATTCCCGATGCCGCTGTTGTGGAGGAATGCACTGTTAGCCTTATCATATAGGCTTTTGATGACTTTAATAATTTTAGGGCTGATGTTGAACACTCATGCATGGTTGCCCACAGAGCTGCATGCCAGACTCGGTCAGACGCTTTCTTGAAGTCTACAAACACATATAGATGTTGTTGGCGCTGTAGGTATTTCTCGCAGATTATTTTGAGGTTGAAAATCTGTTCAGTGGTACTTCGCCCTGCCCTCAATCCTGCTTGTTCTTCAACTATGATTTGTTCAGCTTGGGGTTTCAACCTGTTAAGTATTATTTTCAGGAGGACATTGCATGCTGGATGAATTATGCGGTAATTTTCACACTCCTGAAGGTTACCTTTTTGGGAAGAGTGATGACAAGCGACTGGGTCCATGGTGTAGGCCACTCCCCACTCTGCCAGATCTTGTTACAGATAATTGTGAGGGCGTCAATCATCGCTTCTCCTCCTGCTTGAAGCAATTCCGCGGGTATGTTGTCCACTTCCGATGACATCCCCTTCTTCAATGATTGCACTACTGCCTCAACTTCTTCTCGGGAATTGGGAGGATTTGTTCTGGGACATATTAGAACTGATAGGTCCCCGGTTGGTTTGTGGTTGTAAAGGTCAGAGCAGTACTCTGTCCATCTA
Source organism: Oncomelania hupensis (assembly GCA_036898135.1). Taxonomy (NCBI): domain Eukaryota; kingdom Metazoa; phylum Mollusca; class Gastropoda; order Littorinimorpha; family Pomatiopsidae; genus Oncomelania; species Oncomelania hupensis. The sequence continues at coordinate 41,675,255 of CM072513.1, forward strand.
TCCAAGACTTCTTGTTCTTTTGTAAAGCATACACCAGACTTGCTTTGGATCGTGGAGACCTTTGGCTGTTTAACACTTGCAGCCGCCCCGCGGTCTGGTAGGCGTTCTTGCTGTTGTTCTTATTCATACTGTTCTCTATTTCTGGCATTGCTTTGCTGTGCGCATGCCTTTTCGGATGCCATTGTTAATTTTTTCGGTAGGTATCAGCTCTCTGTGAGGTGTTGTTACGTTGAAACGCGCACGATAGTTCGTGTGAAACGCGCGCGATAGATCTGATCGTTTTATTTTGAAAAGCATTCAATAACAGAGTGTATTTACCTTTGATTTGATTTTGCGTTGTGGCTAGAAGAGGCTTGGTATAATGTTGATAATTTTCATTGGTCGATATTGTTGGAGAATTCTCTGGAATTGCTTGTTTAGTGTCGATCGAAGCTTCGCGATAAATGTAGATAGCTGAGAAAATTCTTGAACATTAAGGAAAGTTGTATGACGTAAAACAGTGATGACAAAGTATATTCCGATTGGTTGTAATGTGTCACACGGGAACTGTTACACTCATTCGATGTTGGTGTTTTTCTATCAGTAGTTGATTCAGCCCCAATGCTTGAATTCTCCTGATAGGTGTAAACTCGGATTCGTTTATCCACGCAACCCGTTCAAGCATACAAGTCACAGAGTCGACGTATGAATTTTTTCACTTTTATTTAGCACACATCAACAACTGCATACAATCGCCTTTTCACACTTTTACAACAACTATCAACTACAACTCAAATCAAAGGTAAATACACTCTATTATTGAATACTTTGCAAAACGAAACGATTAGATCTATCGTGCGTGTTTCAGACATACTACCATTCGCGTTTCAACGTAACAGGAACCTTCTGACGTTATCTGGAGTCTAGAAAAACTATATAATTGATGCATTGTGTAGGGTTGAAAAAGTTACAAGTGAAAAAGCGATTGTATGCAGTTGTTGATGTACGCTGAATAAAGTTGGGAAACTTTATACGGCGACTCCTGCCTTGTTGCTGAGTGAACGGGTTGCGTGGATAAACGAATCCGAGTTACACTTATCAGGATTTCAGCATTGGGGCTGAATCAACTACTGATAGAAATAACACCACAACGAGTGTAACAGGTTTTCTTTTTCTGTTTAATCTCTCTTCGTTTATCCATGGACTAAATATATGTATTCTTTGGTCCATGGTTTATCACACAGGTCCAAAAGTTCAGGTTTGATCCAAGGTTTCTTCTTTGGGCGGTGCTTGCTAAGGATCTCAGTGGCGGCATCTGTCACAGCTGAGTTGAAGGTGGTGGTCATGGTGTTTGCATCTACTTAACCAGCTCCCAAAATGAGCAGTCATGCAAAATTCCCTCCAATTGTTACCTGGAATATTTTTGCCACCTCTAGGTCTTGCAGTTTGTCCAGGTCGAACTTCATTCTGGTGCACTTTGCTGTCTTTACTCTCTTCAAGTGGAGCCAGAAGGACATCATCACGAGATCGTGACGTGTCTTGAACATGATGTAGTCAATCTGGTTGTGATGCTTCCCGCTGGGACTATGCCATGTTCATCGTCTGGATTTTTTTGGGGACCAAGACTGTTTGCCAGTATCAGATTGTTGCATCTGGCAAACTCCAAGAGTCTCAGACCTCTGTCATTTGTCTTGTTGTTGCAGTGGGGTCCACATGTGTCTCCCCAATTGTGGTGCACATCTTGGCCAACCTTGGCATTCCAGTCGCCTTGCACTATGACTATGTCCTTGGCACTTGGTCAAGGACAGCCTGTAGATGTTCATAGAATATCAATATCATAGTCTGATGTTGGGGCATAGGCCTGGATGATGGTGATGTTGAAAGGGGCTGCTCTCATAATGAGTCTACTGGAGACTGGGCGGCAACCCATGACAGTGGCTAGAATGTCTTTGTGGACCAAGAAACCAACGCCGTGTACGTGCCTGTCATCTCTTCTGCTGAAATAAAGCTTGTGGCCTTTTTCGGTCGTTGATTCACCTAGGTATTTCCAGCGCAGTTCGCCCATGCTTAAAATGTTATATCGATAGTGGTCTAGCTCGTGGTCCAGTTCTTCTAATTTTCCCTCCGCAGTTGTTCCTATGACGATGTTGCCTCTAGTGCGGATCCTGCTAAGTAGTCCATCAGTAGCACACTTATCACCTCCGTCCTGGTGGCCAACGGAAGGCGCGGTCCTTGGTGACCCGGATGACGACCGATCCGGTATGGAGTGAGCGGTTCTTTTCATCAAGAAAGATCTGGCAGGGCCCAATCCTCTCCAGGCTGTTGACTACAGCCGAAATCCACGAGTACAGTGTGGCCCGCCTTGGCCCCAAGCACGTGGTCGTTAAACCTGTAGTAACATGAGGTTCCTCCGTCCTGGCCGGTGACTTCTGTATAGAAGACGTTCACCCAGTGCTGATGTATGATAATGTTACTTGTTCAGAGCGGTCCATCATGCCAAGTTTTCATTTTGATTATTTTATAATAAAGCCGTGTCATGAGGCTTCCTATGATTATTATTTGGCAATGTAGGCATTTTATATGTATGCATTTTGTTGATAATTTATAATGATGTTTGTATTCTATTTTGTTTTTGTAAACGGGGGTTCGATAAATTAGAGTACAGCCTCAGCGTCCCCTGCGTGGGACGTCTTTGTTGTAAACGACTGGCTGGTGGAGAGCTTTCAGTATTACCACTAGGGTTGTTTCAGCAGATCTTTTATGCGGATCAGGGGTTGTCCGGTCCTGATTTGGCTCGGAAGAGTCCGCTGGACCTAAAGCAATAAAGTAATGTAATTCTTTTAGAAATTCGAGGTAAATGTATTTCTTATGGAAGTTACAAAAAGAGATAAGAAGTTAAAATGGAAGAGACTTTGATTCAAGATATTAAATTGCTGGAGGAGCACTTGATAGACAATAATATCGAGTTGTTGGAAAACAAGAGAAGAGAACTCGTAGAATTAAGAAGAAAGAAGATTGAAGGTATTATTATTCGCCCACGTTCCCGGTGGATTAACGAAGGTGAAAAAAATACTAAATATTTCTGTAACCTTGAGAAAAGGCACTTTGTGCAAAAATCTATGTCCATTCTTCAGACTGATGATGGTAATGTTTTACATGATAACTCTGATATAGTAAAGGAAGTGCAGACTTTTTATAAGAATTTGTACGCCTCAAGAGAACGTGATGTTGTTGATGTTAATTTTGATACTTTAAATATAAAAGCTAAACTGTCTGATTTAGGACGTGAACAACTAGAGGGTCGTGTCTATTTACACGAGGTCTGCTCTGAAAAAATTAATATGAAGAATGATAAGAGCCCATGATCAGATGGCTTTACTGCGGAGTTTTTGAAATTCTTTTTCACTGATTTGGGTGAATTTTTAACGAGATCTATTAATTCTGGTTTCGATAAAGGAGAAATGTCCATTACTCAACAACAAGGGGTAATAACTTGCATTCCTAAAGAGGGTAAAGACAAACGTTTTGTTAAAAATTGGAGACCTATCACGTTATTAAATACTGTTTATAAAATCGCTTCCACTTGCATAGCTAACAGAATGAAATTGTTTTTAGATCAGTTAATAGGTAATCAGCAAAAGTTTTTTTTTTAAGGGCGATTCATTGGTGAAAATATTAGTATAGTAGCATCGGCGTAGCGTTAGGCTTCTGGGGCCTGTCGCCGAGTCTGTTGTCAATATTTCTCGTAACTAGGACAGCAAACCCGGTCTTTTGACCGGGGCCTAATCTAAAAACTTTTTGTTTGTGTGAAGGCTACTGATCTTTTGATCAGATCTAACAACTATTAGACTGTTTTATGATACACTTGTTTATTGTAATAATAATAAGGTGCATGGGTTGCTATTTATGGTTGATACGGGAAAAGCTTTTGATTCTGTGGCCTGGTCTTTCATCGATAAATGTTTATGTAGCTTTAATTTTGGTCCTGACTTGAGGCGTTGGATCAGTACGTTTTATAAGAACATTAAATCTTGTGTCTATGTCAATGCATGGGCATTACTCAACGTGGTTTGATATTTTTAGAGGAACGAGGCAGGGAGATTCAATATCGCCCTATATTTTTTTGGTATGTGCTGAGATCTTGTCCATCATGATTAAGAACAGGGGTATTAAGATTTTAGATGAGGAAATTTTGCTGTCCCAGTACGCTGATGATACAACTTTTTTCCTTGATGGCAGGAAAGAATCATTTGTTGAGTGTCTAAACGTCTTAAAGCTATATGCAGATTACTGTGGTCTAAAAATAAATTTTGACAAATGTACCGCTGTTTGGATTGGGTCCAAAAAGTACTCTCAACAGAGGTTTCTGCCAGAACTGAATTTCTAATGGAATCCTGCTTTTTTTTTTTTTTTTTTTTTTTTTTTAACAGTTCTTGGTATAATTTTTTATGTGGATGAGGCCGAAATATTAAAGTTGAATTATGATAATAAACTTGCATATGTCGATTTACGAAAGTTGTTTACTGTTTGGTCTAAACAAAATTTGACGCCTTTTGGGAAAATAATTGTAAGTAATGTTTTTCAATGACCTCTTGCTTGTATTTATCATTCTACTGATTCCAAGCATATCGCTTTATTTGATTGTTAATTTCATTTGTTGTCAAGTTGAAAAATAATTTAATGGATTCACTAAAACTACTTCCGGGTCGTGTCGTCATAAACAGGGCTGACTAACGTACAAATAAAATCAACTCCAGCTGAGCAACTCCGCATTGTCTTCTAGTCTGTCATACTAGCTGTATGTGCTGTAACATAATTATCTCGGTTCACACTATTGCATAAAGGAATACTAGTCAAATCAGTTATGAAAGATAGACTCATTAATATTGCAATTAGTTCAGCTGTAAAAATCGTACTACCTTTCTGTGAAAAATATTTTCGGGATATTTTAAAATCGATAATATAAAATGCTGCTTCAATATTTCCATTTTCTAAAACTGATCCATCAGTATATACGTGCAACGAATTTTGAGAATACAATTGAATATATTGTGCAATTTTTGCAAAAAAGAAAGGATTTTCTTTTTTCGAGATATCTCCATAATCCAAAATTCTCCGGAGCTAAAAGAAGCCAAGGCGGATATGGGCTGCAAGGAATTAACCCATGGTGACGTGGAGTCTGTTAAAGGAAATATATATTCATTAATTGACATAAAAATACTTTTATTTTAAAATCCTTTATTAATTTCTTTGTTTTCACCTATCTCAACTTGTTGAATTTACAATTGATTTTGTCTGTTAACATATTGTGCAGTTTGTAATCTGTTTTGGTCCAAAAAATGGTATACCCCTGCTTCTTTATATGTTTTTAACCTTGAAGACCACTGAAGTACGCCATTTTTAAAGACATGGAATCAAAGTCAACCTATTTAAAGCTGATTTTGATGCTGTAAAATAGACTTCTTTTCCATAATTTAATATAGATCTAACAGTAGAAATAGCTATATAGATGAAACATGGTGTCGCCATGACAGACGACGCACAAGCACCACTGGAAGGAGCACCACTGGGAGTGGGAAGCTGGTACCTATGGCAGGTAGTGAGGTACCCACCTCCGAGACTTCACAAGTTCTCCGGGACTGAAGATGTAGCGGAATTTGCAGCTGAGGCAGACCGAGTCTTTAAAGGCCTAAAAGCTAAAAGGAAGTGTGGGGGTGGAGCTTATTTTGCGCCATCTGGATGACCCGGCGAGGAAGGAGGTCCTATCCCTACCGGACGACAGCAGAAACACAGCAGACGCTGTTTTGCAGCACCTGAAGACTGTTTTTGGTGAGTGGAGATCGAGGGTTCTCCTGCTGGAGGACTTTCACCAAAGAAGGCAGCAGCCAGGGGAATCTGTCCTCGCATTCAGCCATGGACTTCAGAAGTTGGCCGAGCGCGTGCGTCAGGCTGGTGGAGCATTGCCTGCTGCTGATGTGAGGGACCCCTTCATCGAGCGCCTCCTTGACAGTGGGTTGAGGAGAGAACTTCGAAGAAGCAGGGCTTGAAACAGCGAGATCACACTGCTGGAGCTGAGAGAAGAGGCGCTCCAATGGGCTGAAGAAGAAGGGGATGCTGAGGATGCTTCTCCACTGCATCAACAGAGCCAGGCTGCACTACCAACTTCTGCAGCGCTTGATACCTTGGTCACTCTGATGAAGAGTATGGACCAGAGATTGGCCATGCTGGAAGACAAGCGCAACACAAGACCAGCACCTAGGGGCTGCTTCAAGTGCGGGCAGCAGGGTCATTTTAAGAGGCAGTGCCCAAACTAGAGGCACCTGTTGTGTAAAGTAGCCACACAGCAGGGGCTGCCAGTAAGGCTACACTGGCAGGATTGAGAGTGTCCTACGACCTCTATGAACATACAGCATGTAGATTGTAAAGCATTAGTTGATACAGGTAGTCAGATAAGTAGTGTTACAGAAACATTTTATAAACAATATCTTAGACAGCTTCCAATAGACTCAGTAGGGTACCTAACTTTAAAAGCAGCTAATGGCCTTGATATCCCGTCTGTAGGAGTTGTAACATGTCCAGTGACAGTTTTTGGTACCATAATTGTGACAACCCTGATGGTAGTTAGGGATTCTGATATTTTTACTAGACAGCGTAAGAGGGAAATCCCAGGAGTGTTAGGGATGAATGTAATAGGTAGGATATTTAAAGGCAAGAGCCAGGAACCAGCTTGGTTAGCATCGGTTGCGGAGGAGGTGCATGCGCATGATGGGTCTGTGCATGGTATCGGTCGGGCTGCTAGGAGTTTGTTTATTCCAGCTGAGTCCATCAGATTCAAAAGAGCTTCACATCGATTGCTGGCTGAGGCTGCAGACCACAATCTGCCTGCAGGCTGTCTCATCACCCCAACCCTGTTAGGACCTTACACCTCACCCATGTATGGTCGAGTCCTCAACCTCACTGAGGAGGGCATCACCCTTAAGGCCAGCACTCCACTCGTATCCCTGTTTCATGTAGCTTCGATTGACTCCCCGTCTACAGCAGAGGTAGTCTGCAATGACCAGGAGATCCGGGTTGGGAAGCCAGTAGCAGCTTCTACTCTTATTGCCGACTTGGCATCAAAGTTAAAAGACTTCCAAGGGACCGACGAGGAGCGGAACCAACTGCTTGAAGTAGTAGAAAAGTACCCTTCTGTGATCTCTACTGCAGAAAGTGAACTTGGGTACACTGACAAGGACGTTCACAGAATACGGCTTACTGATAACATACCAGTGAGTCAACCACACAGGTCAATTCATCCCAAAGATTTCAATGAGGTGAGAGAACACTTACAAGAGCTGTTGACTAAAGGAATTATCCATGAGAGCCATAGTCCATATGCTGCACCAATTGTAATCGTCAGGAAGAAAGACGGGTTAATCAGATTATGTGTGGACTATTGGGGGTTAAACACCAAGACCATCAAAGATGCTTACCACACATCAACGAAACCTTTGACCTGCTGGTAGGGTCAGAGTTCTTCTCCACGCTAGACTTAGCCAGCGGGTATCACCAGATAGCAATGGCGCCAGAGGATCAGAGCAAAACTGCTTTCACTACACCATTTGGTCTCTTCGAGTATACCCGGATGCCCTTTGGTCTTGCCGGTGCACCAGCAACTTTTCAGCGGCTCTTGAACAAGGTGATGAGTGACCAGCTTTTCCAGTTCCTCTTAGTCTACTTTGAAGACCTTCTTATCTATTCGAAGACCCTCAGCGACCATCTTCAGCAACTTGATCGAGTCCTCAGTAGATTTGAAGACGTAGGCCTCAAGTTGAACCTTGAAAAAAGTCAAGTTTCTCCAGAAAGAGGTCAGCTGCCTTGTCCATAGCATTTCTGCTAAGGGTGTGAGCTGTCAGGATGAAAAAGTAGAAGTTGTTCAGAACTGGCCCAAACCTATGACTGCAAAGAAATTGAGATCTTTCCTTGGCTTCGCGGGGTATTATCAGCGTTTTGTACAGAATTACGCCTCCATTGCTGGACCATTACACTCCCTGATCAACAGCCAAGACAAAAAGACCGCACCCATAATCCCATCTGTGGAAACCAGAGCATGAGGTTGCCTTCAAGACGCTCAATGAGAAGCTTACCAGTGCTGGAGTGCTTGCGTTCGCCGACTTCAACAAACCCTTTGAAACCAACTATAGCAGTTTCAAGTTAGAAATGTTGGCATTGACATTTTTTGTTTTTGTTTTTGCTGCAGTTTATTATCCCTTTCCATCGGGAAACTCTGGGCCGCCTTCCCCGGGGAAGGCGTAGTCGCAGCCAGTGGCGCGCCAAACCCCACCTACCTAACATTTGTGATTTTTTTTTTGAAATTTTTGCTGGGGGAGCAAACCGGAGTACCCGGAGAAAACCCCCGAGACGTTGCCCGAGTCGAAAGTAAATAATATTCGGAGAAACATAACGCCCAGATGCTGGCTCGAACCCACACCTGTCAGGCGCCATTGGTTTCTGGCTTGTGGACAAGGCAAGTTAGTCCCGCCTTAGCCCACTTGGCCACAAATGACGCTCGAAATGGGCGGCTACTGAAAAGTTTCGAGGCTACCTTTTAGGCAACAAGTTTGAGGTGTGGACAGACAACAACCCTCTCGCCCATTTCCAAACTTCCAAATTGGGTGTTCTTGAACAGAGATGGGCTGCACAGCTGGCTGTCTTTGACTTTGTGGTAAAATTGTATTTTGCAAGACAAATCGAGCTGATGCCAAATCGAGCTGATGCCCTGTCCCGATCGACGACCACCAGAAAGCTTGCCCCTTACCTCTACTCCTATCCCAGTTGAGGTAGCCCAATCCCAATCTGTCTTCTGTCAACATCAGGCTCTAGAATAGGACTGTTGTCCGTTTCCTGGCCCCACTCCCACAAAGCCTGTCTTTCCAGACTGGTCTACCGCACTGCCTACCCTGTCTTCTCACAACATGTTGGAACTCCAGCAGGAGGATCCAGCGATTGGCACAGTGTTGAAGTCTTGGCCCGAGAAACCCCTTACTTCCACAGACAAGTAACTGGCCACTCTATGTGGGCAGCATGCCCGCCTCCATATCATTGAGGGTGTACTCCACCGATTAATGCAAGACCCAGTTCATGGACCAGTGCTACAGCTCGTACTACCTTCTACTCTGCGACCAGAGATCTTGATTGAGCTGCACGACAAGATGGCCCATCAGGCAGTGGACAGAACTCTGTCCCTACTTCGTAAAAGGGTGTACTGGCCAGGTATTACCAAGGACTGTGAGGGGTACATCGAGCAGTGTCAGAGATGCCAATTGAACAGACGGTCAACTGTCAAGCCAGCAATGGGTCACCTTCTGGCGACCAAACCGCTTCAAGTTGTCGCCATGGACTTCTGTAAGGTCGAGCCAGCGTCTGATGGAAGAGAAAGCATCCTAGTAATTACAGATGTGTTCACCAAGTATACAATCGCAGTTCCAACCAGAAATCAAGAAGCAGTAACTGTAGCCAAGGTGCTAGTGACTGAATGGTTTCAGAAGTTAGGTGTGCCAGAAAGACTGCATAGTGTTCAAGGCAGATGTGATGATATTCTGGGGAAGATACGTTTATCTTACTAGGGGGTAAGACTTATTGATAGATGGGCGATGTGCTACCACTATCGATCGTTCTTTTACCAGAATTCCGTAAGTTGTGTGAGAGACAGATCACGGCACTTAGGTCACATAAAATTTATATTTGTTCTCGGGAATTTTAGTATCATTTGGCTCAACTTGAGAACCGTTAATTACTAATCAAAAGACTAGATTATTATGTCTCGAGAGAAGAAAACTAATAGCTACACAACAATACAAATAGAATGACACCAGTCGTATGTATGTAATTTCACTTTTTATATATTCAACACAAACTTTAACATTTCTGCATTAACCGGTAATGTAATAAGTAATATAGTTCAACGTGCTGGGAGAGTTCGTTAGCAGGGTTTATTCATCCTGTGCTAACTGTAGTTATGATCTTCACTGTTCGTAGTTTTCTAAATTCGAGTGGTTTTCTATACGTTTCTCGAGGGTAGGACTCAGTTCCTTTGCGGGTGACTTATCTACAGTGAGTCGAGTCGCCCTTGTAGCTGTGGGGTTCGGACGTGGCCAGGTAGACTCTGGATTGTTCTCCTTTTGGTACCACGGGAGCGACGGTCAGGCGTTCGTCTCCACAAACATGATCCCAGGTCCGACCTGTAAAAGTCGGAGCTCTGGCTACAGTATTCTCGTTAGCTATAAGTGTGCGGTCTCCTCTGCAAAGTGTCTATAGCATCAGACACCTGCAGGGTTCCCATATGCACAATTCAATTCGAATCTTAAGGCTAAGATACATCAATCCACATGCATACTGTCTCAGAAACAATAATCTGTTTCTGTAACTATATATATATCAAGAACATATTATCAATACATGGCAATCAATATACAATAAACATACACATATCAAAACTACTAGTGTTATCTTACTTGTAGACTCGGGGACTCGTGAAATCGTCTTTTACGTCTCTAGCACTCTCTTGAGGAGATGGAGATAGACGAACACTGCAGTTTGTTCCTTTGGTTGACCCGCACAGCTGGACGGTTGGTTTGTGACTGACCAGCTGAGATTTGGTCCCCAAAGATATGCAAAAGTCCCTAGTAGTCTTCTGACCAATCGTTTTTAGCTCTCGTTTTCTTTAATCTCGCATATACGAGATTAATCGTTTTGTTATGCATATTTTCTCCCCCGTGTTCTAGTCACTGGACGCGCATAATTATATTTGAAGTGGAATGTCAGAAGTAGAGTGGGGAAAGGATGCTATAACGCTTACGCGGAGTATAGGCTATTTAGTGTCTCGGTGACTCTGGTCACCATTGACGTTATTTAACGAAGACAACGTTATGATTAGTTTTTGACTAAAGTATGCTATTTAAACTTCTTGGTCGCTCCGTCTGTTAGATGGTATCGGTAGCTATCGGCGGTGTGACTGTTTCAAGGAAGTTAATTTGCCATGTGTGTGCTGCTTGTTAGCTAACTGTTGTATTAATGTCCAGTTTCGTTCGATGGTATCTCTGTTTCGCTAAGCTAATTTCCTACATGTTTGTCGTCCATATTTCTGCTGTTACAGCAGAGACTTTGAAGGTAGGGTGGTCAATGAACTATGTCTGATGTACAACATAAAGAAGTCCAGAACGACCCCTTACCACTGGAAATTGTGTGCTTTAAATTCCCACTGTTGCTGTCTTCCTCATTTGCTCTTTCCCATTCCTGCTCTGTCCTATCACTCTGCTATACTATCTTCTTCGCTAGATCAATGACCTACCTTTTTTCTTGAAAACTCTTCCTGGACAAGACTCCTTGTTTGTGTATGAAGTCTGTTGGATCAGCTTGGGAGTATTGGACGCTTTCTGCTGGGTGGTCACTAGGGCTTCCTATGATGTTATTATTTAGCAATATAGGCATTTTATATGTATGTGTTTTGTTGATACTTTATAATGATGTTTGTATTCTATTTTGTTTTTGTAACCGGGGGTTCGATTAGTTGGGGTAAAGCCTCAGCCGTCCCCTGTGTGGGAGGTCTTTATTGTAAAGTGACTGGCCAGTGGAGGGCATTCAGTTTTCCCACTAGGGTTGTTTCAGCAGATCTTTTATGCGGATCGGGGGTTGTCCGGTCCTGATTTGGCTCGGAAGAGTCCGCTGGACCTAAAGCAACAATCAATCAATCAATCAATCAATCTCAGTACTGACGAGGTCACTGAGCCTTGGGAGGTGCCAAATCGAAGGCCACACACCCTTAAGAAAATACCCTACACTTATTGTTTCCTGAATAAGTGGCAGTAATAATCTTTCCGCTACAGTCTTTTGGTCATTCTTGTCCTGACGAGGGCATAAGACCTTGGGTGGTTCGAATCACACGATACACTACCCTTACGAAAACCGACTCTACTTTATCCTAAGATAGCACAGTCTCAAAGTCACTTTTTGTCCAAAAAAAGTCCGCTTGCAATACCTTCCGACTTGACTCTGCTAGGCTAAATCTTTACCCAGTTCACATTACAAGGCCTCGAGTTTTCATTCAGTCCCCGATTCTACTAGCTATGCATTCTCCGCTATGCGTTAACCACGTGAAAACCATACATACTTAGCTTACATACGCAGTAAAGAATGCTGATATAAAACTGTATACATTGCATCGCTAGAGATGTGCAACTCTGCACGATATAGAACTCCGGTACAACTACTTCTAGCGTCGTCACAGTGGGTACCTGGTCACCTGGTCAAATGGGCCACCGCGGCAATATTGCAGTGGACAAAGTGGCTAAAGAACTTGAGGCAAATTCACAAAGATCACACCTGAACTTTTGGACCTTTGTGATAAACGAAGAGAGATGAAAACGAAAAAGAACACCTCACAGGGAGCTGATGCTACAGAAAAATCAACAATGAAACCCGAAAAGGCATGCGCACAGCAAAGGAGAACTGGATAGATCAATGCCAGGAAATATAGAACAGTCTGAAAAAGAACAGCAAGAAGGCTTACCAGACTGTGAAGCGGCTGACAAGTGTTAAACAGCCCAAGGTCTCCACGATCCTAAGCAAGTCTGGCATATGCCTTACAGAAGAACAAGAAGTCTTTGACAGATGGACAGAGTACTGCTCTGACCTTTACAACCACAAACCAAATGGAGACCCATCAGTTCTAGCATGTCCAGAGAACAGAGAAGAAGAAATCCTCCCAATTCTCCGAGAAGAAGTTGAGGCAGCAGTGCAATCGCTGAACAAGGGGAAGTCAGCGGGAGTAGACAACATACCCGCGGAACTGCTTCAAGCAGGAGGAGAAGCGATGATGGACGCACTCACCATTATCTGTAACAAGATCAGGCAGAGTGGGGCAGTGGCCTACACCATGGACCCAGTCGCTTGTCATCAATCTTCCCAAAAAAGGTAACCTTCAGTAATGTGAAAATTACCGCACCATTAGCCTCATCAGCCATCCCAGCAAGGTCCTCCTGAAAATAATAACAGGTTGAAACCCAAGCTGAACAAATCATAGCTGAAGAGCAAGCAGGATTCAGGGCAGGGCGAAGTACCACTGAACAGATTTTCAACTTCAGAATAATCTGCGAGAAATACCTACAGCACCAACAACATCTGTATCATGTGTTCGTAGACTTCAAAAAGGCGTTTGACCGAGTCTGGCATGCAGCTCTAAGGACAACCATGAGACTGTACAACATCAGCCCTAAAATTATTGAAGTCATCAAAAGCCTGCATCACAAGGCTACCAGTGCAGTCCTCCACAACAGCGCCATGGGAAACTGGTTCAGAACAACAATCGGTGTGCGTCATGGAAGCCTACTCTCTCCAACACTCTTCAACATCTTCCTAGAGCGCATCATGTCAGATGCCCTTGCAGATCACGAAGGCACAGTCAGCATAGGGGGAAGAGCAATCTCCAACCTCCGTTTTGCGGATGACATTGATGGATTGGCTGGAGAGGAACAAGAACTTGAACAGCTGGTACAGAAGCTTAACACCACCTTCAGAGCCTATGGAATGGAAATAAGTGCAGAGAAGACCAAAATGATGACCAACAACACCAATGGCATCAACACGGACATCAAAGTCCAAGGCCAATCCCTCAACACAGTTCATAGCTTCAAATATTTAGGAGCCATTGTATCAGACAATGGGTCCCAACAGGAAGTCCTCTCCAGGATCGCACAAACAACTGCTGCCCTGGAGAGGTTGAAGCCAATTTGGAAAGACAGGACCATCAGTCTACATTCCAAGGTAAGGCTGCTGCGCTCCCTTGTCATCTCCATCTTCCTATATGCTTGCGAAACATGGACCCTCACAACAGATCTCCAACGAAGAATACAAAGCATGGATATGAGGTGCTACAGAAGACTTCTGGGCATTTCCTATACCCAGCACATCACCAATGATGAAGTCCAACAGACCATCACACAAGCCATTGGACAACACAATGGACCTGCTCACAGTGGTGAAAAAACGGAAACTCCGATGGTATGGCCACGTCACCAGATCATCAGGTCTTGCAAAGACCATCCTGCAAGGCACAGTGCAAGGAGGTAGAAGAAGAGGGAGACCGAAAAAGAGCAGGGAGGACAACATTCGAGAATGGACTGGTTTGACACTGAGCAAAACAATCAGGGTTGCTGAGGACAGGGAAAGATGGAGTACGCTGGTTAAACGATCATCTGTGGTGCCCCTACGACCTCTGAGTTATGGGACAGTATAGGATAGGATAGGATGCTAAGCATGTTTTATTATTCGTATTTGTACTTTTTCAAAGGTCAAGATCATTGTGTTCCATCATCTTCAAAACATATTTTGCACTGTATCAAAAAAATTGGCTGAGCCAATTTTTATAATTTTGGCTTTGCAGATACTTCAGGTCATGGCCAATAATTCCAAGTTTTATTAGGATAAAGCAGTCACAATACCACTAAGAAAATTAAAACTTTTGAAAACGCATATTCAGAGGTGCCAACCTCCTAATATTCTTGTCAGTATTTCCGGACCCGTTTGTCAGTATTTTGTAACACTTGTCAGTATTTTTTTCCCTTGCAAAACCCAGCCTACGACATTATAACGACAGGCTTACCTCTGAAATAGCAGGCAATTTTCAGTCCTCTAAAATCACCATGAAAATCAGTTTGTTGAACACCACACTTGTTTTACTTTAAAATCACCATGAAAATCAGCTTGTTGAACACTATACTTGTTTTACTTAAAATGAATAATACTGATAGTCTTTCCAATAAAAGCAATGTCAGCAACAAAACAGTTCTATTGTTTCAAGGACTTAGCAGTTGCCTTTTTCAGAAGTGTTGGAGAGAGTTTTGTTTTGTAGCAGTCAGTATTTGAATTTCTTGATTTCAATGCAGCATTGCATTCAGTGTCTTACTTCCCATAGTCCCTCTAAAGTCAGTTTTATTTTTTCTAACAAGAGAAAAGACCCTTTCACAGGAACAGTTGGACAAAGGGATCAGGAGAATCCTCAGTCTGATCTTGGACAGTAAGTAAGCTTTGTGTCTAGCAGATGCAACACTCCTGGCAACATCGTTTATAACAAAATCGAAGCCAAAGACAGTACAGCATGCGTACTTTGTTGACAGTTTCGACACAATGATGCATTGATGTGCTTCTGTTTATGAATGCAAAAAATCTTGCAGACGTTTAGTTGCAGGCTTTGTTTTCTTTGATGAGGAATCGGCTTCGTCATCAGACTTAGCAGCTTTTTTTTTTTGGGGTCTACCACGTCCTGCCATTTTCGCGATTTTGAAACTCTGAAAGGCGGTGAAGACTATTATGGAGGGATCTCATACAGGTCTATTTTTAGACTAGGGGTAGGGTAGGGTTGGGTTGGGTAGGGTAACCCTAACCCATCCCTACCCTAACCCCAGTTGACGTCAGTTTAAAAATAGATCTGTACGAGTTCCCTCCATTATAATCTTCACCCCGAAAGGCTAAGAACGACTGTTTTCATTGAACAAATGGATCACACGTTTGATTCGGGTCACGCGTACTTGATTCGGCTTTCATCACGTGATTGATTAGGGTACAGTCCAAGGAGTACTGGTACAGTCATGAATCGAAAAGCGTGTTGGAAAATACCGCATGTACACAGTGACGTTCAGTGAGTGCACGAGTACTATTCTGAGACCAGAAATTAGTACAGAAGCACCGCTGGCAAAGATAAATAATCGGCAACTTCTCCTCCGTATTCTTATAAAAGCTACCATATTTCCGTATTTAATTCACTTCGCCGGAATTAAATACGGTCAATCCGTACTGGTTGGCACTCGGCAATGTGTGTAAATGTCTGGCAATATTTGAATGGCTTGCCATCTTGATTTTTGTTTGGTAGTGTGCATCTGTTATTTATACATAGTGTAAACGCATTAAACCGCAACAAAGCAACAACAAAACCAAATTTGCCATTTATCAGATTTATTCAAAAGTTCTTCAGAGTTTAACTCTGTGAAGTTGCTTTGTGCACTCTTCTTCATACATAAAACTAGTCATCATATTTTCAAAATTTAATATCTAAACAATACTATTAAGTTCATTTGCATGTGTGGAAAGTCGCTGACCTATTAAAATGTCTTCTTTTTATTTTTTCACTTTGGAACACAGAAACAAAATCTGACCACGATACTTGACCAACAATCTGCTAAATGGTGAGACAAAAAAAAATCAGGCATAACAAATTACTTACCTACATATAAACAATTACTTTTTTCCAGTTATCTATCTATCTATATCTATCTATATCTCAGCCTTCTCTCTACATATATGTGTGTGTGTGTGTGTGTGTGTGTGTGGTATATTTATGTGTGGTTGTGTGTGTGTGTGTTGTGGGTTTTATAATAGAGTTGTGTTCATGTCCATTTAGTATATATGTGTGGTGCTTTGTGAATTACAGTCATGAATTCTAGTATCAGGTAAAATGCTTGTACATCATCACACTGACATTGTAATGCCCTGAAGAAGGTTATTAAAAACCGAAAATTTGGCAAGTGAAATTGAGTGGATAACATTTTGTCGTTTTCAAAGTGTTTTATGTTATGTATATATATATCACCACCTGACCAATGTTTTGTGGTTTGAACCACAGGACCAAAGTTTCATGGGTCATCTCATGAAATGACTAACTGTGACAATGCCAATTCCTGGACGACTACAAATGAACAGTTGCCAAGTTATATGCTGAGCTAAAGATTAATTCGAAAAGCAAGCTCATAGGTCCTGCAACACCTAACACAATGGTGTAATTACTAACACAAAACTGCAGTTTTCAAATGACAAATAAAGTATTAAGAAAATACAACAATACCAATGACACCTATACAAAATACATCAATACCAATCACATACATACTAACATGCACACACATACTGACAATCTCACCACTTAGCTAAGATATTACATGGTACATGTTTGTTATATCGTTCACACAAATCAGTCACACAATTATGTACACAAATACAAAGCAGAATGAAATGTACAACACAACATTAAAAAAAAAACAACAACACCATAATATGCATCAAAACATACAACATCCATGAGAAAGAGTTCAGTCTTTGGCATCACCAATACCGTCGGCACCGATAGCGAACATGGCTTCAGCTTCTGGAAGACAAGGGGAGTCATAGACCTTACAGATACGAGTCTCCCCTCTCCCTTTACGAAGAGACAACCTGAAAAAAAAAGGCAACACAACCAAAGTAAAAGAAATATTTGGCTAGCCCCTTGAGCAGACCTTTGAGTTTGTAAGAACATTATAAATTTGTAAAAACACAACAATGGTCAATCAAATGTATATCTGCAAATAAAGAAACAAAAACTTTTACACTAGATAATATGATCATAGAAGAGTTTGCTAATATGCGTAATTGTGGTGAAAGACCTCAGATAAGCCTGTGATCAACTTCAAAAGCATTGTGATCCTTGATATCAGCACGGAACCAGTCTAGCAAAGCTGAAGCCTACAATACAAATATTACACATCCCTTCAGACTAAAGATGACAGCATTGTTTCGCTTGTCTAGTCCACAGCAAAGCATTAGATCTGTTTGGTCATGTATCACTGCATTTGTTTGTGGTTTGCAAGTACCTGTATTCTAAGGGAGACAAACCATTTACCACCCTAGGAACCTTTTGAGCACAAAAAGGACATTTGGAGTCAAATTTCACAAATATTAGGCAAGACATATATGAATATATAAAACAAAGTAATCTCTTAGAATAAATTAATATATCAGACCTGCCTACCTTACGCATTACTGATCAGTAGTTTTCCCTGTGAATTTCAGTAATTTTGCATTTTCCTTCAGTAATTCTACAGACATGAGTAAACGCTGTGTTTCTGAATAACCAAAATATGTATAAATTAACGGCACGTTTACTACTTAAAAAGCACAAAAAAAAAAAAAGTTTTTAAAAGGATAGCAAAAAGAAGAAAACAATATCAAACAGATTTTAATAAATGATTACTTAGTATAATGAGAGACCTTGGCATGCAACAAAAGATAAACCTGCACATCCCTGACCCGGTTGTGATGAAGGATAACTGTTGCACATAGTTTTATTTACATTACAGGTGATTGACTCAAATGTCATTTTCATGATAAAGATGTGTAATTCACAGGAATAGGCACTACACATAAATTATGAATTCAAAGTTTGCCTTAAAAAAAATTTTTTTTTAGTTTCATTAGCTGTCAAAATAAGGACTTGTAACTGTGAATGTTTACCAATAACAATAGCACATTGTGAGGTTAATTTAATTACAGTTGAAATCGACCACACTGAAAAAACTGTACCCTGTAGGCTGTACAAATTTTGCAATTAAAAAAAAAAAAAACTGGTCTGTTACGTTGAAACACGAATGGTAGGCTAGTATGTCTGAAACGCGCACGATAGATCTAATCGTTTTTCGTTTTGCAACGTATTCAATAATGGAGTTTATTTACCTTTGATTTGAGTTTGCATTGTTGTTAGGAGAGGCTTTGTATAACGTTGATAATTTGCGTTAGTCGATATTATTGGAGAATTTTCTGGATCTGCGTGTTTACTCTTAATAGAAGTTTCCCGATGGATGTCGAGGTGAGAGAACGTTCCGGGTATGTTTAGAGATATGTGTGACGTAAGTCAGTGATGATGATCTTTAATTCTGATTGGTTGTAATGCGTCATTTCTAGAACGACCTGTCGTCATCTCGAATGAGAGAAAAAAATTATAAAATGGATGCCCTGTGTGTGGTTAGTAGTAGTTGTTGATAGTGAGTTGGAAAGTAAAACTTGAGAGTGGAAAGGCGATTGAGCGATTGTATGCAGTTGTTGATGTGTGCTGAATAAAAGTGGAAAACTTCATACGTCGACTCCGTGTCTTGTATGCTGATTGAGCAGGCTGCGTGGATAAACGAATCAGAGTTACACCTTATCAGGACTTCAGCATCGGGGCTGAATCAAATACTGATAAAGAAAAACACCATCATCAAACGGAGTGTAACATTTTGGGGGTCAAGCCGCGATTCACGCCATAGCCAAGGGTTCAACTGCTACAACAAGCGAGTCAACGTTACGAGAGGCAGTCATCGAGGGTAGCCGCCAACGAGTTGCGTCGAGAGGGGCCAACATACTAGGACTACATCACCGATAGGTTCGGGTTGACTGCAAGGGCGTCTAGTCGCTGAAGAGTTGCTTCGTGAGCGAACAACAGATCGGGACTACGTGGCTGCCGTAAGACTACGTTGAGGGACAGTCTCGGAGCAACATCACCAGTGTCACAGAGAGCGGCGAGCGGACGTCGCGTCTACTTCAGCACAGGAGCGTGTACATCAACACCAGCGTGGTGCAGCGTCGCATACGACGAGGACAGCGGGGCCTGCGTCAGCGAAGGCGACTAGTGACAAGCATCAGCGCTACTGCAGAAAGCGTGCTGTTCTAGAACAGTCTAGAAGGGTGCAGCACAGTCAAGAACTTTCCAGAAAAAGAACTTTCCAGAAAAGAACTTTCCAGAAACGCATCAAGATGGCGGACCTCTGGCAGAAAGGGGTTGAACTAAATCTAAAAGGCAAACAGCTGACGGAGTACGTCAAATTCCAGGAGAGAATATTGCGTGAAGAAAGAGAAGAACAGCGACGGCGCGAAGAAAGAGAATTTGAACTGAAGCGTCTGGAAATTGAACAGCAGCGGCAAGAAAGAGAAGATGAGCGCAGGCGTGAGGAAAGAGAAGCTGATCGTCAGTACCAGCTAGAGTTGGCGCGTATCCAAAACAATCAGCATGCGCCACAAGTTATCAGTGACAACAAAGCTCCAAAATTGCCAGCGTTTGTCGACGGGAAGGACCAGATCAACAGTTATTTGGCGAGATTTGAAAGGTTTGCCAAAAGCTCTAACTGGCAACCTCAAGACTGGGCGATTCGACTAAGTGCACTTCTGACGGGGCAAGCACTCGACGTCTACACCAGATTGTCGGACGATGACGCTAAAGACTACGACGTCTTGAAAGAGGCCCTATTGCAGTGCTACAACTTTACAGAGAAGGGCTACCGTAAACGCTTCCGTGAATGCCGGCCTAAGTCAGACGAGACGCCAAAGCAGTTTGTGGAGCGCCTGTCATCATATCTACACAAGTGGGTGGAATTATCAGGCAAAGGGAAGACTTACGAGAGTCTCCATGAGCTGATCGTGAGGGAACAATTACTCAACGCCTGCCCTAAGGACCTTGCGATCCACTTGGAAATACAAAAGTTGCAGACGCTAAAAGACGTTGCTGAAGCTGCTGAAAGATATCTCATCGCTTATAAGACGCTGGGGCCACCCAAGGCGACGAAACCCTTTCAGAAGACTGGAAACCATGGGAACCAGATCCAGGGGAGCCAGACGAGCCAGAGACAGACGGACTCCACGCCACCTCCCAGGGAAGGGCATTCAAGAGGCTGTTTCACCTGCAACGCTACAGACCACAGAGCGGCTAACTGTCCTCAAAACAAAAGTAGCGGACAGCGGGGCTGTACGGACAATGCAGCGGTGGGCAACCGACAGAGACGTTTCTCCAATCAACGGCAAAACAGTAGATCTGACCATCAAGTGTGCGGCGGGAGCGTCATTCTTCCGAGTGAGACCAAGCGCACAGCTACTCCTGCGGACGTGCAAGAGTGCATGACCGATGGCCAACTTCTTGCCAACGGAAAATCCATCCCCGTCGTCGCCAGCGCAGCTGTGACCGTCCAGTAACATGCCTGTTTCAAAGGGACGCGTCGGAAATCATGAAGTGACTGTTCTAAGAGACTCTGGCTGCAGTGGGGTCATCGTCAAAGAAGACCTAATCGCTAAAGAACAGTTCACTGGCGATTCAAAATGGACACTTATGGCCGACAGCAAATGTGTGAGAGCGCCAGTTGCGAAAATTTATGTCAACACCCCTTTCTACATAGGGGAAGTCGAAGCGGTTTGCCTGAAGAAGCCGCTGTATGATTTGATGATCGGGAATATCGACGGCGCGAGACGACCCGACGACCCCGATCCAGAGTGGAGTCCTGCCTCAACTCAACACGTCGAAGTTGTGGAGGAGGATTCATTGCCGTTTCCAGATGGAGACCTTACAGAGCTGCTACGGGACAATGTGGCTACTCCGGCTCAGCCCTGCCGACCAGAGATTGTCGGTGCTGTTACTACCAGGGCCCAGGCCAAGAGAGACAAGACGTCTACACCACTGAAGGTCGCCGACTACTCTAAAGCTGCCATCGTGGACAGAGATAAGCTGATCCAGATCCAGGAAGCTGATAGTACTTTAAACAAGTACAGGAACCGCCAAGACCACGTGACCAAGGGCAGTGGCACGGTCTATTTTGAGGTGAAGGCCAAGATCCTGTATCGAATCTTCCAGCACCCGAGGGTCAACGGAGGGAAACCACTACGTCAAGTATTGGTACCGTTACCCCTAAGGCGCCAGGTGATGGAAGTAGCGCATGACTCAATCATGGGAGGTCACCTGGGTATCAAGAAGACGTCGGATAGAATCCAGGCGGTGTTCTACTGGCCAGGACTTCATGCGGACGTTAGCCGATTCTGCCGATCATGTGACATTTGCCAGAAGACCATACCTCGAGGAAGGGTCCCGAAAGTGCCTATGCAGAGGATGCCTCTGATCGACCGACCTATCAAGAGGGTGGCCTTAGACTTAATCGGCGAAATAAGACCTCCGAGTGAAGAAGGTCATCGATGGGTACTGACTTTAGTGGACTATGCGACGCGGGTACCCAGAAGCAGTGCCTCTGAAGAAGATTGACACTGAAACTGTTTGCAGAGGCGCTAGTGGACATGTTCAGCAGACTTGGAGTGCCTGAAGAGATCCTGACAGACCTCGGGACGCAGTTCGTCTCTGACTGCATGATGGAGGTCAACAGACTGCTGAGCATCCGGCATTTGACTACGACACCCTACCATCCGATGTGCAACGGGCTCGTCGAAAAGTTCAATGCTACGCTGAAGTCCACCCTGAAGAAAATGTGCAGCGAGCAGCCCAGACAATGGCATCGCTACATCAACGCCCTACTTTTCGCCTACAGAGAAGTACCGCAGGAGTCCACCGGCTTTTTTCCGTTCGAGCTGCTGTACGGAAGAACCATCAGAGGGCCGATGCACATCCTGAAAGAACTGTGGACGAAAGAAGTAGAGACCCCAGGGGTAAAGAACAGCTACCAGTACGTGTTTGAGCTACGGGAGAAGCTGGAGCAGACTCTCGAGATAGCCAGAGAAAACCTGAAGAAGTCCCAGGACTGTGGAAAGCACTACTATGATCGTAGGGCTGTGAGCAGGAAGTTTAAACCTGGCAACAAAGTGCTGGTGCTGCTACCTACTGATCATAATAAGTTGCTGATGCAGTGGAAAGGCCCGTACGAAGTGGTGGGAATCAACGACTACAAGGTGAAGGTCGGCCAGCATTCCAAGATATACCACGCCAACCTCCTTAAGCTGTACGTGGAAAGGCCATCAGAGACTGTGCACGCAGCCACAGCAGCTGTGACCGACGACAGCTTTGACAGCGAAGAACTGTTGGAACTGGGAGACTTCCACAGCAAAGGCATCGATGATGTTAAGCTAGGACCAAGCTTGACGGAAGGTCAAAAGATGGAGCTCAAGGACCTTATGGGCGAGTTTCCCCACACCTTCAGCGATGTCCCTGGCTCTACAACTTTGTTCGAACACGAAGTCCACCTCACTTCGAATATCCCTGTTCGATCCAAGCCCTTCCTGATCCCTTTCAAGGCCCGTGAATCCTTGAAGAAAGACATCGATGAGATGCTGAAGATGGGCATCATCAGGGAGTCCAGTTCCCCCTACGCGTCCCCTGTCGTGGTTGTGAAGAAGAAGGACGGCAGCAACAGAGTATGCATCGACTACAGGAAGGTTAATAAGATCACCGTCTTCGACCCCGAGCCGATGCCTACCGCAACAGACCTCTTCCGCCAACTATCGGGGAGTAAAATATTCTCAAAGATTGACCTCAGCAAGGGTTATTGGCAAGTCCTCGTGCGTCAACAGGACATACCAAAGACTGCTTTCATAACTCCTGATGGGACGTACGAGTGCCTAAGGATGCCCTTTGGCATGGTCAACAGCGGAGCTACCCTGAAGAGAGGGATGAAGAAGATGCTCAAAGGGATGGACAATGTCGTTTGTTACTGGGACGGGTACCTGCTAGTCCACACCCAGACCTGGAAGGAGCATCTGCAGACCTTGAGGGAGCTGTTCCACCGTCTTCAAGAAGCCAACCTGATCGTGAGACCCAGCAAGTGCATCCTGGGAGCTGACAACGTCGACTGGGTCGGACATCCGACGGAAGAAGAAGACATCGGAGGATGCACTGACTCCAGGAAAGCCCACGTGATCATCGTCTTTGACCCTGGGCCGATGACAACCGCAACTGACGAGTGCGTCGTTACCTTGCGGATGAAAGAACATTGACTGTGTGGATGAACTAAGAATATTGGTAATGACAGACTTGAAGATGAAAAACATTGACTGTGTAGATAAAGTGTGAACATTGGCAATATCCAGATAGACTTGCGGATTGAAGAATATTGACTCTGTGTGAATGAACTGTGAACACTAACAGTATTCAGACAGTCTGAAATAAGTCTTAATTCTGTACTTTGTTTGTGCATTACGTTTCAACGTTGTTGAAAGAAATTAGGTAAATTTCTTCTTGAGTGGGGGGTTATGTTACGTGGAAACACGAATGGTAGGCTAGTATGTCTGAAACGCGCACGATAGATCTAATCGTTTCGTTTTGCAACGTATTCAATAATGGAGTTTATTTACCTTTGATTTGAGTTTGCATTGTTGTTAGGAGAGGCTTTGTATAACGTTGATAATTTGCGTTAGCCGATATTATTGGAGAATTTTCTGGATCTGCGTGTTTACTCTCGATAGAAGTTTCCCGATGGATGTCGAGGTGAGAGAACGTTCCGGGTATGTTTAGAGATATGTGTGACGTAAGTCAGTGATGACGATCTTTAATTCTGATTGGTTGTAATGCGACATTTCTAGAACGACCTGTCGTCATCTCGAATGAGAGAAAAAAATTATAAAATGGATGCCCTGTGTGTGGTTAGTAGTAGTTGTTGATAGTGAGTTGGAAAGTAAAACTTGAGAGTGGAAAGGCGATTGAGCGATTGTATGCAGTTGTTGATGTGTGCTGAATAAAAGTGGAAAACTTCATACGTCGACTTTGTGACTTGTATGCTGATTGAGCAGGCTGTGTGAATAAACGAATCTGAGTTACACCTTATCAGGACTTCAGCATCGGGGCTGAATCAAATACTGATAAAGAAAAACACCATCATCAAACGGAGTGTAACATGGTCCTTATATTGTGCCAGCTGCCTGGAGTAGGCACATTTGAGATGGTCCAGCTCTTCTGGCCTGACATATCTGGTGTCTTCATGGCGAGATTTGAGGACCAGCCGCTTACAGACGTTTGCTCCTCCATGCCCAACTGAGAAGTCAGAATCGCACACAGAACAGTACACGTATAATTCTGCCTTTCTGGGCCATGTTTTTTGAAGCCACAAGACAAGGCCAAGTCCGCATGTAATCCGAACGAAATACTTGCAACTGCAGCTTTTTCTTCTTCTTCTGCACTTGAGCAATCTCTACACACTCAGACTCTTCTGATTCGTAGTCTGTCTCATGTAAACGTGCAACTTTAGCCCGATTAGAACTTTCTCCACTCGCCATTTTCACTCCAGATCGGCGCGACAATCTAAGCTCGTAACGTTCGAGCATGTTCATTGGTTCACGATGTCCAATCACAACTCTCGAAACATTTGCTCTCAAGCAAGGGCGGTTACTCTGTCAGCTTCTAGGCCTAGCAGACAATTTAACAAGTTTACACGGCTCTAAAAATTGCGTAGTTTTTCAATTGTTTTCTCCATAAATTTTGCATAAAATTTCGTACTCCCGTACTAGAGGGTAAAATTCCATAAAATTACGGAAGATTACGGAAGGGTAGGCAGGTCTGATATATATGTTTTTTAAATTGTAATTTTGATCTTGACCTGATGCACATTAAAATGTACCTCACCTTGTGGTTGATGCATGCGCAATGATATTGCCACCAATGGGCTTCTTGGGGTCGGCAGAAAACATGGCAGCACCATCCACCTGAGCCACCACCTGATTGGTAATAACCACCGCCACACCATACTGCAAAGTTCAAAGAATGCTGGATATTCAAACAGCTTCAGAACTATATAAAATAATACGTACATGTACATAAATGCATGAAGCAGCTTCAGAACTAAGAGTAACTTGAATATTTCAGAACCTTCAATGCAGGTGATTTTAACTTTAAAGTAGAAGGGCAAAGCACATATGACTCACATGCTCATTTTGGAACTTGTAATATTTAAAATAAAAATGAATGGCCAGAAAAACAAAAAAAGAAAAGAAATGAAACGGTGGCATTCAAATGCAAAATAATACTGACTGATCTTTTGGTGCTCTTGACCTTGAATGACATTTGCTTCCAGCTTCAAATACACTCATGTATGATCAAAAAAACTACAGCAAAAGTTGTAATACCCCCCCACCCCCCACCCCAAAAAAAAAAAAAAAAAAAGTAAAGAAAAGAAAAAAGTAGAAGAAGCTATTTTGGTATGACACCGACTTTTACTGACATTGACCTTCATGTGACATCTGATACTCCTGTGTGATCAAATAATCCAATTTTGTTGCACACTATGGGTCAAATATAGAGCCATTCAACTGCATGATGACAAATTTTTTAATAAATTTAATTAATTTAATTACCCCTTGGGGTCATGAGCAATCTTGCCACTGTAGATTGTTCAAACCTATAAAGGGAAAAGTGAAAGCCACAGTTGAAAACCTGTCTTTCCTTTATAGGCAAGACAGATTCACTGCGGCAACAGTACCCCGTTGGAGTGCCGGGGGTTTTCAGTATAAATAGTATCCCCACTTTATGGAAATTTAGTGCTTTAAATTCCCACTGTCGCTGTCTTCCTCATTTACTCTTTTTTATTCCTGCTCTGTCCTTCACTCTGCTATACTATCTTCTTCTTCGCCAGATCAATGACCTACCTTTTTTCTTGAAAACTCTTCCTGGACAAGACTCCTTGTTTGTGTATGAGGTCTGTTGGATCAGCTTGGGAGTGTTGGACGCTTTCTGCCGGGTGGTCACTAGGGCTTCCTATGATTGTACTATTTAGCACTATAGGCATTTTATATGTATGCGTTTTGTTGATGATTTATAATGATGTTTGTATTCTATTTTGTTTTTGTAACCGGGGGTTCGCGTAGTTGAGGTCAACCCTCAGCCGTCCCTCGCGTGGGATGTCTTTATTGTAAAGTGACTGGCCGGTGGAGGGCATTCAATTTTCCCACTGGGGTTGTTTCAGCAGATCTTTTATGCGGATCGGGGGTTGTCCGGTCCTGATTTGGCTCGGAAGAGTCCGCTGGACCTAAAGCAACAATAAATCAATCAATCAATCAATTAATTTAATTTAAATTTATCAGTACAACTTATGTTAATCTGATGAATAAAAATTGATGCAACAACAAAAAAATTTTAAAATGTTTTTGTAAGGTCTAAAATGACCTTGACCTTCAAGATCAACGCAAAAATTTGACAAATATGACAGATAGTTGTAAATAGTTGTAAATAGTTCTTACCTTTACTGTTCCGTCTTTGAGTGTATCGTAGCAAAAGCGATGTTTGATCGAGTGCATGTATTTTTATGTAATGACTATGTAAAGCGTGGTGTGTCTGGTCATAGGCTGGAGTACCCGCTATATAAAAATCCCTTATTATTATTATTATTATTATTATTATTATTATTATAGATCAATATTTTTTATAGATACAAGGTTGGACTTTACATCTCAGTTTATGTTCAACGTCACTTCACAACAAGATTCCTATATAAAAAGACTTTGGACAGCTCCAGTGACATGACCCTGGAGTAGGTTGAACAAATTTGCACAGTATATGTGTCTCATTGATATTTATCATGCACAAAGAATCATAAATTCAATTTTAATAACACAAAAATATAAAATTTTTGGACCAAATTGTCATTTTTGGACTAACATTTGGTGAGGGAGACCAAAGGATTGTGTAGAACACAACGCTATAGATGTCTGGCCTAAAGAGATGGACTGGAGTGTATTGACAGCATCTTGGATAACATCCTTATTAGACGCTATCCTCTGTGGAATGAGGCAATGATAGACAACATCTATCTCTGCTGCCAATGCTTTGCATTTGTGGATTTGTGCCATAGGTAACATTAAAATTTAGCTCTCAGTTCATCAGTGTATCGGCTGGGCTTGGTGAAAATCAAGAGCCTGATTTTCCAAATCATGAGAAGATGCAGACCTGCCTACCTGAGTAAAAGCGGGAGACATTATATAATAACAATGGGACATGGCACCAGGACGTGTTTGCAAACAATAAAGATTGAATAATATGTATTTCGTGGCATGTCAAAAGCGTGAGTCTCCCGCCAAAAGCAGGAGAGTAGGCAGGTCTGAAGATGCCTTGAATGAAGTTCTCAGGAAAAAACATCTTCATTGTCGGGGAGCGTTTGTCAAGGATCAACTGTCATGTATCCATATATTGCCCATTACTTTGAAAAGGAAAGCAGAAATATTGTGAATTCTGTTTTTATATACATATACATACAAAAATTAAATGTGAACTCATGAACACTTGAACCCAGGACACACTACCTACTTAGCCATGCAAGCTTTCAATATAATATATAATATGATTCAGTACATTCACGCAGAACACAGGTGTTTTGCAACATGTTCATTTTCATGATGCTGTATTATGGTTGGGTTTATCCTAAAGTAGCACCATTAAAACATGGACCAATTGGCCACTCCTTGAACAATCAATCAGTTAAATATTATAAACATTTGTTCAGTTAGCTGTGAGATACATCACAATACGTATCTAAAAAATGATGGACATCAGCAACCTAGACCTATGAGAAAATATAAATATAAATGACTGAAGGACTTAGTAGTTAAAGTATCTGCATATTACAAAATAATCAAAATCGGTAAAGTATTTTTCTAGATAATGCAAAACTAAGTGTTTTGAATAGAATATGGAAATTCTGTCTGTAAGACTAATGTACTAACAAACCAAAGAAATGCCATAATGACTGTCCATGTTGCAGTCACTATTTTAATCATCAAAATCAGATCAGGCGTTTCAGAGATACAGAATAAAATGTGTTAAGCAAAATATTTACTCCAGCAACCTTGACCTTTGAAGCAGGGCAAATATGATGGCGGAGGCTGGCCTCGAACCCAGATAATATCTTATGAAGTTTAGTCAAAATTTGTTTAGTGGTTCTTGAGATAAAGTGTGCAATGAACCCACCAAATAACACATTTGGCTCGTTTTCATTCATGACTACATCAGAAGTATTCATGACTACATCAGAAGTATAAGGGAGACAAGTTTGTGTAAACAAACATGTAATATAAACATATTTCCATATGTCTGGTAAAAAAACCAAAACAAAACAACAACCAGAACATCAAACATGCTTGAATAAATATTATGAAAATAAGATGACTTGAAATGATCCGATTGTCACTGTACAGGATTTAACACAATAAATAAGTGGTATTTTGAACATAATGTGACTTGATTTTCATTGTACAGGATTTTGTGCTAACCTCATCAGCGAGCCTGAGCAGCATACGGAGAAATCTGGCCAGATGCATTTGTCTGGCTGACAGTTCTCCTCGTCCCGAATAGTCGGTTCTATACAAGGCTGTGGCACTGTCCACAATTAACAAAGCATATCTGCACACACACACAGTTCAAAAGAAAACATGGGAACACTTGAATCACTAGTGTTGAAAGCCATAATTTTCAACTCACCCACCGTACTAGTGACCAAACCAAAGGTAGTAGTTCACCATTAATAAGTTAATAAGTTCGTCAGCCATTGTTTATAGGGTCCAGCGGACTGCAATGAGCAGACTCAGGACCACAACTTGGTTGAAAGAGGACTCACAAGCGGTCAATATGAAAGATCTGCTTAAACAACCCTAATGGTAAAACTGAAGTCACTCCACCAGCCGGTCACTTTACAATAAAGGCATCCTACGCAGGGGACGCGAAGGCTGTACTGTAATTTATCGAACCCCCTTTTACAAAAACAAAATAGAATATAAACATCATTATAAAATATTAACAAAACACATACATATAAAATGCCTAAATTGCTTAATAATAATAACAACAAAAAAGCCCTAGTGACCATTTGGCAGAAAGCGTTTAATAACTGACCCCATACACAAATGAGGAGTTTTGGGAGAGTTTCCAACAAAAAAGGTAGGTGACTGTTCTAGCGAAGAAGATACTATTTGGTACAACAGATTAGGAACGAGAAAGGACAAATGAGAATGACAGAAACAGTGGTATTTTAAAGCACAAAATTTACACAAAGTGCACACAAAATCAAATATTAAAATGAGTCAGAACATGGTAATAGTTGCTCATTGGGCTGTACATTTTTATTTTGCTTGCACTAATTTTTAAATCTTATCTAGTGACTGGGAAAGCGCTTTTACCCATGGGAATGACATAGACAATGATTGAAAGCTTAACTTCAAAACGACAATAATCGGAGCCATAAAGCTGACGGAGGAAATAAGGTGGGAAAAGAATGAACCATTCTAGAATACTTCTACAAAAAATATAATGAGAACAAGTGCCAGACCCTAAAAAGTGCAGAGTCCTCGCATGCACCTGTTGTTAATCTGCATAACATGGTGTGGTGACTAAATCATTAAATGTGCTCAGGATGATAATTATGATTATGATGATGATAATAATAATAATAGCAAAATCCATGCCTTTGAAAGTCGAAAAAGATTTAGGGGGCTGGTTACTTTCATAATCGAAAGGCTCCTGTAGGGCTATATGTAGGTTTAATCTTACCAAGCATTGAGTCTTTGGTGGTAAAGGACTTGCAATCAAACATCCTGCTATTTTGTAAATATTTATAGTTTAGCTAGGAGCTTTTTAAGAAAAAGAAATGTAAGACACATCAAAATCAAAACCTCAATCCATGACTGTGGACGTGGGGAAGGCAAAGTATACGCCTGAAGCAATTTTCACTAACACAAAACAACAATGGCATTCAATATATGTGCCACGCATATGCATGATTTCAACAAACTCAAAGTAATGTCCTATCCTACCCTGTCCGGTAACCCGGAGGTCGTAAGGGCACCACAGATGATCGTTTAACCCGCACACTCCATCTTTCTCTGTCAGCAGCCCTGATGGCTTCGCTCAGTGTCACACCAGTCCATTCTCGAATGTTGTCATCCCACCTCTTTTTCGGTCTGCCTCTTCTTCTACCTCCTTGCACTGTGCCTTGCAGAATGGTCTTTGCAAGGCCTGATGATCTGGTGACGTGGCCATACCATCGGAGTTTTAGTTTCTTCACCACTGTGAGCAGGTCATCTTGTTGTCCAATGGCTTGTGTGATGGTCTGTCGGACTTTGTCGTTGGTGATGTGTTGGGTATAGGAAATGCCCAGAAGTCTTCTGTAGCACCTCATTTCCATGCTTTGTATTCTTCGTTGTAGATCTGTTGTAAGGGTCCATGCTTCGCAAGCAAATATGAAGTTGGAGATGACAAGGGAGCGCAGCAGTCTTACTTTGGAATGTAGACTGGTGGTCCTGTCTTTCCAAATGGGCTTCAACCTTGTCAGGGCAGCAGTTGTTTGTGCGATCCTGGAGAGGACTTCCTGTTGGGACCCATTGTCTGATACAATGGCTCCTAAATATTTGAAGCTATGCACAGTGTTGAGAGATTGGCATTGGACTTTGATGTCCGTGTTGATACCATTGGTGTTGTTGGTCATTATTTTGGTCTTCTCTGCACTTATTTCCATTCCATAAGCTCTGGAGGTGGTGTCAAGCCTCTGTACCAGCTGTTCAAGTTCTTGTTCCTCTCCAGCCAATCCATCAATGTCATCCGCAAAACCCCCTGTGCTGACTGTGCCTTCGTGATCTGCAAAAGCATCTGACATGATGCGCTCTAGGAAGATGCTGAAGAGTGTTGGAGAGAGTAGGCATCCTTGACTCACACCGATTGTTGTTCTGAACCAGTTCCCGATGACACTGTTATGGAGGACCGCACTGGTAGCCTTGTCATACAGGCTTTTGATGACTTCAATAATATTAGGGCTGATGTTGTACACTTTCATTGTTGCCCATAGAGCTGCATGCCAGACTCGGTCAAACGCCTTCTTGAAGTCTATGAACACATGATATAGATGTTGGTGCTGTAGGTATTTCTCACAGATTATTCTGAGTAATGTAATGTACTAGTATAAAATTTCTAATTTGTTTATAAAAAAATTTTTTTTTTTAAAGACCAAACAGAGTAACAGCGAGTAAGCATATTCAAGAGTATAGACACAGGTTTTGATATAAGCTTGATAAGAATAAGACATAATAATTATAGTAGTAGTAATAACACTGTTGAGATGTACTTTTTATTTTATTTTATCTGATTATGTATTTCAATTAATTTCATAATTAAATACACAGAAAGAAGTCTTAATAGTTAACAAACATATTTTTCAGCTATTTATAGTGTGTCCATTATTAAACATTGTGTGTGTGGGTGGGTGGGTGGGTATGCGTGTGCACTATGGTGAACACACTACATTCATAAGAACAGAACATTCAGTTTTATTTAATCTCTCTCTCTTTAATGATCAAATACACTCCAAGTACTAAAAGTTGTATTACGACCAAAAAAACAACAACAGTGACCTTGGGATGACCTTTTCAGTGCCCTTGACCTTGGATGAACTTGACCCTCACGTGATCTATCATGCATGTCTGATCAAATAAGCCAATGTTGTTGCATACTATGGGTTAAATAAACAGCCATTCCACGGTACCTATTTTTTGCATGCTTTTGTTTTTCATAACTCTTCCCAAAAAGGGTAACCTTTAGGAGTGTGAAAATTACCGCATTATCAGCCTCATCAGCCATCCCAGCAAAAATAATACAACAGGTTGAAAACCCAAGCTGAACAAATCATAGCTGAAGTACAAGCAGAATTCAGGGCAGGGCGAAGTACCACTGAATAGATTTTCAACCTCAGAATAATCTGCGAGAAATACCTACAGCACCAACAACATCTATATCATGTGTTTGTAGACTTCAAGAAAGTGTTTGACCGAGTCTGGCATGCAGCTGTGTGGGCATCCATGAGAGTGTACAACGTCAATCCTAAAATTATTAAATCAAAAGCCTGTATGACAAGGCTACCAGTGCAGTCTTCCACAACAGCGCCATCAGGAATCGGTTCAAAACAACAGTCAGTGTGCGTCAAGGGTGCCTACTCTCCCCAACACTCTTCAACGTTTTCCTAGAGCACATCATATCAGATGCCCTTGCAGATCATGAAGGCACAGTCAGCATAGGGGGTAGAGCAATCTCCAACCTCTGTTTTGCGGATGACACTGATGGTTTGGCTGGAGAGGAACAAGAACTTGAACAGCTGGTACAGAGGCTTGACACCACCTCCAGAGCCTATGGAATGGAAATAAGTGCAGAGAAGACCAAAATGATGACCAACAACACCAATGGCATCAACAGGGACACCTAAGTCCAAATCTAATCTCTCAACACAGTGCATAGCATCAAATATTTAGGAGCCATTGTTATTAGACAATGGGTTCCAACAGGAAGCCCTCTCCAGGATCACACAAACAATTGCCGTCCTGACAAGGTTGAAGCCCATTTGGAAAGACAGGACCATCAGTCTACATTCCAAGGTAAAACTGTTGCTCTCCCTGTCATCTCCATATTCACATATGCCTGTAAAACATGGACACTCACAGCAGATCTATCCTATCCTATCCCGTAACTCTGAGGTCGTTGGGGCACCACAGATGATCGTTTAACCAGTGTACTCCATCTTTCTCTGTCCTCAGCAACCCTGATGGCTTCGCTCAATATCAAGCCAGTCCATTCTTGAATGTTGTCCCCCCACCTTTTTTCGGTCTCCCTCTTCCTCTACCTCCTTGCACTGTGCCTTGCAGGAGGGTCTTTGCAAGGCCTGATGATCTGGTGACGTGGCCATACCATCAGTATCTGTTTCTTCAACACTGTGAACAGGTCATCGTGTTGTCGAATGGCTTGTGTGATGGTCTGTCGGTGTTACGTTGAGACGCTCATGATGGTGCGTATGAAATGCGCACGATATTATGTGTGAAGCGCGTGCAATGGTAGGCTTGTGTGTGACGCACGCGATAGATCTTTTCGTTTTATTTTGCAACGCATGCAGTAATAGAGTGTATTTATCTTTGATTTGATCTTGCGTTGTTATTAGTAGAGGCTTTGTGTAACGTTAGTGTTTTTAGTTGGTCGATATTGTTTGAGAATTTTCGGGAATTAGTTGTTTACTATCGATCGAAGCGTGTGGATTATTCTGTTGGTTACCATGGAAGCTTCCATTCCAAATGAGGTTGTATGACGTGAGTCACGTGATGATGAAATTAATTTTGATTGGTTGTGGTGTTTTATGTAGATTATTCTCGATTTTTCCCGTGTATGTATAGACTATATAAGCGCCGCAATGTTAAAAAAGTTGAGAGTTGTTGATAGTAAGTTGGAAAGTGAAATTTGAGAGTGAAAATGCGATTGTATGCAGTTGTTGATGTGTGCTGAATAAAAGTGGAAAACTTCATAGTCGACTTTGTGACTTGTATGCTGCTTGAGCGGGTTGCGTGAATAAACGAATCTGAGTTACACAACTATCAGGAATTCAAGCATCGGGGCTGAATCAGATACTGATAGAAAATACCAACATCAAACGGAGTGTAACATTTTGGGGGTCAAGCCGCGATTCACGCCATAGCCAAGGGTTCAACTGCTACAACAAGCGAGTCAACGTTACGAGAGGCAGTCATCGAGGGTAGCCGCCAACGAGTTGCGTCGAGAGGGGCCAACATACTGGGACTACATCCGATAGATTCGGGTTGACTGTAAGGGCGTGTAGTCGCCGAAGAGTTGCTTCGTGAGCGAACAACAGAGCGGGACTACGTGGCTGCCGCAAGACTACGTTGAGGGACAGTCTCGGAGCTACATCGCCAGTATTAGAGAGAGCGGCGAGCGGACGTCGCGTCTACTTCAGCACAGGAGCGTGTACATCAACACCAGCGTGGTGCAGCGTCGCATACGACGAGGACAGCGGGGCCTGCGTCAGCGAAAGCGACTAGTGACAAGCATCAGCGCTACTGCAGAAAGCGTGCTGTTCTAGAACAGTCTAGAAAGGTACAGCACAGTCAAGAACTTTCCAGAAAAGAACTTTTCAGAAAAGCATCAAGATGGCGGACCTCTGGCAGAAAGGGGTTGAACTAAATCTAAAAGGCAAACAGCTGACGGAGTACGTCAAATTCCAGGAGAGAATATTGCGTGAAGAAAGAGAAGAACAGCGACGGCGCGAAGAACGAGAATTAGAAGAGCAGCGTCGCCGTGAAGAAAGAGAATTAGAACAGAAGCGTCTAGAAATTGAACAGCAGCGGCAAGAAAAAGACAGAGAATTCGAGCTGAAGCGTCTTGAGTTCCAGCTAGAAATGGCGCGTATCCAGCAACAGCAGAATGCGCCACAAGTTATCAGTGACAACAAAGCTCCAAAATTGCCAGCGTTTGTCGACGGGAAGGACCAGATCGACAGTTATTTGGCGAGATTTGAAAGGTTTGCCAAAAGCTCTAACTGGCAACCTCAAGACTGGGCGATTCGACTAAGTGCTCATCTGACGGGGCAAGCACTCGACGTCTACACCAGATTGTCGGACGATGACGCTAAAGACTACGACGTCTTGAAAGAGGCCCTATTGCAGTGCTACAACTTTACAGAGAAGGGCTACCGTAAACGCTTCCGTGAATGCCGGCCTAAGTCAGACGAGACGCCAAAGCAGTTTGTGGAGCGCCTGTCGTCATATCTACACAAGTGGGTGGAGTTATCAGGCAAAGGAAAGTCTTACGATAGTCTCCATGACCTGATCGTGAAGGAGCAATTCCTCAATGCCTGTCACAAGGACCTAGCGACCCACTTAGAAGAACAAAAGCTGCAGACGCTTAAAGATGTGACTGAGGCTGCTGAAAGATATCTCATCGCTCATGGGAAGACCCTGGGGCCACCCAACGCGACGAAACATTTTCAGAAGACTGGAAACCATGTGAACCAGATCCAGGGGAGCCAGACGAACCAGAGACAGACGGACTCCACGCCTCCTCCCAGGGAAGGGCATTCAAGAGGGTGTTTCACTTGCAACGCTACAGACCACAGAGCGGCTAACTGTCCTCAAAACAAAAGTAGCGGACAGCGGAGCAGTACGGACAATGCAGCGGCGGGCAACCGACAGAGACGTTTCTCCAATCTACGGCAAACCAGTAGATCTGACCATCAAGTGTGCGGCGGGAGCGTCATTCTTCCGAGTGAGACCGAGCGCGCAGCTACTCCCGCGGACGTGCAAGAGTGCATAACCGATGGCCAACTTCTCCTTGCCAACGGGAAATCCATCCCCGTCGTCGCCAGTGCAGCGATGACCGTCCAGAACATGCCTGTTTCCAAGGGACGCGTCGGAAATCATGAAGTGACTGTCCTAAGAGACTCTGGTTGCAGTGGGGTCATTGTCAGAGAAGATCTAATCGCTAAAGAACAGTTCACTGGCGATTTTAAATGGACACTCATGGCCGACAGCAAATGTGTGAGAGCGCCAGTTGCGAAGATTCAAGTCAGCACCCCTTTCTACACAGGCGAAGTAGAAGCGGTTTGCCTGAAAAAGCCGCTATACGATTTGATGATCGGGAACATCGACGGCGCGAGACGACCCGACGCCCCCGATCCTGAGTGGAGTCCTGCCTCAACCCAACGCGTCGAAGTTGTGGAGGAGGATCCATTGCCATTTCCCGATGGAGACCTTACAGAGCTGCTACGGGACAATGTGGTTACTCCGGCTCAGCCCTGCCGACCAGAGATCGTCAGTGCTGTTACAACCAGGGCCCAGGCCCAGAGAGACAAGACGTCTACGCCACTGAAGGTCGCCGACAACTCTAAAGCTGCCATCGTGGACAGAGATAAGCTGATCCAGCTCCAGGAAGCTGATAGTACTTTAAACAAGTACAGGAACCGCCAAGACCACGTGACCAAAGGCAGTGGTACGGTCTATTTCGAGGTGAAGGCCAAGATCCTGTACCGAATCTTCCAGCACCCGAGGGTCAACGGAGGGAAACCACTACGTCAAGTCTTGGTACCGTTACCCCTAAGGCGCCAGGTGATGGAAGTAGCGCATGACTCAATCATGGGAGGTCACCTGGGTATCAAGAAGACGTCGGATAGAATCCAGGCGGTATTCTCCTGGCCAGGACTTCATGCGGACGTCAGCCGTTTCTGCCGATCGTGTGACATTTGCCAGAAGACCATACCTCGAGGAAGGGTCCCGAAAGTGCCTATGCAGAGGATGCCTCTGATTGACCGACCTTTCAAGAGGGTGGCCTTAGACTTAATCGGCGAAATAAGACCTCCGAGTGAAGAAGGTCATCGGTGGGTACTGACTTTAGTGGACTATGCGACTCGGTACCCAGAAGCAGTGCCACTGAAGAAGATTGACACTGAAACTGTCGCAGAGGCACTGGTGGACATGTTCAGTAGGCTTGGAGTGCCCGAAGAAATTCTGACAGACCTCGGGACGCAGTTCGTCTCTGACTGCATGAAGGAGGTCAACAGATTGCTGAGCATCCGGCATTTAACTACGACACCCTACCATCCAATGTGCAACGGGCTTGTCGAGAAGTTCAATGCTACGCTGAAGTCCACCCTGAAGAAACTGTGCAGCGAGCAGCCCAGACAATGGCATCGCTATATCAACGCCTTACTTTTCGCCTACAGAGAAGTACCGCAGGAGTCCACCGGCTTTTCTCCGTTCGAGCTGCTGTACGGAAGAACCATCAGAGGACCGATGCACATCCTGAAAGAACTGTGGACGAAAGAAGTAGACACCCCAGAGGTGAAGAACAGCTACCAGTACGTGTTTGAGCTACGGGAGAAGCTGGAGCAGACTCTCGAGATAGCCAGAGAAAACCTGAAGAAGTCCCAAGACTGTGGAAAGCACTACTACGATCGTAGGGCTGTGAACAGGAAGTTCAAACCTGGCAACAAAGTGCTGGTGCTGCTACCTACTGATCACAATAAATTGCTGATGCAGTGGAAAGGCCCGTACGAAGTGGAGACCGTGGTG
The DNA here is from genome assembly GCA_036898135.1 of Oncomelania hupensis. Taxonomy (NCBI): domain Eukaryota; kingdom Metazoa; phylum Mollusca; class Gastropoda; order Littorinimorpha; family Pomatiopsidae; genus Oncomelania; species Oncomelania hupensis. The sequence continues at coordinate 41,712,617 of CM072513.1, forward strand.
GGGATCAACGACTACAAGGTGAAGGTCGGTCAGCATTCCAAGATATACCACGCCAACCTCCTTAAGCTGTACGTGGAAAGGCCATCAGAGACTGTGCACGCAGCCACAGCAGCTGTGACCGACAACAGCTTTGACAGCGAAGAACTGTTGGAACTGGGAGACTTCCACAGCAAAGAAGGCATCGATGATGTTAAGCTAGGACCAGGCTTGACGGAAGGTCAAAAGTTGGAGCTCAAGGACCTTATGGGCGAATTTCCCCATAGCTTCAGTGATGTCCCAGGCTCTACGACTTTGGTCGAACATGAAGTCCACACCCAGACCTGTAAGGAGCATCTGCAGACCTTGAGGGAGCTGTTCCACCGTCCCGCAGAAGCCAACCTGACCGTGAGACCCAGCGAATGCATTCTGGGAGCTGACAACGTCGACTGCGTCGGACATCCGACGGAAGAAGGAGACAACGGAGGATGCACTGACTCCAGGAAAGCCCACGTGATCATCGTCTTTGACCCTGGGCCGATGACAACCGCAACTGACGAGGGCGTCGTTTCCTTGCGGATGAAAAAACATTGACTCTGTGTGAATGAACTGTGAGCATTGACAATATCCAGATAGACTTGCGGATGGAAGAACATTGACTCTGTGTGAATGAGCTGAGAACATTGACAGTGTTCAGACAGTCTGAAATAAGTTTTAATTTCTGATTTTGTTTGTGCATTGCGTATCAACGTTGGTGAAAGAAATTAAGTAAATTTCTTCTTGAGTGGGGGGTTATGTTACGTTGAGACGCTCATGATGGTGCGTATGAAATGCGCACGATATTATGTGTGAAGCGCGTGCAATGGTAGGCTTGTGTGTGACGCACGCGATAGATCTTTTCGTTTTATTTTGCAACGCATGCAGTAATAGAGTGTATTTATCTTTGATTTGATCTTGCGTTGTTATTAGTAGAGGCTTTGTGTAACGTTAGTGTTTTTAGTTGGTCGATATTGTTTGAGAATTTTCGGGAATTAGTTGTTTACTATCGATCGAAGCGTGTGGATTATTCTGTTGGTTACCATGGAAGCTTCCATTCCAAATGAGGTTGTATGACGTGAGTCACGTGATGATGAAATTAATTTTGATTGGTTGTGGTGTTTTATGTAGATTATTCTCGATTTTTCCCGTGTATGTATAGACTATATAAGCGCCGCAATGTTAAAAAAGTTGAGAGTTGTTGATAGTAAGTTGGAAAGTGAAATTTGAGAGTGAAAATGCGATTGTATGCAGTTGTTGATGTGTGCTGAATAAAAGTGGAAAACTTCATAGTCGACTTTGTGACTTGTATGCTGCTTGAGCGGGTTGCGTGAATAAACGAATCTGAGTTACACAACTATCAGGAATTCAAGCATCGGGGCTGAATCAGATACTGATAGAAAACACCAACATCAAACGGAGTGTAACAGTCGGACTTCGTCGTTGGTAATGTGCTGGGTATAGGAAATGCCCAGAAGTCTTCTGTAGCATCTCATCTCCATGCTTTGTATTCTTCGTTGTAGATCTGCTGTGAGGGTCCATGTTTCGCAAGCGTATAGGAAGATGGAGATGACAAGGGAGCGCAGCAGCCTTAAATTGGAAGGTAGACTGATGGTCTTGTCTTTCCAAATGGGCTTCAACCTTGCCAGGGCAGCAGTTGTTTGTGCGATCCTGGAGAGGACTTCCTTTCGAGACCCATTGTCTGATACAATGGCTCCTAAATATTTGAAGCTATGCACTGTGTTGAGGGATTGGCCTTGGACTTTGATGTCCGTGTTGATGCCATTGGTGTTGTTGGTCATCATTTTGGTCATCTTAGCACTTATTTCCATTCCATAGGCTCTGGAGGTGATGTCAAGCCTCTGTACCAACTGGCTGGTACAGCAGATCTACAACGAAGAATACAAAGCATGGAGATGAGGTGCTACAGAAGACTTCTGTGCATTTCCTATACCCATCACATCACCAACAACGAGGTCCGACAGACCATCACAAGCCATGGACAACTTGCTAACACTTGTGAAGAAACGGAAACTCCGATGATATGGCAACATCACCAGATCATCTGGCCTTGCAAAGACTATTCTGCAAAGCATGATGCAAGGAGGCAGAAGAAGGAGACAGAAACAGAGGTGGGAGGACAACATTCGAGAATGGACTGGCTTGACACTGAACGAAGCCATGAGGGTTGCTGAGTACAGGGAAAGATGGAGTACACTGGTTAAACGATCATCTGTGGTGCCCCAACAACCTCCGAGTTACGGGATAGGATAGGATAGGATAGGCAAGGCATAAAATTACCTTGACCTTCAAGATCAACACAATGCAACATATATGAAAGTTCAACTTATCATCTCTAAATCGCACAAGTTTGGACTTGTAATCTCTCATACTTTAGGGTCAAGGTCACTTCAAAGTACCTATACTAATTAACTTTAGACAGCTCCAGTGACTTTGACCTTTTAGTGAGGTTGACCAAATTTGCAAAGTATGTGTGTCTCATTGATATCTATCATGCATCAAAGAATCATGTTCAATATTAGTTGGTTGGTTGGTTGGTTGTTTTATTTACGTCTTTTCCACCAAAGATGATAAGACGGGGGGTGAGGGAGGGGGAAGAAAAAAAAATTATTTACACAAATCTAGCCACAGGAGAATCTATCAAGAGCTTTGCTAACAATACACTTTGATGAAAATTAATCTCATCTAATGTTTTTATGTCATGCAGATGCACAGTTAGTATAGGCCGAAAATGACGGCAGCCAAAAAGTAAATGATATAATGAAAAAGTCTCATTGCATACACAATGGACATCTGGACAATACTTTGTGTTTATGGCATTCAACATTATTCTGTTAGCCATAGTAAAAACTGTTCTCGAAAGTCTACAGTCTACAGCAAAATGTGTATCAAATACAACATGTTTCATTGACCTCTCTTCAATCATACGTTTAATTTCCTTAGGGGATTTTATGAGTTGAATACTCTGAGCATTGATATTTTTAGCTCCATTCTTTGCTGCTTTGTCCGCACTATCATTAAACAAAAAACCACAATGTGAAGGTAGCCAACAGAAGCTTACATTTGTACCATTAATAATGAGATTGTGGACTAAATGTTGAATTTCTAAAATAATGTCATGCCGTTCAGTATGGCCATAAGATTGTAAAGCATCTAAAACTGACATCGAATCAACACAAACAACAACTTGAAATGCGTTTAAGCAAAGATCTGAAATTTTAGTTAATGCCATAAGGATTGCGATAAGTTCACACGCAAAAATAGAAGTATTTATACTCAAAGAGAAAGATTTTTGCAATTTTAGAGCTGGAATTACATAGGCTGCTCCAGCTTCCCCTGTCTCTAAAACCGATCCATCAGTATAGATATGAAGGTGTTGGGAATAATTTTTCTCCAAATGACAACGAACATCACTTGATAATAAATTAGCATTTTCATTCTTCTTTTCCAAACTATAATGTATGTCAAAATGAGCATTTTTAAGCTCCCACAGAGGTGTTGGAGAAATAATATTTTTAGAAAAAGATTTTATGTCATTAGATAAATCATCAATTAGATCTTTTGTAAATGTTGCTATTGATTCTAAGAATGGAATTTTCTGTGCACGTTTTGAAAAAACCAGATCAGACCTAAAATGTATCTCATCATCATTATTATTATATATAGATGCAGCTCGTACAATATATTTTGCACAGGAAATTTTTCTCCATTCTTCAATGGATATGACTCCTGCTAACTTATAAGCTTTAAGTGTTTGTGTATGTATTGGTACACCTAACGCTAATTTTATGGACTTGCTGTCTAAACTTTGCAATCTGCTAAGATAAGTTTTAGGAGCAGAGAAAAAGACTTCCTGTCCATATGTTAGTTTAGATCTGACTAAGGCTAAAGCTATATGTATGAGGGTTTTGGTATCTTGTCCCCAGGCCTTTCGGCTTATTATTTTTAGTAAATTATAGCTTTTTACTGCCTTCTGACAAATGTATTCAATATGTCTCTTCCATTTTAATTTTTTAGTTAGATATACACCAAGGAATTTAACTTCAGCGACATACTTTATTTCGTCATTATCTATAACAATTTTTGGTAGCATTCTTGGTTCTCTACAATTATTAAAAAGAATCATGTTTGTTTTTTCTTTAGATAAATCTAAGCCATTTTGGTTCATAAATATGGCTATTTTATTAACTTCTGTTTGGTATACATGAGATATATATTTTATTTCGAAAAGAGAAGTATTCTGTTTTAAATTTACATTCATCCAGATAGCAATGTCATCAGCATACTGAGCCAAGGTCACTCTGTTACTAATAGTTTTGGGCAAGTCATATATTAAAATATTGAACAGCATAGGAGAAATTATTGAGCCTTGTGGTATCCCCATGTCTATATTGTAAGTAGAAGAATATGAGTTACCTACTTTAACTGTAATGTTTCTATTGCTTAGGAATGTGTGTATGTATGTATACAAGTTACCAGATAATCCAATATTTTTTAGCTTATACAGTAAACGAGCATGCCAGACTCGATCATATGCACGGGTAATATCAAAAAATGTAGCCAAAACACCCTTTCTCTTAGCAAACTGCTGCTTAATATGTGTCGTAAGTTTAACCAAGTGATCTGTTGTGGATCGACCTCTTTGAAAAGCAGCCTGATTTACAGGAATAATTTTATTTTTTGAGCAATAATAGGTCAATCTGTCTAATACCACCTTTTCCATGATCTTACAAGAATGTGAAGTCAAGGCTATGGGTCTGTAGCTAGAAGTAACTGTTCTGGGTTTGCCAGATTTAAGAATTGGAATGATTAAGGATGATTTCCACTGATCTGGCATAACACCTGTTACCCAACATAAATTAATGATTTCATGGAAGAAATGTAACCATTGTTCAGGTAAATGTGCTAATATGTTATAAGAAATACCATCAAGACCCACAGCGGATTTCTTCCTACCTAATTTTAAAACGGCATTTTTCACTTCCTGAAATGTGATATCAGCGTTTATGTACAAATTATTATTAGGCTGTGGTTGTTGGTATTCTATGCTATGCTGTTTGTTCTGTCTTTCTTCTTGAATGTGAGTAGGTAAGCTAGAAGAGTGGCTGGTGTGAGAAAAAGTTCTCCCAAATTCTTCTGCTTTTTCTTTATGAGTTGGAAATATGTTATTTTCTAGTTTAAGAGGACACTGGGGCAACCTATAAACATTTTGCATTTCTGACATTTTTTTCCAGACTTTGGCAGAATCTTTGCAAGTGTTTACCTCATTATTACAATAATCTGACCAAAATTTTAACTTTTCCTCAGCTATTATTTTATTACATTTTATTTTAGACTGTTTCATAATATGGAAATTATTTTCTGTTTTTGATTTTAACCAAGTCTTATACGAAGCCTTTTTTTCATCTACTGCTTCTTTACATCTTTGATTCCACCAGACGTTGCCTCTGTGTAGTATTTTGTTGTACATCCTCTTTTTTGGTATAGACTTTTCTGCCGCTTTATGGATTAGCTGCACAAAAGAGTTATAAATCTCATTTATGTTTTCTCTGTGTATAAGACTCACATCATAGGACAACAGTAATGTCTGAAATGTTTGCCAATTAGCACTGCTGTAGTTATATTTTGGCACATTGTCTTCTATATCATCAAGTTCAACAGAATTATAGCACGTAATAAAAACAGGAAGATGATCACTGCCAAGAGAATCGTTTCCAACATCCCATTGACAGGCGAAAAATATATCTGGTGTAGTAAAGGTTAAATCAATGGCAGATGGATGATGGTTGGAAACATCTGGAATGCGTGTGATCTGACCATCATTCAACAACAATAAATCAGAATCTGTGACATTATCGTAGAAGCGATGATTACTGATGTAGGTACAGTCCTTGTCCCACATAGGGGCGTGGCTATTAAAATCCCCGCAGACTATCCACTCATCGGTAAAATCAAATGTGCGCAACCAGTCACTGTTTACATTGTCTGTGCCTTTCGGATAATATATGGACATCACATTGACACATTGATCACTGTTGAGCTTTAGCTTGATAGAAGCTGTAAAAACATCAGGCAAATCCTTAGCAACAGGCGCAGGTACAATGTTATATTCTAAATCATGTCTGATGTAAAGAGCAGTCTGTATCTTTGTTGAGTTAAAATTTATCACTGGAGGATAATAAAATCCTTTAAATTTGGGCAATTTTCTTTTGTTGACTTGTAATGACTGCAACGCTAATACATGATGATCATTTTCAGATAGATATTGTTGTAGGTATTGAGAGTTAGTGGCGATGGAACGACAGTTCCATTGAAAAATAGACAAAAATTCTTTCTTCATTAGCAAACATATAACAAGATTTTAATCAAAAACTGTACGATATTAATTCTAAAACAATAAAGAGTGATCAATATTTCAGCTCTTTAAAACTACGCTGGACTGGATGACAAACTAGCTGTCCTGATGGCAATGGGTCAGTACCACATAAGCTGTCCTGATGGCAATGGGTCAGTACCACATAACAGGGAACTGAATGGGAGAATGCGGGAAAAAGTTTCCCTTCCAATCATAGTGGCCAGGAAGGGGGTCCGAACGGTAGTTTCGCCGAACGGTCTTGCGCGGCTTTTCCCATAGTTGACGATGGACGTGCCTCCCGATATTGCCTGCGAGGACAGAGGAGCCGCTCTTAGTGGGGTGGATGCGGTCACGGCGGATGGCGAAAGGGAGCAGGTTGTCATGGCTCACAAACGAGAAATTCTTGGTCTCGCACAGCTCAGACAGCAGAAAGGCGTTGAAAAGGTCCCTTTTGTGCTGGAGCTCAGGGATGAGGACGGATGGCAACTTACTGATGATGATCTTGGATGAGGGGCTCTTCGATGAGATGGTTTTTGCTGCATCGATCAGTTGCTTGCTGGCAGATTTCGCGTCCTGCTTCTTCAGATTATTGAGACCACAGTGGATAAGAATGGCTTTGGGAGGCGCATCATCTTCACACTGGGTCGTTTCAAAGGCAGGGACAAGCTCGCTGATGGTGAAAGCAGCCCGCTTCGTCACACCAAATCCGTATGACTTCCCGAGTCTCTTTTCTTGGACACCATCGAGAATCGAGTCATGCAAAATTAGACAATCGTTTTCGCATTCATGCCTCGTGTTATGGGCGGAAGTGACGTCACTTGGTGATATAACGAGCTCTTTTACGTCATCACTTGCGCGAATCAATTCGTTCTTGTCACTGCAGCATGTTGATTGCAAGCTAGTTGATTTTGTGGACTTACAGGGACCATGTCCATCGAGTTTGCATTTTGGGGCACCCTTGGTAGCCTTCAAAACATCCGCGTAAGTGGCCGATGTTGTGTTGCTGGGCCCCGCCCTCATCGTCTGCGTGCTACATGCAAGTAGTGCTCCGATTTGATCGTCTCTTTTGCGCACCAAGTCTTCTAGTGCAGCTACGCGTTGACACAACAATGAAATTACCTCGCGCAGTTCGATCATCGCACTTACTTGGTTTGGGCTGCCAGTGCTGAATGAAATGGTGTCGGAAGGATCCTGTGCGCTAGTAGATGGTACCGCTTCAACGTTAGATCCAGCTCCGCTGGTTTCTCTCACCGTAGAGCTTGCCATAGCGATGTTTCCTACAGGATCTCTTGCTTCCTTTCCCTTCTCCGTCTCTTGTTCTCTCTTCTTTTTGCTTTTTCGTGAGGCTCCCATGATGGTTTTCATAGTTGGAAAAAGGAAAAACTCCATAAACTGGCATTTGTTTGTTTATGTCGCCATCTTGCAGCGTAGGAATCCAGAGAGCTTCCGTTCAATATTAATCCTAGAAAAAGGGTTATATTTTGCAAACAAAAAAAGTCCTTTAAAAAAAATCCAAAAACAACTGAAATGTGATGATCCTGTGACATTGACGTCAAATCATTCATTCACTGATCATTTTCGAGGTCTCACTGGTATACATCATCTTACCAAGATTGGTTGTGATAGTTAAAATAAGCTCTGGGTACTTAGCCACTTTAGTTTTTGCACAGCCTACAACGGACGGTGGACAGACAGATGGACATACAGATGGACATTTTTTCGATATATTATATTATTTTTGAACTATTTAGGTTTCATCTCGCACAGATTTATAAAAATTGAGATTTTTTTTGGGTGGGTGGGGTGAGTACATACTCACATTGCTATGTATGCAAGTCAAACAGAGGAAGGTGGAGGAGAGGGGGGAGGAGGGTGATAAAAAAAAACACACTAAAAAGATTAGTAGTTAGTTATTCATTGCTTACAGGGTCCAGCGGACTGCAAAGAGCCGAACCAGGACTACAAAATCAAGACACCTGAACCATACAAAAGATCTGCTGAAACAACCCTAGTTGTAACATTGAAGGCACTCCACCAGCCGGTCATTTTACAATAAAGGCATCCCACCCAGAAGATGCTGAGGCTATACTCTAATTTATTGAACCCCCATTAATAAAAACAAAATAGAATATAAACATCCTTATAAAATATCAATAAAACACATACATATAAAATGCCTATGTTGCTAAATAATAATGCCCTAGTGACCATTTGGCAGAAAGCATCCAATACTCCCAAGCTGACCCAACAGACCTCATACACAAATGAGGAGTTTTCAAGAAAAAAGGTAGGTGGCTGGTCTAGCGAAGAAGATAGTATAGTAGATTGATAGAACAGAGAAAGAACAAAGGAGAAAGACAGCGATAGTGGGAATTTAAAGCACTAAATTTTCAGAAAGTGGGAATACTATTTATATAGAAACCCCCGACACTCCCACGGGGGTAACTAAAATGTTGATGTCATTAATATAAATAAGTTTTGCTTTATGTTCAAGGCATCTGTACACTCTAATTACATACAAAGTTTACAGGAAATGTATTTCCTTCATATATATATATATATATATATATATATATATATATATATATATGGTTATGATAGTTGAAATAGGTTCTGAGATAATAATACATTTGAAAATTTTGAACAGATGCCTGACGGCAGATGGCAAACAGACAGATGGACGGAAACTTTTTTAAAATTTAATTTTTGGACTATTTAGGACTCATTGCATGGTTGCTGACGACAGGGAAAGATGGAGTACGCTGGTTAAACGATCATCTGTGGTGCCCCTACAACTTCCGAGTTACGGGATAGGATAGGATATGATAGGACTCATTCCTCAGATTTGCAAAAATCTGGAAATTGTGTGAGTGTGGTGATTGCTTAGACACATTATTATGCATGTGAGTCAACAAATTAAAAGATACCTTTAAAAAAAAAATGTGAACATGATTACATTTGATATATATATCTATACTTGTAATTTTTTTATTTTGGGTTCAAGACATCTGTAAACCTAATTACAAAGTTGAAAGCTTTAAAAAGAATGTTTTTGTTGGAGCCAGCTGGCATAGGTAAAATCCAACTACAAACCAAATTTGAATCCAATCTTTAAGGTAGTTTGGAGTTTGAGAGAAAATGTGATTAGAAACAAACAAACAAAAAAACACCAAAAAGAATCATATGATGACATGGCTATGATGACATCACCAGTTATGCATAAATGTGTGTGACCTATGATCTCTGTTGTTATATACTAAGTTTCAAAGTGTCCATTCTTTTCAGCGAACAGTGTGGACAGACAGAGCCCAAAACTATAGTTCCTAAGCCAGACCTGCTTACCTCAAAATTTTTTGTTAGTACTCCAGGCACTTCAAAACCAGATTTTGGAAATCATGACCAGATTTTGACTTTCGGTAGTTATATAAACTGTCGTTATTTTACATGAACCAAAATAATGATAATAAATAAATAAAAATATAGAACTGTGTAAACTTATTATCATTATTCATCTTAATTTGCTCTTAGCTAAATTTTCATATATATATATATATATATATATATATATATATATATATATATATATATATATATATATATATATTATTACACACGTAAAATAAATCAAGAAACGGTACACTGTTCAATAAATTTATTGTTAAAAAATTAGGGTGCTTAATTGAAAAACAATGCAAAAGTGTTAGGCCACCACATCAACATAATATGTGATAATGATCTACTTGTATTTTTTTAAAAAAAAACATGCATGTATGCACTTTTCAGTTGCTGCAGTTCTTTTTTTGTGAAAGTGCTTTCAGGTCTGAACATACCTACCATCAGTGAGTCAGCAGAATCTTTGCCCATACTGGACCTACTGTCAGTGGACATTTTACGTACGCAACTAAACACCCTCTCACAAGCAGCACTGTTGTGTGGGATGGTGCAGAGTCCCAGCATGAACTGGCACAGTTGCTAAAGCTAAGGGTGTTTTTGCTGACCTGCACCCAAAATTCGTCCACCTGCATAGCTGGGCCCACCAATCCCTTGACATCAGTTGACTGATACTCGAAGAATTGCTCCTGATTTGTTCAGATGTTGTATTTGGTGGAAAGAGTGCAGGGAATCGCTTCACAAAAAAGCGTAGATCTTGGGAAGATGCAGTCAACTGAACTGAAGGACATATGATTCTGCAGTGCTGGAGCAAAGGGTCAGTGAGGGGCAGTTTCAGGAGAAGATAGCTGCAAGTTTCCTCAAAGTATGCACGCACTGAAGCATAGAACTGTGCAATACGTTCAGATTTTAGGTTGTAGTCTTTGGGACTGTCAAGCATTTTCCTTGCCTGATCACCAACCAGCAGGTCTTCATCAGCTACCAAACAAGGCCAATTTTTTTAATAAGAAACCAGAAATGTCTGTTTTCGTTTCACACAAACACGCTTGGATGAACTCGCTTCCTCAACATCTGAATCATCATCTGTTGTTTCATGAATTCTTTTCTCCACGACAATTAAATATTTGCAGAGTATACACTTGAAAAACACAATGCTATCCAATGAGTTATAGTTTTCTGGCGCAATTTGTTTAGCTTCCGCTTCCGGTTAAGTATACTTTTTACCAAAATTTGTAAATAAATAAAAAAATAAAAATTTTTGGTCGATTTTTGTATTTTTTAAAAAGAGATCGTAACAGTGTACTCGAGGTCAAAATATCGGGACAATACGGAGAAATATGGACGGGTAAGCAGGTCTGCTCAGCTATCACTGTGGAACAAAAAATTAGTTCACACACACACACACAAAGATGGCAAGCCATTCAAATGTATTTCCAGACACACACTCCTATCCTATCCCATAACTCGGAGGTCGTAGGGGCACCGCAGATGATCGTTTAACCAGCGTACTCCATCTTTACCTGTCCTCAGCAAACCTGATTGTTTCACTCAGTGTCAAACCAGTCCATTCTCGAATGTTGTCCTCCCACCTCTTTTTTGGTCTCCCTCTTCTTCTACCTCCTTGCACTGTGCCTTGCAGGATGGTCTTTGCAAGACCTGATGATCTGGTGATGTGACCATACCATCAGAGTTTACGTTTTTTCACCACTGTGAGCAGGTCATCGTGTTGTCCAATGGCTTGTGTGATGGTCTGTCAGACTTTGTCGTTGGTGATGTGCTGGGTATAAGAAATGCCCAGAAGTCTTCTGTACCACCTCATCTCCATTCTTTGTATTCTTCATTGGAGATCTGCTGTGAGGGTCCATGTTTCGCAAAGCATATAGGAAGATGGAGATGGCAAGGGCGCGCAGCAGCCTCACCTTGGAAGGTAGACTGATGGTCCTGTCTTTCCAAATTGGCTTCAATCTCGCCAGGGCAGCAGTTGTTTGTGCGATCCTGGAGAGGACTTCCTGTCAGGACCCATTGTCTGATACAATGGCTCCTAAATATTTGAAACTATGCACTGTGTTGAGGGATTGGCCTTGGACTTTGATGTCCATGTTGATGCCATTGGTGTTGTTGGTCATCATTTTGGTCTTCTCTGCACTTATTTCCAATCCAATGCAGACATGCCTACCCGTACGGAATTTCCGTATTTTTTCCGGAAATTTGAAAAACATGGCAAGCGCTACGGAAAATACGGATATTTGTTTTACGGTACGGAAATTTAAAAAAATGATAAAGGAAAAAAATCGAAATCGTTGGCCTGTGGTAATGCACCGCATGACCTTTTTTCGAAGGTTTAATGCCGCAATGCGCAGTCGCAGTGGAGACCTGTGGCATCGAAGTTTCCGGTAGAGGCACCGAAGTTTGCCGAACCCGTTTTTGCACAGTCGCAGTAAAGATCGGTGCTCGTGAGACCGAATTTAAAACATGGCGTTCAAACGAATGGCTAAGCAAAGTGATTGTGAATCTGAATTAAAAAAAAAAAAAAGCGCAAGGGGCAGACATTTCTTGCCTCGTATTCGGAAAAGTGTCCTTTCGTTATTCGCGGCAGCACTGACTCAAAAGTACGATTTGTGCCAACCAGTTTGGCATCTCTGCCGGTGATATGAACGACTTCAAGCTGCACGCGGAAGGCCCACAGCATATGAAGAATTACGAGGCTTTGGAGAAGAAAAAGAACATTGTGGCAGCAAATCAATCTATCACTGGATTCTTCGCATAATATCAAAAAGGATGAGTGCAAAAACAATAGGTAGTAAAAGTAAATACGGAAATCGTAATAGTAATACTGAAATTTGAAAAAGCTAACACGGAAACTTCAAATTGAGGGTAGGCATGTCCGCCAATGGAATGGACACACACACATAGTCGAAAAATAAGCATTTTTCAAGTGTTCATTTTCTTGGGTGTGTTATAACTCGGATTTATCATAATGAAGCAAAAAGAAATTTGGAATGACAGGCTACTATCTGCATGCAGAGGTGCCAACACCCTAAACTTCTTGTCAGTATTTCCGGACCTGTTTGTCAGTATTTTTTAACACTTGTCAGTATTTTTTATCCCACAAAACCCAGCCTATGACATTATAACGACAGGCTTACCTCTGAAATAGCAGGCTATTTTCAGTCCTCTAAAATCACCATGAAAATCAGCTTGTTGAACACCACACTTGTTTTACTCTAAAATCACCATGAAAATCAGCTTGTTGAACACTACACTTGTTTTACTTAAAATGAATGATACTGACAGTCTTTCCAATAAAAGCAATGTCAGCAACAAAACAGTTCTATTGTTTCAAGGACTTAGCAGTTGCCTTTTTCAGAAGTGATGGAGAGCGTTTTATTTTGTAGCAGTCAATATTTGAATTTCTTGATTTCAACTGCAGCATGGCATTCAGTGTCTTACTTCCCATAGTCCCTCTAAATTCAGTTTTATTTTTTATAACCAGTTGTTGTATCAGTGTTTATTCATCAGATTAACATAAGTTGTACTGATACAGCGGTTGGGTAACCAGAGAAAAGACCCTTTCACTTGAACAGTTGGACACAGGGATCAGGAGAATCCTCAGTATGATCTTGGACAGTAAGTAAGCTTTGTGTCTAGCAGATGCAACATGCCTGGCAACATCGTCAAAATCAAAGCCACCATGACTTATAAAAAAATCGAAGCCACAGACAGTAAAGCCTGCGTACTTTGTTGACAGTTTCGACGCAATGATGCATGGATGTGCTTCAGTGTATGAATGCAGAAAATCTTGCAGTCGTTTAGTTGCAGGCTTTGTTTTCTTTGAGGAGGAATCGGCTTTGTCAACAGACTTAGCAGCTTTTCTTTTTCTGGATCTACCACGTCCTGCCATTTTTGCGATTTTGAAACACTCCGAAAGGTGGTGAAGACTATTATGGAGGGAACTCGTACAGGTCTATTTTTAGACTAGGGTTAGGGTAGGGGTAGCGTAGGGTAGGGTTGGGTAGGGTAGAGTAACCCTAACCCAACCCTACCCTAACCCCAGTTGACGTCAGTCTAAAAATAGATCTGTATGAGTTCTTTCCATTATAGTCTTCACCCCGAAAGGCTAAGAACGAGTGTTTTCATTGGACAAATGGATCACGTGTTTGATTCGGGTCTAGCAGTTTGGTAAGAACAACGCGCGTGCTCGATTCGGCTTTCATCACGTGATTGATTAAGGTACAGTCATGAATCGAAAAGCGTGTCGGAAAATACCGCAGGCACACAGCGATGTTCAGTGAGTGCAGGAGTACTATTCTGAGACCATAAACCGGTACAGAAGCACCGCTGGCAAAGATAAACGATTGGCAACTTCTCCTCCGTATTCTTATAAAAGCTACAGTATTTCCGTATTTAATTCACTTCGCCTGAATTAAATACGGTCAATCCGTACTCTGAGCATGTTAAAATAGGCTCAGCCAAATTTTAGATATGGAGCAAAATGTGTTTAGAAAATGGTGAAGCACAATGACCTTGACCTTTGAGAAAGTACAAATATGAAAAAATCTAACATGCTTAGCAGTAGTTGAAGTATCTGCAAAGTAAAAAGTTATGCATTTCAGGTTTTTTTTTAAAAGATGGCAAAAAATGTATTTTGAACAAAAAGTTAAATGCAGAGTGAAGGTATACCAAAACTCAAATAATAACTGAACCGAAATGCAGTTGTTTTTGAGATAAGACAAAATGTGGTGTGCTTTTTAAAAATAAACTACAACAGCAAAGCCCATATGACTCACATGGTCCTTACGGAACTTGCAATATTTAACATGAAAATGAGTGGCCGGAAAAAATTAAATGAAATGGTAGCATTAAAATGCACAGTAATTCGATCTTTCGACGCTCTTGACCTAAAGATGCACCTTGACCTCCAGCTTCAAATACACTCATGTACAATCAAATAAATTACAGCAAAAGTTGTATTATGCACACACACATACAAACACAAAAACAGTGACTTTGGGATGACGACCTCCAGTGACCTTGAAGTTGGGATGACCTTAACCTTCACATGCCCTCTGATGCTCATGTATAATCAAATTACCCAATATTGTTGCCTACTATGGGTCAATTATAGAGCCATTCCACTGTACGATGCCCAAATTTTTAAAAATATTTTTGCAACGCCTAAAATGACCTTGACCTTCAAGATCAACTCAAAAATGGAACATATTTGAAAGACCAATCTACTTTCTCTAAACACAACAAGTTTATGGTCAAGGTCACTTTAAAGTGCCTATACGAACTGACTTTGGACACCTTCAGTAACCTTGACGAGAGGTTGACCAAATTTGCACAGTATTGTCTGTCTCATTCATATCTATCATGCATCAAAGAATCATCAAAATTCAATAATAACTAGGAAACCAGATACATTTTGTGAAATATTGTAATTTTTTTACTAACATTTGTTGACCCTGTGACCTTCACCTTGAAGTCATTTGTTCACTGATCATTATTGAGGTCTCATGAATATACACCATCTTACCAAATTTGGTTGTAATATTGAAATAGGTCCTGAAATTAAGCTACTTGCAAGCTTTGTACAGATTAACAGCAAACAGAGGGACATTCTTGCTTGAATGTCATTTTTGGACTATTTAGTACTTGTCTTGACCAGACTTGCAAAAATCTTGAAAATATTTTTTTGAATGAATGAATGAATGAAATGTTAATTTATACGCCTAACCTTTTACAAGCCCTAGGCGTTTATAATGGCAAACATTAACACGTTCAGACATACAATACAATCTGACCAAACAAAGCAGTTGTGTAATATGAAGAGGAAAGTTTAGTGAGGAAGATGGAAGAGATTAGTTTTTAAAGAGGTTTTGAATGACAGCATAGAAGTGGAGTGACGGAGTGAATGAGGGAGTTTATTCCAGATAGATGGGGCCTGGTAGGAAAAGGTGCGCTGGCCATAGGTTTTGGTTCGTACGGTTGGGATTTTAAAAAGACGGGTATCTGCAGAAGATCTAAGAGAGCGATTGGGGGAATAGGTTTCGAGAAGGTCGGAGAGATAGCAGGTCAAAATTTCTGAAGCAGAGTGTAGAAATTTTATGCTGGATTCTGTGCTGTACTGGCAGCCAGTGCAGGGTTTGAAGAAGAGGAGTTATGTGGTTGTATTTAGAGGAGCGAAAAATGAGGCGGGCAGCATGATTCTGAACACGCTGAAGCCTACCGATGATATAGTTGGGAGAGCCAGAGAGAAGGGAATTACAATAGTCAAGACGGGAAAGAACAAAGGCGCTTAGCTTTGAGGGTCAATACACAGACTCACATTGCTATGCATGCGAGTCAAAATTTGAAATTTGGAGCGATGGACCAACCAACTGACTGGCAGACAACTCATGACAGATGGCCCATGATTTGAAGCACCTGTATACCAAAACTTGGCAAAATCGCTTTAGCCTTTCTGGAGATAGGGAGCAAAAGGTGTTTAGCAACAAAATGACTCCAGTGACTTTGACCTTTGCGGTAGAGCAAAAATGACGGCACGGGAGGCAGACCACTAACCTAATTGAAGTTTTGATCACAATGCGTTCCATAGTTCTTGAGATAATGGTATCCAATGGGCTCGATCTGATTCCTGACTATTTGAAAGTATTTGCAGATATTTGGAAGGATTTCATGGTTTTAGTGTGGAGTTTCACAGAGCGTTCGCTTACCTTGACTCTGCCATCATAGCAGCCGCCTGAATGAGAAGCTGAGACTGATGGTCGCTGTTGTAGGCACGTGCATAGGCCACATTGTCCAACACATCGCTACCCTTCAGTCCATACCTGTCAACAACAAGCAGCACAAACAATCAAACATCTCTATACATATTTTTAAAACAATATCTTGAGCATTAAAACATGATTCCCTAATTGTAAAAATTGTTCTGGAAGGATTCAGAGCGAGTTGTAAAGCCCCTCTTATCAGGCCTTTGTGCTATAACCAAAAGTCTAGCATTTCAAATGGACAGGAATCTCATGATTTAGGTTTTAAGAAGCAGTATTTAATAATAATACACCGATGTATAATGTGCACATCTCTCGCTTTTACCGCGACTCAAAGCTCGTCTTATTCAGATTCAGATTCAGAAAACTTTATTATCTCCAAGGAGAAATTCTAACATGGATTTGCTGTCAGCAAAAGGTAATAAAATGTAACAATACTATAAACATGTAAACATGTACGTGTAATCACGCTTATGTACATATTAACAAGAACAGTTCCGACACATTGTAAAACTTAAAATACATATCACACTACATGTCCTTATTGCACTTCAACATAAATAAATAAAACACCTACCCACAAACACACACACCCACACATACACATCCACACCCATAAACCACTCGCACCCAACTAATTCAGTCAACACTTATTAAGAATTTGTACTGATTTGGGTACAAAACTGTTCTTAGCTCTAACTGTAGAAACATTTGGCACTCTGAAACGGCGACCAGAAGGAAGGAGCTGGTAGTGCTGGGCTAGGATGTGAGTGGAGTCTCTTACAATCATGCTCGCTTTCTTTCTTACTTGCCTTTCGTACAACACACACAAACTCTCCTGCTTTTCACCCACCACTTTCCCACACACCTTTACAATTCTATCCAACACATTCTTACTCCTCACACTGAGACCTCCAAACCAGCAAAGAAAACCAAAGGTCAGAACAGATTGAATAAAACATCTGTAAAAGTTACATAAAACAGACTTGTTGACTTTCAGAGAGCGCAATTTCTGGAGGCAATATATTCTTGACTGACATTTCTTATGGATGGAAGTAGTGTTGGAATCAATTTCAATCATTGCTACACCACTGCACACATACACCTAAGTTCAATAGTATTTTAAGTGAAATTTGTGAAAAAATGTTCATTTCTGGACTATTTTGCTGACCCTGAAATTGACCTTGAAGTCGTCATTCATTCAATGATCATTTTGGGAGTCTAGTATTGGTATATACCATCTTACCAAATTTGGTTGCGATAGATAAAATAGTTCTGAGAAATTATGCCATTTGCAAATTTGCACAGACAAAATAAAAATTAAAAAAAGAAAGAAAGAAATGTTAAATTATTTTTTGGGTTATTTAGAGCTCATCTCAGATATTTGCAAAAATGTGGGGGAATATGAATACATAAAACTTCCATTGCTATGCATGTGAGTCGAGAAGTGATACTTAAAATTGAATAAAATAAACAAATATAAAGTTTCACTTTTAAGGACCTTAGTCCTTTGGCATGGTAAGTGAGTCTTAAATAATCAGCCACTTAAGCACTTCCAGTTTAAATGCATTACACTTAAAGAACATTCTTATACATTGCAATACACTTTCAGCTTTCAGAGGTTTTACAAAGTGTAGATTTTGTAGAGCTGTCTTATGTTGGTTTTATCTTAAAGAAACACAAATGAAACATGGCACTATATGGGCCACTCTTTACAATACAGAAATTATCAACATTTGTTCAGTCAATTGTGAGAGACATCACAAAACATGTTTAGAAAATAATGAACCACAGCGACTTTGACCTTTGAGAAAGTGCAAATATGAATGAAATAGAATGCTTTGTACCATATAATCAGCACTGTAAATGTAATCAAAATCGGTCCTATCCTTCTTGAGACAATGCACAAACACATATTTTCAACAAATAAAGTGAAATTTTGAGCAATTGACCTAATAACAGATGACCATACTGCCACTGTATGATTGGCCCCGAGTGCAATACCAAAAATCAACAAAATCAGATCAGCCGTTTTTCAGATTGAGCAAAATATGTTTAGCAACAATTTGATCCCAACGACCTTGGCCTTTTGCAGTAGAGCAAATATGGCACTGGAGGCAGGCCACTAACTTAGGTAATGTTCCTATGAAGTTTGGTCAAAATCCATTCAGTGGTTCTTGAGATATGGTGCGAGATGGGCGGACAGACAGACATTGGGCTAATTTTGTCTGATTTCCTTCGATTTTAAAGTTGTTTTTTTTCTCCAGATTTCTGGAAACACAAAAAACAATGGACCTGTCTGCTACAGCCAGAAGTCTTTCGGGTCTGAAAGTTCCCTCTGTGTCAATGTACATGGCTTTCCCCTCTCCTCCTCCCATGTCAATAGGAAGCTGCAACAACAAATAACAAATCAAAGCTTTCACATATTCAAAACTTACAAATTTTATTGTGCTATAATAATTTCACTTAATAATTCAATTTATTGTTTTGAATGTTTTAACAAATGTTTTCTGCCTAATAGAGGAAGAATCCTTTTTCAGTAAGGAGTCTCTCAAACACAATTTTTTTCCCTCTTTTTCACCTCTCTGACCAAAAATTTAAAAAAATGATAACAAATCTTTTATGAACAAAAAAGTTTAAACCAGAAGAACAAAGCCTTTATGACACCTGCTTCTTGTAGAGCCTACAGATGAAGTTTTAAAAATCAAACAAAACAGTTGCTTTTTGAATGCAAAGTAATGCTGACTTGACCTTACGATAATGTTGATCTTCAAACTACTTTGACTTCCACATGAACATTCACATATGATCAAAAAAACTAAAACAAAGGTAATTAAAAAAAACATAATGAACATGAGATTGACCTTGACCTTCACATGAGGTATGATGTTCATATGTGATCAAATAAACCATGTTCAAACTTTGGGTCAAATAAAACCATTTCCTGAAAAAATGTTGACTCTTTATTGTAAAATGACCTTAACCTTCAAGATGAATGCAAAAATGTCACAAATATAAAAGATCAAGCTATGATCTCAACTTACAAATTACAGGATTGCTTCAAAGTACCCCCTTCATCTTAGAGCAAGGTTGGCCAAATTTGCGTGGTAGGTGTGTTTAATTGACATGAATTAACTTTGGATGCTCCAGTATCTATCAATTTGAAGACCGCTATCAACAGGAAAAGTTACATTTGAAGAGAACTTATTCAATCAAAAATGTCTGATCTCTCACTAATAATAATGGATGCTAGTACTGGCTTTACCCTACCAATCAGGCTCAAAGCACAGTGATCAGTACCAACATAAACACTCATAATTAAGCTACAAGCTCTCAATAACCAATCAATAACCAAAGTTACATGGCAAAGGTCGATTCAGCCCCGATGCTAGAGTCTGTGTAACTCGTGTTTGTATCCACTCAGCCATTTCGATCAATAATAAGTCATATAAAGCTTTCCAATTTTATTCAGCAAAAGATGCAAACAATCTGCATTTCAAAATTTTTTCTAAACGCGCACAGCTAGAGAGATAGATACTTGGTGCTTATAGGGTCCAGCGGACTGCCAAGAGCCGAATCAGTACCACACAAAATTAAGTAAAATCAGACTAAACTGTTAACATTTAAGATGTAAATAAAATCAGTTTTACCAATAAAATCCAACCAAGAATACAAAACAAGATGATTTATATGCGATTAAACGAACCAACATCAGGTAAAAATTGAAACAGGTGTTGACTATTGCATACTTTAAAAATCTAATTAAAAGGTATTGAACCAAAATATCTTTCCCTTTCATCAACCAGATCAGCACATTCAGACAGAAAATGGCAATCAGAAAAGGATTTGTCACATGTAAAGCACCAAGGTGGTTCTTCTCCTTTCAAAAGGAAACTATGGATGACATAAGTATGCCCAATATGAAGGTGAGCCAAAACAGTTTCTTCTTTGCAGGTGGATGCAAAGTTAGGCAAAGAAGCAGACAAATCTGAAGACCTTGATGATGGATTGAACTCAAGGCTTTCAAACAGGCTTTCCTAGCGGAACCATGTACGATGCTAACATAATCCAATTTAGAGCGTACCAGAGAACGATAGAGGAGGAGCAAAGTTTGCCTGTCTGTTCCCCAGTCTGTGTGGCTGATAACTTTCAAAACGTTAAGACCTTTCTGGCAGCTTTCCTTCAGGTATATAATATGTGGCAGAAAAGTAAATTTGCTGTCAAAAATAATACCCAAAAATTTTATTTGTTTAGAAACTTTGATGGGTTGGCCATAAACATGGAGAGGATTCAAAACCTGGTTCTGTTTGAGATGAAAATGAATGCATTCGGTTTTAGAAAGTGAAAATTGGAAGCTATTTCCTTCTACCCACCCCTGAATTTTATCTATGCAAAGCTGACGTTGATGCTCCACCCCATCCAGCACTCAACTCCATTTATAGACTCTCTATCCTATCCTATCCCGTAACTCGAAAGTCATTGGGGAACCACAGATGATCGTTTAACCAGCATACTCCATCTTTCTCTGTCTTCAGCAGCAACCCTCATGGCCTTGCTCAGTCAAGCCAGTCTTCTTGAATGGTGTCCTCCCACTTCTTTTTATTTCTCCCTCTTCTTCTGCCTCCACTTCTTTTTATTTCTCCCTCTTCTTCTGCCTCCTTCAGGATGGTCTTTGCAAGGCCTGATGCTCTGGTCATGTGGCCATACCATCGGAGTTTCCATTCCTTCAGACTTCAGAACTTTATTTTAAAAGGTTAAGATTTTAGGCATGAGCCTATTCTCAGAGCTTATTCTAGGATTTTGAAGAAGTGAGGGCAGGCCCCCCTTCCTTGAAAAAAAGGGGGGGATTAGGCCCCCCTCTGACCAAAACAGTGGGGGCGTCTTCTCGGCATATATATGGTGTACACACAAACAAATATCCATATCAGTTTTCTCCCGTGATGTTCCCGGATAAACTGAAACAGTCAAGTGTAGCATTCTCTCCAAACAGTAAGTACACACAAATCGCAGACAAAATATATCACAAACTGGTATCTGTAACCTTGCTTTCACAACTGTTGCATTAAAGCTCTGCTATTTTAGAAGATCAGTCATGGGAAAACAGTGTGACTGTTTTCTTCACAGTTCCTCCACTGAATTCGAAGTCGAAAAGGGTGCGCTTTTTCGAAGCCATTCTGATTCTAATTGTAAACCAGTTCCAACTGGTCAGGTTCATCGATGCCACACTCAGAAGAAAGGTGACTGGTCAAAAAGAATAGCATCGGCCAATGAAAATTTGAGACACATCGCATGTACAAGAGAGCAACTTCCGTTTAACTCCAGTTTACGCTACGCCCTAGCAGACGACAGAAACGTCACAGTAAAGCCCGCTTCGATCAAGACATGTAGCGGGATATTTCCAATCTCCGCGGGATCGCGAATGCGCTCATTGAATTTCTTTGCGGGAAAAAACCTTTTTGTGCGTGATCCCGCGCCCTAGAATAAGCTCTGTATTCTTACAATCAGACCTTTTGTAATAACATAACAATAACATCAAAATGTACTATACCATTAAAAAAACAACAACAAAAAACAAACACGTTTATTACAATACAAAAAAACAAAAGCACAACCACCATTACTGCTACAACTATATATACCACCACTACTACTATAATAAACGGCTAGAAACATTAAAAGCAAATCTTATTAGGAGACAATAACAATGAAACAATCTTAAGAAGTTCAATTAGTTGACGCAAAGTACACAACAAAAATTTTACATATTTAGAAAACACATTAATCAATATGAACCAATACATTTGATTTTTACATGCATATTTATACATTATAACATGAATTTTACATTTGCAATTATGATACAGTTTATATTACAAAATACTTTTTTTTAAATAACACTTAACATACACGTTATGAAAATTAAGGCTGTGACATAATTACCAACTTAGCATTAATAATATTGGTTTTATGAACTGGATAGAGGATCAATGCCAGGAAATAGAGAACAGTCTGAACAAGAACAACAGCAAGAAGGCCTACCAGACTGTGAAGCGGCTGACAAGTGTTAAACAGCCCAAAGTCTCCACGATCCAAAGCAAGTCTGGCATATGCCTTACAGAAGAACAAGAAGTCTTGGACAGATGGACACAGTACTGCTCTGACCTTTACAACCATACACCAAATTGACCCATCAGTTCTAGCATGACCCGAGAACAGAGAAGAAGAAATCCTCCCAATTCTCCGGGAAGAAGTTGAGGCAGCAGTGCAATCGCTGAAGAAAGGGAAGTCAGCGGGAGTGGACAACATTCCCGCGGAATTGCTACAAGCAGGAGGAGAAGCGATGATTGATGCTCTCACCATTATCTGTAACAAGATCTGGCAGAGTGGGGAGTGGCCTACACCATGGACCCAGTCACTTGTCATCACTCTTCCCAAAAAAGGTAACCTTCAGGAGTGTGAAAATTACCGCACCATCAGCCTCATCAGCCATCCCAGCAAGGTCCTCCTGAAAATAACACTCAACAGGTTGAAACCCCAAGCTGAACAAATCATAGCTGAAGAACAAGCAGGATTCAGGGCAGGGCGAAGTACCACTGAACAGATTTTCAACCTCAGAATAATCTGTGAGAAATACCTACAGCACCAGCAACATCTATATCATGTGTTCATAGACTTCAAGAAGGCGTTTGACCTAGTCTGGCATGCAGCTCCATGGGCAACAATGAAAGTGTACAACATCAGCCCTAAAATTATTGAAGTCATCAAAAGCCTATATGACAAGGCTACCAGTGCAGTCCTCCATAACAGCGCCATCGGGAACTGGTTCAGAACAACAATCGGTGTGCGTCAAGGATGCCTACTCTCTCCAACTCTTCAACATCTTCCTAGAGCGCATCATGTCAGATGCTCTTGCAGATCACGAAGGCACAGTCAGGATAGGAGGTAGAGCAATCTCCAATCTTCGTTTTGCGGATGACATTGATGGATTGTCTGGAGAGGAACAAGAACTTGAACAGCTGGTACAGAGGCTTGACACCACCTCCAGAGTTTATGGAATGGAGATAAGTGCAGAGAAGACCAAAATGATGACCAACAACACCAATGGCATCAACAAGGACATCAAAGTCCAAGGCCAATCCCTCAACACAGTGCATAACTTCAAATATTTGGGAGCCATTGTGTCAGACAATGGGTCCCGACAGGAAGTCCTCTCCAGGATCGCACACACAACTGCTGCCCTGACAAGGTTGAAGCCCATTTGGAAAGACAGGACCATCAGTCTACATTCCAAAGTAAGACTGCTGCGCTCCCTTGTCATCTCCATCTTCCTATATGCTTGCGAAGCATGGACCCTCACAGCAGATCTACAACGAAGAATACAAAGCATGGAGATGAGGTGGTACAGAAGACTTCTGGGCATTTCAAATACCCAACACATCACCAACGACGAAGTCCGAAAGACCATCACACAAGCCATTGGACAACACGATGACCTGCTCAGTGGTGAAGAAACGGAAACTCCGATGGTATGGCCAAGTCACCAGTTCATCAGGCCTTGCAAAGACCATTCTGCAAAGCACAGTGCAAGGAGGTAGAAGAAGAGGGAGACTTAAAAAGAGGTGGGAGGACAACATTCGAGAATGGACTGGTTTG
Source organism: Oncomelania hupensis (assembly GCA_036898135.1). Lineage (NCBI taxonomy): Eukaryota > Metazoa > Mollusca > Gastropoda > Littorinimorpha > Pomatiopsidae > Oncomelania > Oncomelania hupensis. The sequence goes on from CM072513.1 coordinate 41,736,818, forward strand.
ACACTGAGTGAAGCCATCAGGGCTGCTGAGGACAGAGAAAGATGGAGTATGTTGGTTAAACGATCATCTTTGGTGCCCCTACGACCTCAGGGTTATGGGGCAGGATAGGATAGGATAGGATCTTATTTCTAAAAATCTCAGTGGCGCGACGAAACTTTGGAAACCATTTTCTTTAAACAGCTCATTGTGTTATCAGCAGCTTCAAATGGCTGTAAAACTCACAATATCTAGATAGAGCAAATCTGCTTAATTTCGCTCTGTTATCAATCTCCCCGCTCATTTCATCTTCCTTTTGCATGGCCATGATGTAAAACCAGTATTGCACAGAATGATAGTTACACGTTTTAAAATTCATCTAAAATCAGCAAAAGGATTCTAGACGCTTACACTCAGTTATATCTGGGAACTTCCTGATTTTAAAAGAGTTCAAGAAATAGAATACTTGTAATTTAGAATATCATAGTTCAAATTTTCGAAAAACGGTGCGACGCTCTCACTCTCTTGCTGGTGAAAGTCAAAAGTGCATGTGGCTACCACTGATCTACTTTTTTGTGTGCATAAAAACGGAATGGGACAGAATGTTGAAAATGCAAAATTAGAATCTTTACTGTGGCCAGAGCATGTAGAACAAATCTGATGAAAAGAATCCACCCCCAAAATTAGTTAATTTCATATAAAATGTTGTCGCCGTAATAGCAGTATTTACGGAAGTTGCCCTAATGCTGACAAAATTGAAGGGCATATTTCTCCAATATAATGTATCTAAGAACAGTTCCAAATTGTTTCCCGCCTAGTTCATGGGAAGGGGTTCACGATGGCGCGGTGGATAGGGGAATATCAATGCAAGGGAAGAAACTGTGGGCCAAAATCATAGGGCGACCCGTTTTGGGTCGCCCTATCAACGCAGAACAGAATTTCCATACATTAGGGTGACAAAAGTCGTCCCTAAATCGCATTTGTTCTTATATATATATATATATATAGGGAGACAATCACTGACACAGAAAAAGCAGATTAACTTTTTTCCCCCAAACAAATTTGCTTATTCACAAAACATGGTTTACAATGCCAAGAAAAGAACTATTAGCATTGCACAAAAGCTTTTTTAGGTAGAGGCTTTGCCATTTTCTTTGTTCAACTCCGTCTGTCTCTCCCTCACAAAGACTGATTGTAGACTGAAGTTCTGAACGAACATGTGTTGCGGAAGTGCGGTGCTTTTACTAAGTGTCTTTAAACCGGACTCGACCGGAACAGACTACTCTCGCGCGAAAACCCCCTTGGTTAAAAAATATTATCGTCACTTTTGAAAAATTGGGTAGCAGCTTTGTGATACGGCGTAGCAATGAGAAAATGTTTAAAATGCGTAGCGCTATGCAAAAATCCGTAGCACTTGACAGGTATGCATATGATATAGATGATGTTTGTGCTGTATGTCTTTCTCGCAGATCATTCTGAGGTTGAAAATCTGCTCGGTGGTATATCGCCTTGCCCTCTGTTACGTTTGCGACTCGCACGATAGTACGTGTGAGACGCGCACGATAGATCCGATCGTTTTATTTTGCAAAGCATGCAATAATAGAGTGTATTTACCTTTGATTTGATTTTGCGTTGTAGTTAGAAGAAGCTTTGTATAATGTTGATCATTTTCGTTGGTAGATATTATTGGAGAATTCTCTAGGGTTGCTAGTTTACTATCGATCGAAGCATCTAGATAGATTCACTAGACGCTGTGAAATTCTTGTACTGTAAAGAAAGTTGTATGACGTATGACAGTGATGACGAACTTTATCCTGATTGGTTATAATTTCGGAACGCTGGATTGTGAAAAGCGATAAAGCAATTGTACGCAGTTGTTGATGTACGCTAAATAAAGCTTTGTTGCTGAGTGAACAGGTTGCATGGATAAACGAATCCGAGTTACACTTATCAGGATTCAAGCATTGGGGCAGAATCAACTACTGCTAAAGAAAACCAACAACTAGTGTAACACCCTCAAACCTGCTTGTTCTTAATCTATGATTTGTTCAGCTTGGGGTTTCAACCTGTTGAGTATATTTTCAGGAGGGCTTTGCTGGGATGGTTGATAAGGCTGATGGTGCAGTAGTTTTGATACTCCAGAAGGTTACCCTTTTTGGGAAGAGTGATGACAAGCGAATGGGTGGATGGTGTAGGCCACACCCCAATCAGCCAGATCTTCTTACAGATCATGGTAAAACGGCTGACAAGAAGAAGTCTTGGATAGATGGACAGAGTACTGCTCTGATCTTTACAACCACACACCAAAGAGACCCATCAGTCCTAGAGTGTCCCCAGAACAGAGAAGAAGAAATCCTCCCATTTCTCCTAGAAGAAATTGAGGCAGCACTGCAATCGCTGAAGAAGGGGAAGTCAGGGGGAGTGGACAACATACCTGCAGAATTGCTTCAAGCAGGAGGAGAAGCGATTCACACCCTCATCCTTATAGTCTCTCTACAGTATCAAAAGTTATGGAACATTCCAGAATGTGGCAATCAATAACCAATCAGAACAAAACTTGTCAGTGTTACGCCTTTGTATACAGTTCAAATATTTGACTAACTCATACACGATAGATCTGGAATCGATCAGTGGTAAACAAGCAATTCTAGAAAGATCTCAATATTGCTACAACAATTCCGGCCGAATATACACCATCCAACCAAGTTTGGTAGTGATAGATAAAATAAGTTCAGAGTAATTTAGCCACTTTAAAATGCACACACAGACGGACGTTCTTAAAGATATAATTTTTAGACTATATAAGACATCTCGCGCAGATTTGCACAAATCTGGAAAAATATGGGGTGGGGGTAACTATGTAGACTTACATTGCATGCATGTGTCAAAAAATGATAATACATTGATAAAAGTGAAAAAATTATAATCTGACCTGTTGATAAAAGTGAAAAAATTATAATCTGACCTGACAGGTGACAGCCATTGTATGGCATAACTGTGTCTTGCCTGTTCTGAACTCTCCAAAAATTTCAGTGATGGACCCCGTTTCAATGCCACCTAAAACAAATGATAAATAGTTTATAAACATCTTTCGGAAACAAGTAATTAAACTGATTAAAATATTCACAGAAATCTTAATAACCAACAATAATGTTACACTTGCATTTTATTATTATTTCTTTTGGTAATGCTTTATTGACTGATGGGCAAGGTTGAAGCCCATTTGGAAAGACAGGAAGTCCTCTCCAAACAACTGCTGCCCTGGCAAGACCATCAGTCTACATTCCAAGTTAAGACTGCTGCACTCCCTTGTCATCTCCATTTTCCAATACGCTTACGAAACATGGACCCTCACAGCGGATCTATCCTATCCTATCCCGTAACTCGGAAGTCGTAGGGGCACCACAGATGATCGTTTAACCAGCATACTTCATCTTTCCCTGTCCTCAGCAACCCTTATTGTTTCGCTCAATGTCAAACCAGTCCATTCTCGAATGTTGTCCTCCCACATCTTTTTCGGTCTTCCTCTTCTTCTACCTCCTTGCACTGTGCTTTGCAGGATGGTCTTTGCAAGACCTCATGATCTGATTATGTGGCCATACCATCGGAGTTTACGTTTTTTCACCACTGTGAGCAGGTCATCGTGTTGTCCAATGGCTTGTGTGATGGTCTGTCGGACTTCGTCATTGGTGATGTGCTGGGTATAGGAAATGCCCAGAAGTCTTCTGTACCACCTCATCTCTATGCTTTGTATTCTTCGTTGGAGATCTGCTGTGAGGGTCTATGTTTCGCAAGCATATAGGAAGATGGAGATGACAAGGGAGCGCAGCAGCCTTACCTTGGAATGTAGACTGATGGTCCTGTCTTTCCAAATTGGCTTCAACCTTGCCATGGACACAGTTGTTTGTGCGATCCTGGAGAGGACTTCCTGTCGAGACCCATTGTCTGATACAATGGCTCCTAAATATTTGAAGCTATGCACTGTGTTGAGGGATTGGCCTTGGACTTTGATGTCAGTGTTGATGACATTGGTGTTGTTGGTCATCATTTTGGTCTTCTCTGCACTTCTTTACATTCCATAGGCTCTGGAGGTGGTGTCAAGCCTCTGTACCAGCTGTTCAAGTTCTTGTTCCTCTCCAGCCAATCCATCAATGTCATCCGCAAAACGAAGGTTGGAGATTGCTCTTCACCCTATGCTGACTGTGCCTCCGTGATCTGCAAGGGCATCTGACATGATGCGCTCTAGGAAGATGTTGAAGAGTGTTGTAGAGAGTAGGCATCCCTGACGCATACCAATTGTTGTTCTGAACTAGTTTCCGATGGCGCTGTTGTGGAGGACTGCACTGGTAGCCTTGTCATACAGGCATTTGATGACTTCAATAATTTTAGGGCTGATGTACATTCTCATGGTTGCCCACAGAGCTGCATGCCAACTTGGTCAAACACCTTTTTGAAGTCTACGAACACATGATATAGATGTTGTTGGTGCTGTAGGTATTTTTCGCAGATTATTCTGAGGTTGAAAATCTGTTCAGTGGTACTTCGCCCTGCCCTGAATCCTGCTTGCTCTTCAGCTATGATTTGTTCAGCTTGGGGTTTCAACCTGTTGAGTATTATTTTTAGGAGGACCTTGCTGGGATGGCTGATGGTGCGGTAATTTTTACATTCCTGAAGGTTACCTTTTTTGGGAAGAGTGATGACAAGCGACTGGGTCCATGGTGTAGGCCACTCCCCACTCTGCCAGATCTTGTTACAGATAATGGTGAGTGAGTCAATCATCGCTTCTCCTCCTGCTTGAAGCAGTTCCGCGGGTATGTTGTCCACTCCCGCTGACTTTCTTTTCTTCAGCGATTGCACTGCTGCCTCAACGTCTTCTCAGAGAATTGAGAGAATTTCTTCTTCTTCTCTGTTCTCTGGACATGCTAGAGCTGATGGGTCTCCGTTTGGTGTGTGGTTGTAAAGGTCAGAGCAGTACTCTGTCCATCTGTCCAAGTCTTCTTGTTCTTCTGTAAGGCATATGCCAGATTTGCTTTGGATCGTGAAGACCTTGGGCTGTTTAACACTTGTCAGCCGCTTCACAGTCTAGTAGGCCTTCTTGCTGTTGTTCTTGTTCAGACTGTTCTCTATTTCATGGCATTGATCTTCTATCCAGTTCCCCTTTGCTGTGCGCATGCCTTTTGGGATGTCATCGATTGTTGATTTTTCGGTAGGCATCAGCTCCCTATGAGGTGTTCTTTTTCTTTTTCATCTCTCTTCGTTTATCAAACAGGTCCAAAAGTTCAGGTGTGATCCACAGCTTCTTCTTTGGCCAGTGCTTTCCAAGGATCTCCGTGGCGGCATCTCTCAAAGCTAAGTTGAAGGTGGTGGTCATGGTGTTGACATCTGCTTCACCAGCTCCCAAAATGAGCAGTGGTGCAAATTTCCCTTCAAGTGTGGCCTAAAATATTTGTGCCACTTCCGGGTCTTGCAGTTTGTCCAGGTCGAACATCAGTCTAGTGCACTTTGCTGTGTTAACTCTCTTCAAGTGAAGCCGGAAAGACATCATCACGAGATCGTGGTCACTTCCGAAGTCTGCTCCTGGAAAAGTGTGTGTCCTGCCAATGTTGATGCATGATATGAAGCGTTTCTTGACCATGATGTAGTCGATCTGGTTGTGATGCTCCCTGCCGGGACTGTGCCATGTCCATCGTCTGGATTTTTTGTGGAGAACAAGCGTGTTTGCCAGTATTAGATTGTTCAGACCTGTTCACCCCTACCAATGCCAGTCAGGAGTAAGCAGACTGTCTGTCAGGAGTTTCATCTGTCTGTCAGAAGTACAGTACTCAGAGATGAGAATCCTAAAATGACAAAAAGGAGGAAAAATTCCAAAGTCTGTCAAGTGGCGAAGCAGGTACGCGATGCTAAGGGGGTCCGGGGGCATGCTCGCCCGGAAAATTTTTTGAAAAGATGGTTAAAATCTATGCATTCTGAGCCTTATTTTATGGGGTCAGATCAGTTGTTTTTGTGGTACTAAAATGCTGTTGTTAGCTCTCCACAGTTCAACACATAGGCCTAATGAATTTATTTCAAACATCAGTTAAGCCTTGTATTAAACAAACATTCCTTTTGACTGCAGACAAGAATGGTTTAAATACCAATGACAAGACAAGGCTTTACCAATGCACATAATTACTGTCCAAAACAGAGTTGTACATTTATACATAGAATCAGTATGAAGCCTCACTGACACTCTTACGGTCACACCAAACAATAAAATCATAAATACCTCGATTGACTGTTCAAACAAGGTTTACAATTTCAAGATAATGTCTTGGAAAAACCACAACAAGGAAAGCAGAAATACGGATGGTTTCAGGCAGTAGTTCCTAAAACAGTTCTGATGCTATAATCATATATATACATTATGAACAACTTCAGCCTTGAAGTCGTAGTCAGGCACTGAAGTCAGGCTGAAGTTTACAATAACGTCATGCACTAGGATTACAGTTCTTTGTGTATACAACATTCTCATGGTTTTTTTTTAAGAATTGTTAAAAGTATAAATAAAAACTGGCAGGTACCAACAGGCTATACAGTCTGCACACACACAATTATTGAATGAGCTATGTACATGTACATGTGCATGTATTTTATAACTGAAGCCAGGCAACTATCCAGTTCTTGCTTTCTTGGCTGGTGGCTTTTGACTTCTAATCTCACTTCTCTTCCTCACCAACACCTGAAGTCGGGCAGTCAGAGCTTTCTTATGAGCCAGTCTGGCTTGTTTCTCTGCCTCTGCATTCAACTCCACATTTCTTTTGATCTTTTTGTCCTTCAAACGAATTAAGACTGTTGTGTTCAACCTTTCTTCTAACCACTTAAAAAAGTTCCACTTGTTTTTTACACCACTGTAGATGTGGGTAGCAAGAGCCTTTTCTCCAGGATTTAGTTTTCGAAGCATTTTACAAGTCGCGCTTTGTTCTAGACAATGGCTGGTCAACCACGTGATGTTTTGGCTGTTCCATCGTTCGCACTACAACTCAGCGCATGAGAAAGGGCTTCAAGCTCCTATTTGAGTGACGTCACTATCAGCGGGAGTGTCTGGGAACAGCCGGAATCTTATGCGCAGAAAAACGGGAGGCTTAGATACGCAAAGTCACTTCCGTAATGCGATGGCTAGTATCTAAGAGAGCCCCACGTACGTTTACCAGGACACACGGAAGAAAGAAATCGGGTTATCTCGGCTTTTTACGGCAGCTTGGTGGATCGACGAAAACGAAGTGAGAGCGAACCAAATGACAACAATCCGCATGGGAATAACGAGTGGGAATAAGCTGCGAGATCGAAAATCAACAATTCACCCTAATCATATACACTAAAATTTTCTCACCGGATTTAAACCGATCTCAAAAATGACCCTGAAACCTTCCGAAAGAGCGGATTTCCGCTAAAAAGCGGAAGATTCTCATCTCTGAGTACTGGAATACATTTTTTGAGAGATTGAGAATAAAGAAAACAAAAAGACAGTTAAATTTACTACAAAAACACATTAAAAAGTAAATTTGAAAAAGCATTCACTTATTTATTGCTTTAGCAATAAACGAGCTTATTGTGCGTTGGTTAGCCTGCTCTTGTTGCAACTGCTTGTGTCTACCACAGTTCACGTCCCTTTCAATGGCATTTCTACCGCCGTCCGCAACGCTGAAGTCGAGTTTGCAAATTTTGCAGTGAGTAAGCATAGTTTTCAGACCTTTCGGAGCTCGTTAAGCACTTATGCAGTTCTGAATAAGAAGCATTCCACTTCTGCATGTAAAGCATCTTCTTTTTGGGTGGTGTTTGTCCACATCTTCTGCGTTTTTTATTTTCGGCATCGCGAACAGACTAGTCACTTCGAAAACATGCACAAATGCTCGATCACACGCGAAATAAAGTGCGAGAGCCAGAAATCGAAACTCGTACAGGAAATTCCAGTTTTTGTCTTATTACGGAACGGAAGAAAAAGCATCTTTCTACCGAAAAAACTAAAAAAATTTTATATTTTTTTTCATCGCTCTCGTTTGAAACCGGAGTTTTTGTTTTCAAAACGGATAAGCGGATTTTTACAGTCAAAACGGAGAAAATCCGGTCAAACCGGAGGAGTGAACAGCTCTGGATTGTTGTATCTGGCAAACTCCAAGAGTCTCAGACCCCTGTCATTTGTCTTGTTGTTGCAGTGGGGTCCACATGTGTCTCCCCAGTTGTGGTGCGCATCTTGGCCAACCTTGGCATTCCAGTCGCTTTTCACTATGACTATGTCCTTCTTCGGCACTTGGTCAAGGACAGCCTGTAGATTTTCATAGAAATCCTCCACTTCGCTGTCGTCATAGTCTGATGTTGGGGCATAGGCCTGGATGATGGTGATGTTGAAAGGGGCTGCTCTCAGACAGAGGGTAATGAGTCTACTGGAGACTGGGCGGCAGGCAACCCATGTGCCTGTCATCTCTACCATTCCAGGTTCATATGATGATGTTATTTCTGGTGTGGATCTTGCTAAGTTGTCCATCAGTAGCACACTTATCGCCTCCGTCCTGGTGGCCAACGGAAGACGCGGTCCTTGTTGACCCGGGCGACGACCGATCCGGTATGGGGTAAATGGTTTTATTCGTCATGCAGTGTGTCTTGGGCAAGAAAGACCTGGCAGGGCCCAATCCTCTCCAGGCTGTTGGTCACAGCCGATATCCACGAATACAGTGTGGCTCACCTTGGCCCCAAGCAAGTGGTCGTTGAACCTGCAGTAACATGAGGTTCCTCCGTCCTGGCCAGTGACTTCGGGGTAGAAGACTTTCGCCCAGTGATGCCGTGCTGACATCACCCCTGTTAGTCGCCTCTTATGACACGTCGGGAAACGTTGGGTCTATTCTAATCATAGCTTGAACCCACAGCAGATCTACAACAAAGAATACAAAGCATGGAGATGAGGTGCTACAGAAGACTTCTGCACATCACCAACGACGAAGTCTGACATACCATCATACATTGGACAACATGATGACCTGCTCACAGTGGTGAAGAAACGGAAACTCGGATAGTATGGCCACGTTACCAGATCATCAGGATTGGCAAAGATCATCCTGCACAGCACAGTGCAAGGAGGTAGAAGAAGAGGGAGACCGAAAAAGAGGTGGGAGGACAACATTCGAGAATGGACTGGCTTGACATTGAGGGAAGCCATCAGGGTTGCTGATGACAGAGAAAGATGGAGTAAGCTGGTTAAACGATCATCTGCGGTGCCTAAACGACTTCAGAGTTACAGAATAGGATAGGATAGGAACGCTTTATTGTCAGTTTTTATTGGGAAATTCTGGGCTGCATCCCCTGGGGAAGGCGTAGTTGCAGCCTGTGGCACGCCCAAACCCAACCTACCTATCATTAGTTGTGTTTTTGAAATTTAATACAATAAACTTCAAACAACGCATGATCCACATGTATAAATACAAGCAATCAAATTGCACCATAAAATCTGGTTCCCGAAGACACAGAGAAGTGAACAAATCTTTTATTACCTGCCCAGATCTTGTGCTTTTTAAAACCCCGTATGGAATATCCAAATAAGAAATTTGTGAAGCATCAGTAATTCAGCATAACAGAACAACAATTATAAAATGTTTCCATTCATACAAATGTTGCAAAAGAGCATAACCGATAAATTCTGATTCGCTTCCTCAACCAAGCCCCATGAGTCTGCAATGAATGACCAAGAGTGACATCAATAAGCAAAGTGAATCAATAGCCCATACTTTCTTTTCATTATGGAATCTTGTGTGGGATTTTTATTGGAGATCAGAGGTGCATGCGGCTAACATTTGTTTTGTCTTTCCTTTTGAAGTACGTTGCTAAAGTGCGTTTTGCCTTTCCATTGGGGAACTGGCTGCTACTGGAGCAAGGCAGTTTTGCATAAGCCATATAAACGATGAAAAAAAATGTGTACGACTTTAAAAAGTGTGTGAAATAGAAGTATAATTTACTATATTTAACACATGAGTTAAACGACTATTTTCTCCAAAGTGCAATATAATTTTTTCTTGCTGTGCAACTGACCTTGTAACAACTTGTCAAGTTCCTTGGACCCAGTGGTAACCTGAATGATTTCTGATCTCTTCTGGTGGAACTCTGTTGCTGTTGTAAATCCCATAGGCACCAGCTTGGCTGCTTCTTGCTGAAAACAATCAACACTTTCTTGACAATTGCTTTTTCTAATATACAGCCAAACAAGCGTATAATGAACAAGATTTCAACTAACAACGTTTTTTACAGAAAGAAAAAAAACAAATCCCTGCCAGTTGTTCTTAGTTATAACTTAAAACTTTATGGACACAATGAACACGGTAACAATGTAGCTTTGCTTACATGTAATGTATTTTCTTATCCCAGGAACCAATTTTCCATGGATATAACAAAGTTCAAGTGCAAAAACATCACAAATGATGTAAATTCACGGAAATGACGTAAAAAAACTGTTCTTGTTTGCAGAAATGTTGACGTCATTCAGGTGTCTGTAGAAAGAGCACATGCTTTATAGGAACGTTTCTTCTTAACCTTTAGGAAACAACATCATTTTACAAAATACAGTGAAACCTCCGGTATACGACCGTCCAAAATCTGAGAAAAAACGGTCTTATAATAGAGGTGGTCTTATACCGGAAACAAGGGGTGGGTTGAGGGGGAGGGGGGTCAGGCTCGGAGGGGTATGTAGTCATAATTTTCACACTCACCAGCATGTATTCTCTGACAAAGGAAACTGTAAAACATGTTTCATTTTTAGCTTTGTCTTTTATTCACAACTTCAAAAATAGAAAACAGTCGAACCACTGCCAGACGCGTTCATCCAAGTCTGTCAGTGCACAAGCTCTCAGTTTCGATGTTTTCCTTTTCGCCACTTTCTCCACTCTCCCATCGTAGTTTCACAGATTCCTTATCCTTTATGATGAGCTGAATTTGGGTCTTCCCAACGTCTAAACTTCTTGCAATAGACAAACAACTCTCCCCATTTTCACTTCTTTCAATCACTTTCATTCTCTCTGCCAAACTCAAAACGTTCCTCTTGCGCGACGCCATTTTGACAGCCAGTGTAGGCAAGTAATGTGCCTTATTTGCGAACCGGAAATAGCAGACAACAGCAGGCGTACACTAAAACGAGAGAAAAAACGAAAGGTACAGACAGCAAATTAACTGATATCTCTTTTAAATTGCCCTAAGACGGTCGTATAAAGGGCTTAAGACACGGTCACTAGTCGCATAAACGAGGTTGTCGCATACCAGAGGTCATTTATTATTGGAAGTGAATCCGTCAGAAGTTTTCAGGTCACATAACGGAGGGAGTCGTATACCAGAGAGCCGGATACCGGAGGTTCCACTGTACTAGTTTAAAAGGCCTGTCATTTTTAGATCTGGCAGAAAGCTAACTTTTTCTGTTTGTTCTTGGCACTCAGAAACTTTTCAAAGTATTCATTTTTTGAAAGTAGACTGAATTTTCAAAATGTTTCAGAATAAAGTACATCAATGCGTATTTCCTGAAAAATATAAAAGATTGTATTTTACTGTCTTCTTACTCCGATACATTTTGAACGAAGAAAAGATGTGGCTCATAATTCCCATTATTATCACTGTTACAATTACTGCTTTGGGAGACAAAAAGTTTGGGTAAAACAAGTAATTCTTTTCTTTTCTTTTTAAGAATGAAAAGAACCACTCACTCCATACCGGATCGGTCGTCACCCTGGTTACCAAGGACTGTGCCTTCCATTGGCCACCAGGACAGAGGTGATAAGTATGCTACTGATGGACAACTTAGCAAGATCCGCACGAGAGACAACATCGTCATAGGGACCTGGAATGTCAGGACCGTAACTGCAGAGGGAAAATTAGAGGAACTGGTCCATGAGCTGGACTACTATCGATGGAACATTTTAGGTATCAGCGAACTGTGCTGGAAAGGCCTAGGTGAAACAATGACAGACAAAGCCACAAGCTTTATTTTACCGGGAGAGATGACAGGCACGAACACAGCACTGGATTCTTGGTCCACAAACATTCTAGCCACTGTCATGGGTTGCCGCCCAGCCTCCAGTAGACTCATTACCCTCCGTCTGGGAGCAGCCCCTTTCATCACCATCATCCAGGCCTATGCCCCAACATCAGACTATGACGACAGCGAAGTGGAGGATTTCTATGAAAATCTACAGGCTGTCCTTGACCAAGTGCCGAAGAATAACATAGTCATAGTGCAAGGTGACTGGAATGCTAAGGTTGGCCTAGATAGATGCGCCCCACTACTGGGGAGACACATGTGGACACCACTGCAATAACGAGACAAATGACAGGGGTCTGAGACTGTTGGAGTTTGCCAGATATAACAATCTGATACTGGCAAACATGCTTGGTCTCCACAAAAAATCCAGATGATGGACATGGCACAGTCCCGGCAGGGAGCATCACAACCAGATTGACAACATCATGGTCAAGAAACGCTTCAGATCAAGCATCAACATTGGCAGGACACACACTTTTCCAGGAGCAGATATCAGAAGTGACCATGATCTCGTGATGATGTCCTTCCGGCTCCACTTGAAAAGAATAAACACAGAAAAGTGCACTAGACTAAAGTTCGACCTGGACAAACTGCAAGACCCGGAGGTGGCAGAAATATTTCAAGCCAAAATTGGAGGGAAATTTGCACCACTGCTCATTTTGGGAGCTGGTGAAGTAGATGTCAACACCATGACCACCATCTTCCACTCAGCTGTGACATATGCTGCCTCTGAGATCCTTGGCAAGCACCGCCCAAAGAAGAAACCGTGGATCACACCTGAACTTTTGGACCTGTGTGATAAACAAAGATAGATGAAAAAGAAAAAGAACGAAAAATCAACAATGACATCTAAAAAGACATGCGCGCAGCAAAGGAGAACTGGATAGAAGATCAACGCCAGGAAATAGAAAACAGTCTGAACAAGAACAAAAGCAAGAAGGTCTACCAGACTGTGAAGCGGCTGACAAGTGTTAAACAGCACAAAGTCTCCACGATCTAAAGCAAGTCAGGAATATGCCCTACAGAAGAACAAGGTCTTGGATAAATGGACAGAGTACTGGTAAAAAAAAAAGGTAAAGGTAGTCCCATAGCCTTGTGGCCGTAGGGGAGCGTGATGTTGGAGATCACACTCATCTTGGTCCAGCGTAATGAGGGTGATGCCCATCTCTCTCCCTCACTGCTTTACGTTCCCAACCCTTAAGAGAGTAGGTACTCAGTCACAGTTGAGTCAACTGGGGGCGTTGTTATTTGTCGCTTCACGTTTTGCGGTCACCCATCCAAGTGCTAACCGCACTGGACGGTGCTTAACTTGCGACACAGTAGTGAGTGCTCCAACCACTGCGCTATCCGACACCCCAGTACTGCGAGTACTGCTCTGACCTTTACAACACCAAACGGAGACCCATCAGTTCTAGCATGTCCCCAGAACAGAAAAGAAGAAATCCTACCAATTCTCAGAGAAGAAGTTGAGGAAGCAGTGCAATCGCTGAAGAAAGGGAAGTCAGCAGGAGTGGACAACATACCCGCGGAATTGCTTCAAGCAGGATGAGAAGCGATGATTGACGCCCTCACAATTATTTGTAACAAGATCTGGCTGAGTGGGGAGTGGCCTACACCATCCACCCAGTCGCTTGTCATCACTCTTCCCAAAAAGGGTAACCTTCAGTAGTGTAAAAATTACCGCACCATTAGCCATCAGTCATCCCAGCAAGGTCCTCCTGAAAATAATACTCAACAGATTGAAACCACAACCTGAAAAAATAATAGCTGAAAAACAAGCTGGATTCAAGGCAGGGACAGATTTTCAACCTCAGAATAATCTACGAGAAATACCTACAGCATCAAAAACATCTATATCATGTGTTTGTAGACTTCAAGAAAGCATTTGACTGAGTCTGGCATGCAGCTCTGTGGGCAACCATGAGAGTGTACAACATCAGCCCTAAAATAATTGAAGTCATCAAAAGCCTTTATGACAAGGCTACCAGTGCAGTCCTCCACAAAAGCGCCATCAGGAACTGGTTCAGAACAACAATCGGTGTGCGTCAAGAATGCCTACTCTCTACAACAATCTTTAACATCTTCCTAGAGCGCATCATGTCAGATGTCCTTGCAGATCACGAAGGAGAACATCCAGCATAGGGGGTAGAACAATCTCCAATCTCTGTTTTGCAGATGACATTGATGGATTGGCTGATCTTTAACAGCTGGTACAGATGGCCATTTCGCTGTGTTCTCAGACCTGATCGTGAAGGAGCAATTTCTCAATGCCTGTCACAAAGACCTGGCCACCCATTTAGAATTACAAAAGCTGCAGACGCTAAAAGATGTGCCTGAGGCTGCTGAAAGATATCTTACCGCTCACGGGAAGACCCTGGGGCCACCCAAGGTGACGAAATATCTTCAGAAGCCTGGAAACCATGGGAACCAGATCCAGGAAAGTCAGACGAGCCAGACAGACGGACTCCACGCCACCTTCCATGGAAGGGCATTCAAGAGGCTGTTTCACCTACAACGCTACAGACCACAGAGCTGCTAACTGTCCTCAAAATAAAAGTAGCAGACAGCAGTGCAATACGGACAATGCAGCGGCAGGCAACCGACAGAGACGTTTATTCAATTGACAGCAAACTAGAAGCTCTGACCAAGTGTGCGGCAGGAGCATCATTCTTCCGAGTGAGACCGAGCGCACCGCTATTCCTGCGGACGTTCAAGAGTGCATGACTGATGGCCAAACTTCTCCTTGCCAACGGGAAATCCATCCCCGTCTCCAGCGCAGCTGTGACCGTCCAGAACATGCCTGTTTCCAAGGGACACGTTGGAAATCATGAAGTGACTTTCCTAAGAGACTCGGGCTGCAGTGGGGTCATCATCAGAGAAGATCTAATCGCTAAAGAACAGTTCACTGGCGATTCTAAATGGACACTCATGGCCGACAGCAAATGTGTGAAAGCGCCAGTTGCAAAGATTGAAGTCAGCACCCCTTTCTACATAGGCGAAGTAGAAGCGGTTTGCCTGAAGAAGCCGTTATACGATTTGATTATCGGGAACATCGACGGCGCGAGATGACCCGACGACCCCGATTCAGAATGGAGTCCTGCCTCAACCCAATGCATCGAAGCTGTGGAGGAGGATCCATTGCCGTTTCCCGATAGAGACCTTGCAGAACTGCTACGGGACAATGTGGCTACTCCGGCTCAGCCCTGCCGACCCGAGATCGTCGGTGCTGTCACTGCTAGGGCCCAGGCCAAGAAAGACAAGACGTCTACGCCACTGAAGTTCGCTAAAGCTGCCATCGTGGACAGAGATAAACTGATCCAGGAAGCTGATGGTACTTTAAACAAGTACAGGAACCGCAAAGACCATGTGACCAAGGGCAGTGGCACAGCCTATTTCGAGGTGAAGGTCAAGATCCTGTACAGAATCTTCCGGCACCCGAGGGTCAACGGCGGTAAATCACTACATCAAGTCTTGGTACCGTTACCCCTAAGGCGCCAAGTGATGGATGTAGCTCATGACTCCATCATGGGACGTCACCTGGGCATCACGAAGACGTCGGACAGAATCCAGGCGGTGTTCTACTGGCCATGACTTCATGCGGATGTCAGCCGTTTCTGCCGATCATGTGACATTTGCCAGAAGAACATACCTCGAGGAAGGGTCCCTAAAATGCCTATGCAGAGAATGCCTTTGATTGACCGACCTTTCAAGAGGGTGGCCTTGGACTTAATTGGCGAAATAAAACCTCCGAGTGAAGAAGGTCATCGATGGGCACTAACTTTAGTGGACTATGCAACTCCGTACCCAGAAGCCGTGCCTCTGAAGAAGATTGACACTGAAACTGTAGCAGAGGCGCTGGTGGACATGTTGAGCAGATTTGGAGTGCCTGAAGAAATTCTGACAGACCTCGGGACACAGTTTGTCTCTGACTGCATGAAGGAGGTAAACAGACTGCTGAGCATCCGGCATTTGACTATGGAACCCTACCATCCAATGTGCAACGGGCTCGTCGAAAAGTTCAATGCTACGCTAAAGTCCACCCTGAAGAAACTGTGCAGCGAGCAGCCCAGACAATGGCATCGCTACATCAACGCCTTACTTTTTGCCTACAGAGAAGTACCGCAGGAGTCCACTGGTTTTTCTTCGTTCGAGCTGTTGTATGGAAGAACCATCCGAAAGCCGATGCACATCCTGAAAGAACTGCGGACGACGGAAGTAGACACCTCAGAGGTGAAGAACAACTACCAGTACGTGTTTGAGCCACTGAGCAGACTCTCGAGATAGCCAGAGAAAATCTGAAGAAGTCCCAGGACTGTGGAAAGCACTACTATGATCATAGGGCTGTGAACAGGAAGTTCAAACCTGGCAACAAAGTGCTGGTGCTGCTACCTACCGATCACAATAAGTTGCTGATGCAGTGGAAAGGCCCGCACGAAGTGGAGACCGTGGTGGGGATCAACGACTACAAGGTGAAGGTCGGCCAGCATTCCAAAACATACCACGCCAACCTCCTTAAGCTGTATGTGGAAAAGCCGCCAGAGACTGATCGACGACAGCTTTGACAGCGAGGAACTGTTGGAACTTGGAGACTTCCACAGCAAAGAAGGCATCGATGATGTTAAGCTATGACCAAGCTTGACGGAAGGTCAAAAGATGGAGCTCAAGGACCTTGTGGGTGAGTTTCCCCATAACTTCAGCGATGCCCCAGGCTCTACAACTTTGGTCGAACATGAAGTCCACCTTACTTCAGATATCCCCGTTAGATCCAATCCCTTCCCGATCCCTTTCAAGGCCCGTGAATCCTTGAAGGAAGACATCGATGAGATGCTGAAGATGGGCATCATCAGGGAGTCCAGTTCCCCCAACGCGTCCCCTGTCGTGGTCATGAAGAAGGACGGGAGCAACAGAGTATGCATTGACTACAGAAAGGTTAATAAGATCACCATCTTCAACCCCGAGCCAATGCCTACTGCATCAGACCTCTTCCGCCAATTTGCGGGAAGTAAAATCTTCTCAAAGATTGACCTCAGCAAGGGTTATTGGCAAGTCCCCGTGCGTCAACAGGACATACCCAAGACTGCTTTTATAACTCCTGATGGGACGTACGAATGCCTGAGGATGCCTTTTGGCATGGTCAACAGAGGTGCTACCCTGAAAAGAGGAATGAGGAAGATGCTCAAAGGGATGGACAACGTCGTGTGTTACTGGGATGACCTGCTAGTCCACACCCAGACCTGGAAGGAGCATCTAATCTTGAGGGAGCTGTTTCGCCGCCTTACAGAAGCTAACCTGACCGTGAGACCCAGCAAGTGCATTCTGGGAACTGAAAACGTCAATTTTAATATCGGCCATTCGTTGAAAGGACAAAATGGGCTTCTGCTAGAAAATGTCACAAAGATTATGAACGCTCCATGTCCCCAAACAAAGAAGCAAGTGTGGTCTTTCTTGAGATTGGCTGGGTATTATAGGGAGTTCGTACCGAACTCAGCCATCACAGCACCTTTGTCGGACCTGATGCGGAAGGGCTGTTCTAATAAAGTGCAGTGGGGACCGTCTCAGGAGAAGGCATACTAGACTGTGCGCGACCTCCTTTAGAAAGATCCGGTGCTACGACTGCCCAACACTGCAAAGGGATTCGTCTTAAGAACGGACGCAGCGGACGAAAGTATCAGCGCCATATTGATGCAAGAACACGAAGGGAAACTATTTCCGGTCAGTTACGCCAGCAAGAAACTGTTCAGGGCTGAAAAAAATTACTCGACCATGGAGAAAGAGTGCCTTGCCATTATATGAGGAATCCAGAAGTTTGAATTGTACCTTCAAGGAGTGAAGTTCATGCTACAGACTGATCACAAGCCGCTAACCTACTTGAACTCTGCCAAGTTTGTGAACAGTCGCATCATGAGATGGGCTATGTATTTGCAGAACTTTAACATGCGAGTAGAATCCATTTAAGGATCAGACAATGTTGGTGCTGACTTTCTCAGCAGTGTGAGTAAAGGATATTGACAGTATCCAGACAGACTGAAAGAAGTTTTAATTCTGGACTTTGTGCATTGCATCTCAATGTTGTTGAAAGAAATTAAGTAAATTTCTTCTTGTGTAGGAGGTTATGTTACGTTTGCGATGCACACGATAGTACAAGTGAGACGCGCATGATAGATCCGATCGTTTCGTTTTGCAAAGCATTCAATAACAGAGTGTATTTACCTTTGATTTTGCATTGTTGTTAGAAGAAGCTTGGTATAATGTTGATAATTTTCGATATTATTGGAGAATTCTCTAGGGTTGCTTGTTTACTATCGATCGAAGCGTCTAGATAGATCCACTAGAAGCTGAGAGATTCTTTTATGATGAAAAAAGTTGTATGACGTAAGACAGTGATGATGAAGTTTATTTTGATTGGTTGTAATGCGTCACGCTGGAACGTTCTAACGTTACCTGGAGTATAGAAAAACTATATAATTGATGCACTGTGTCTGAAAAGGAGAAGATAAAGTTAAATGCGATTGAGCGATTGTATGCAGTTGATGTATGCTGAATAAAGTTGGAAAACTTCATACGACGACTCCTGCCTTGTTGCTGAGTGAACAGGTTGCGTGGATAAACGAATCTGGGTTACACCTATCAGGATTCTAGCATCGGGGCTGAATCTACTACTGATAAAACCATCGAGTGTAACACTACAGCTCGCACATGAAACACTTTGTAATATTTCAAAATCTGAAAGACACCAATGCAACATTTGATGAAATCACACTGGGCACATACAATATCAAAAATGGACATATGTATAATTATCATAGACAAGCCAATGATCATACAGAATGCTAAAAGAAAGGAAGCATGCATGCACACACACAAATCAAAAGAAAGTACATCAATATGTTTCAAAGAATGTTACTGCAATGAGAGAATACAACAACATCTATATGAACAAGGGTGCATGTTAACATAAAAAGAAAAAATAGCTCTCTTCTCTCTCTCATTAGACACTTCCACAGAAAACAGCATAAGCACACATACTTGGACAAGCACGCACAGGTAGACAAACACACCGTACACTTTTGAGCCTAGGGGACTAAATCAGTCAATCTCTCTCTCTCACCTTCATGTTTCATGATCTGGCAAAACTCTTTTAAAATCAACCCATGTTGCCATAACATGACGAGAATACAGTTTGGCGTGTTTCAGAGACACGATGGATAAAACGAATAAAAACACACAATTCAGCTATTAACTGTCTATGACCGGAACAACAAACCTCGTCTTTAACGAAGGAAAATGTTTCCCCTGGACTTCGTGGTAATGTGAGCGTGTTCGACTGTATTATAATGAGTGCAAGATGAAAAAATTAAGAAAGAAGTAACAAAAATGTTTATCATGCACAAATATTTCCACATCAGAGAAGCATATGCATGGTGCATAAAAATCAGAAACAGACCTAAAAAAATAACATTTCAGCCCTCAAACAGATGTTGTTTTTTTTGTTGTTTTCTTCAGGAATTAATTCAGTAGATCTTTTCACATACGTCATTTCTAATGTTAGAGAGAACTATAATAAAGATTTAGTTGCTAGGACATTTGCTAATGGAAAAACGATGTTAAATATTTGACACAACCAGGTTCTTCAAATTACTACTAAAATCTCACAGCTTGACATACGCCTGCTGCACAAATTTAGTTATAGCTGTAGTGTTTGTATATCTCAGGAAACTCACCACAATTTTGTCAGCCTTGGCTTCACTGATGCCCTTTATAGCTAAGAGAGTTTTCTTGGGTGCAAAAGCTACTGACTCCACTGTGTAGAACCCTGCCTCCTCCAGCTTCTTAATGTCTGTGCCACTGATTCCATTGCCCTGAAAAGACACCAAAAATATTAATATAAATAA
The DNA here is from genome assembly GCA_036898135.1 of Oncomelania hupensis. Classification (NCBI taxonomy): domain Eukaryota; kingdom Metazoa; phylum Mollusca; class Gastropoda; order Littorinimorpha; family Pomatiopsidae; genus Oncomelania; species Oncomelania hupensis. Next base: position 41,756,732 of record CM072513.1, read on the forward strand.
TGGCTACTATTAAGACAGTAACGTTAAAAAGTTTCGTTTTCCTACTAATGTTGGAACAAAAAAAATTAAAGATCTGTACCGTGTCTTGTTCTTCTAGCCTATTTTTGCAGTCACTCACTATCTGAACTTGTCTAAGGGTACAAAATGAATGTGGCTCAAGCAAGTTATCAGTTTATCAAGACTATGCAGTAGGCCTACTTAAATGAATTTACACTAGGTGTGCTCACAACCGCTTCCAGCAAATTATTCCTACCAACAACCCTCAACACAAAAAAGCAGTAGTTTAGCTTTGCTTTGCACTGTGCAGTTATCTTTTTTTTTCCAATTGGGTTTAAAAAAAGAATCCCTTTATAAGGTGAGAACTTCAATATCATAACATGTACCACAGCCCACACACTTAAAAAAAAAATTAACCGACAACTTGGTACTTTACCTCCAGCTTTGCCAGTGGCATGGGACCAAATGTTTCATCTTCCACCACGGAGGCCTGTTCTTGTTGCTTTTCTTGCATTGCTGCCATTGTGTAAATAATGTTCTGCTCTTTCTGGGAAACTAAAAGCAAACAAATGTAAGTTCTCTATTTACTCTAAAACCTATTGGGCAAACTTGCAGTTCTTCAAAACTAAATATTATATTGATGTCATTTCAGACTAAACATTTTAATTAAACCAGAAGGCCAAAGCCCATATGACTCACAAATGTATGGGAAACTAAAAGCAAACAAATGAAAGTTCTCTATTTACTCTAAAACCTATTGGGCAAACTTGCAGTTCTTCAAAATTAATTATATATTTATGTCATGTCAGACTAAAAATTTTAATTAAACTAGAAGGCCAAAGCCCATATGACTCACAAACTTGTTATCAAACTTGCAATAATTAACATAAAAATAAGTTCCCAGAAAAAAACCACAAAATGAAACGGTCGCATTAAAATGAAATATAATACTGACTTAGATCTCTCAATGCTCTTGACCTTGTGATTACCTTGACCTCCAGGTCCAAATACACTCATGTACAGTCAAATAAACTACGCCAAAAGTTGTATTATGACAACAAAAAAAGTGAATTCGGGATGACCTTGATCTTCAGTGACTTTGACCTAGGGATGACCTTAACCTTTATTTGCCCCTTATAAACAATGACTAACTCCAATGCCAATGTATGATGAAATAACCCAATGTTGTTGCATACTATGGGTCAAATATTGAGTCATTCCATTGTATACATTTTTTAAAAAGTGTTTGCAAGGCCTACAATGACATTGACCTTCATGATCAACTCAAAAAAAGAACATGAAAGATCAATCTACCATCTCTAAAATACAAGTTTGGACAATCTCATAGTTTAGGGTCAAGGTCACTCCAAAGTACCTAAACGAACTGACTTTGGCCAGCTCCACCGACCTTGACCTTGGAGCGAGGTTGACCAAATTTGCAAAGTATGTGTGTCTCATTGATATTTATCATGCATCAAAGTTCAATATTAATAACTTAAGAAAAAAGTTAAATCTTATGAAAAATTGTCATTTTTTAACTAACAATAAAATTTGTTGACCCTGTGACCTTAAGGAAGTGAAGAGATTCATTCACTGATAATTTCAAGGTCTCTGGGATATACACCATTCTACTAAGTTTAGTTGTGATAATTAAAATAGGTTCAGTCGAGATAACTTGCAAGTTTTGTACAGGCTGACAGCGGATTGACAGACGGACACTTGTGTGTGTGTGTGTGTGTGTGTGTGTGTGTGTTGTAATGTCATCTTTTGACTATTTAGCCTTTCTGAATCTCACACTTATTTACAACAACCTGACATTAAAATTTTTTTTTATTTATTTCCTTTTTTTGGGGGTGGGTGGGAAGGGGGGGATGTTGGAGTGGGGTTGAATGCATAGACTCAAATTGCTGCACTCATGCGAGTAAAAAAAAACCAACACAACAGCACGCTGTCTTATCCCTTTATCTAATCTCTCAGCATGCATGGTGGGCTGTTGGGGAAACATTAGGGATGCTGTTGCTGAGAGCTTTCATGATTTCAGTCTGTAGCTGTTATCTGTAAGTGTGACATGTCCAGCGCCATCCATGTTTTGACATCATCTATCCAGTTCTTTGCCTTCCTCTGCACTGGCTCCTTCCACTGTTCCTTGCATCATGGTTTTGGCAAGGGTGCTGTGCCGGGTGACTTGACCAAGCCATGCCAACTTTCTCCTCTTCATAATGGCAAGGAGTGGTTTGAAAGTGACATGACCAGGTTCCTCTTATACTCGTTGGTTAGTTATTCATTGTTTACAGGGTCCAGCAGACTGCAAAGAGCCGAATCTGGACCACAAAATCAAGACCACAACTTTGCTGAAAGAGGACTCACCCCTGATCTGCATAAAAGATCTGCCAAAACAACCCTAGTGGTAACACTGAAGGCAATCCACCAGCACGTCACTTTACAATAAAGGCATCCCATGCAGGGGACGCTGAGGCTATACTTTATTGAACCTTGTTTACAAAAACAAAATAGAATATAAACATCATTATAAAAATTAAAATATCAACAAAACAAATACATATAAAATGCCTACATTGCCAAATAATAACATCATAGGAAGCCCCAGTGACCACTTGGCAGAAAGCGTCCAATATTCCCAAGCTGATCCAACAGACCTCAAACACAAATGAGGAGTTTTGTCCCGGAAGAGTTTTCAAGAAAAAAGGTAGTGACTAGTCTAGCGAAGAAGAAGACAGTATAGTAGATTGATAGAACAGAGTAGGAATGAGAAAGAACAAATGAGAAAGACAGCAACAGTGGGAATTTAAAGCACTAAATTTCCAGAAAGTGGAGATACTATTTATACTGAAACCCCTGGCACCCCCACGGGAGGTCTTGTACTCGTTGGTCTTGTGTTCGTACCAGGCGATTTGCAGCATTCTGCGGTAGCACTTCATTTCAAAGACATGAATTAGTGAATACGTTTTTCCAATTCTGTTGTCAAGATCCAGTTAGTTCTCGCAGCCCTACAGCAGAACAGACACTGAGACAGCATCGAAGCCCAGAAGTTTTATCTTCATACAGAAATATATGTCCCTGCTCTTCCAGACCATGATTAGTCTTGTCATTATTGATTTAGATACTGCCAGCCAACCTCTGTAGATGACCTGCCATCTTTTGTTTTAATGGAGCCATGATATTTAATTAACCAATTAATTTAATTTAACGTCTATTCAGAATTGACCAATTGGAAAATATATTAGTGACAGATACATTTACATATGATTTTAAGTCTAAGTCTTTGATGTTACTTAATTTATCATAACTACTAGTAAATATCTTTTTATATTATTGCCTTGTATTATTAATATATTATTGCCTTGTATTATTAAGTGTTGAATGGTTATATTTTCATTACAAATGCAAGTAATATAATTTTACAAAATGTATGAAGAGATATTAATATTGCCACCAACAGTGCAAGAATACTTTATTATTTCAGAGAAATTAAAACATGCTTTGCTGACAGTACTACAACAAACTGCAACAAATGTGTAAGGAAATACAATTACAAACATTCATTCATTAAAAGGTTGAAGAAAAAAATGCATAGACTACAATGAAGCAACAGGCAACAATAAAGTAATAAAATGCGAAAAGTTGGAGGAGAGACAAAATTAAGACAACAACACACACGCTCACAATACAAAACTCACACACAAACACGTACATCATAACACACTTCTATTTCTTCTGAGAGGCACATTAACGTTTATTTAACAGTTGAATGGATTTGGGGACAAAGCTAGATCCGGTTCAAATGGTGGAACACTTGGGTACACGGAAACGTTGTCCAGATGGGAAAACATACTGTTTGGCCAGAACATGTGTAGTGTCTCCCACAATCATCATAGCCTTTTGCACAACACAACATTCATACAACTCATGCATCTCAGGATATGCTACTGAATGATTTTTACCTAAGTAAAGATTTTATAATTTTAAGATCTGGAATAACAAATTCTGCTCCTGCATCTCCTGAAAAAATTACAGATCCATCAATACAAACTTTTATGACTCAGTTTTCTAAAACTGGGATAATGGGGTTTCTAAGCCTGTTATAGAGGGTGGAAGGTGAGGGAGAAAAACTAAATTAAAGTTTATTGCTAAGTTTGCAAATTAATTTCAACATGTGCATTGTCTTGTTAGTTTTGCTTTGTCACCCTAAACTGGTCAAGATTGCTGCTATTGCTGGCAATATTATCTCGTATGTATGAGGGCAGGTGTGTATTTTCATGTGCCATGCAAGTTTTGCAGTGAGTTATATGTGCACTAAAATTGAGAGTGCGAGCCAATAAAACCTCTGTACATAGCTAATTTGGAGAGTCGCAGAGAAACATTTTGAAAAAGACAAGTACTCTAGTGTCATCAGAGTTTTTGAGGGGGATTGTGCAGGCGTAGTTTTGTACTATTTGCTACCTATCTCAAGCAGTGTGTAGTCCTGCTGTGACTACCCTGCAAGGCAGCGTCCAGTCGTCCTGGAGCTGATGTCCTGAGAAAGAAGAGGAGAGCTGCATGAGCACATCTGTGATCCACTCGGACCTGTGTCGCCTTTGTGTTGTGTCATCGTGTCCGAGGAAAGCACCTGTGGGGAATCCCTCAATGGCCATTTTGCTCGGGTGCAAGCATATTTGTATAAAGATGTATATATTTTAAATTTCTGTAAGAAAAGAAAATATTAGTGAAAAAAAGTGTGCTTTTAGATGCAAGGAAGTACATAATTTGTATTTGATAGTTATTTTTCAACGTTCTTCAAGAGAAGTTATGCATGCTAATTTTGGATCCTTTGCTAGCAGTGTAAAGATAAGCAGAATATAAATGGAAACGATTTTGTCAATAATAATTTATAAATGGAATTTGATCACTGTTTTCAATTGTAATAAAAGGGTGGTAATTCATAAATAACAATTTAATTGTTTCCAATAAAGGGAAATTATTTGAGAAGTTTGTTCTTTTCAATGAAGATAAAGGGAGGTAATTTATAAATGAGCTTGATAATGGATAGAACGGAGAAAGGTAATAACGTGTACTTAGTTATTCATTTCCTACCCGGTCCAGAGGACTGCAAAGAGCCGAATCAGGACCAAAAAACCAAGACCATAACTTGGCTGAAAGAAAACTCACCCATGACCGGCATAAAAAGTCTGCTGCAACAACTCCAGTGGTAAAACTGAAGGCACTCTACCAGCCGGTCACTGTACAATAAAGGCATCCCAAACAGGGGACGCCGAGGCTATACTTTATCGAACCCCAAAAACCAAAATAGAATACAAACATCATTATTAAATATAAACAAAACACATACATATAAAATGGCTGCATTGCTAAATAATAATATCATAGGAAGCCCCAGTGGCCATTTGGCAGAAAGCGTCCAATATTCCCAAGCTGATGCAACAGATCTCACACACAAATGAGGAGTTTTGTACCGGAAGAGTTTTCAAGAAAAAAGGTAGGTTACTGGTCTAGCAAAGAAAAAGATAGTGTAGTAGATTGATAGACCCGAGAAGGAATGAGACAGAAAAAACGTTCACTGAGGTGCGAAAGAGTTTGTGGGTATTTTTCCTATTTTGGTTGTTTAATAATCAAGAAGGCCCTGTCTTTCCAAATTGGCTTCAACCTCGCCAGGGCAGCAGTTGTTTGTGCGATCCTGGAGAGGACTTCCTGCCAGGACTCTTTGTCTGATACAATGGCTCTTAAATATTTGAAGCTATGCACTGTGTTGAGTGATTGGCCTTGGACTTTGATGTCTGTGTTGATGCCATTGTTGTTGATCATCATTTTGGTGTTCTCTGCACTTATTTCCATTCCATTGGCTCTGGAGGTGGTGTCAAGCCTCTGTTCAAGCTGTTCAAGTTCTTGTTCATCTCCAGCAAGTGCATCAATGTCATCCGCAAAACGAAGATTGGAGATTGCTCTCCCCTTTATGCTGACTGTGCCTTCGTGATCTGCAAGGGCATCTGACATGATGCGCTCTAGGAAGATGTTGAAGAGTGTTGGAGAGAGTAGGCATCCATGACGCACACCGATTGTTGTTCTGAACCAGTTTACGATAATGCTGTTATGGAGGACTGCACTGGTAGCCTTTGTTTGTAACCACCAAGAAATATTACTATTAATGTTTAAAATATTATTTAGCCTTTGTGTATAATACTTTGTACAAATTAGTTAAATAATTTACTATTCTACAGCCACTTGCGATCTTATTTAAATTGTAGCAAGAAAGACTAAAGAAAATTATCTAAATCATTTCTTACTATTGTTTGTTTACTAGTTTTGTTTTTCATTATATTTCAAGTGTGAGTGTGGGTCAATTAGTTATAATATTTAGATTAGATTGTTTTTGTGTGAATAAAATTGTTTAATTGTTCTTTCTGGTGTTTTATGTGTTAAATATTTGGGGGTGGTTGTTTCTTGTGTGGTTAGAACACATTGGTGTACCCACTGTTGAGGCAGTGGATGTGATAAATGTCTATAAAAATTTTCATTTATACATTTTTGGGATCTCTGTCGCTATTAAGTAGTAAGGATTTTCATATTTCTTTAAATTGGTATATTTAATATCATATTGTGCGTTTTCCATTTCCCATGTAAGATATGATTTTTTCCCCAACATCTTGTGGTGAAATATTTGCATCATTAAAAATATCTTGTATATATGTTAAAACTGTTTGTAATGGCATTACATCTTTTGCTCTCTTTTGAAAATTAATATTAGATCTAGTATTTATCCTCTTGCATATTATTTTATACTGCTGAATTTCTGATTTAAAAATGTCAGTATAAATATGGTTCAGTATGCAGATATTATGACAATAAACATATCTTTGAGAAAAAGATCTTTATATGAAATCAAAAACATACAAAATGTATATCAAGCAGAACTAGATATCATTTGCCTTTTATTAGTGAGAAGAAAAACATGTTACTGTTTAATAATGGTCAAACTCCGAAAATATTCCTAAATTTTATATTGAAACACAATAACTTAATTATGTATAAAAAAATAAAAATTGTATATATGTACAATTACACGAAAATTACATTGGAAAAGACATAAATTATTTAATACAGAGGGCAATAAAAAGCTTTTATTTGATTTATTACTAGAGTAATAAGTAAAAAATTATGGGGTCAAAATATAAAAATATTAATTAACAGCTTGTACGCTTGTGAGATCTCAATTATCATTTGGTCTTTTCAGCACCTAAAACTTAATTGAAAAAAATTAAGTTAAAAGTTAAGACAGTAAGACCATAAAAATAGCACATGGTCTTTTCAGCACCTAAAACTTAATTGACAAAAATTAAGTTTAAAGTTAAGACAGTAAGACCATAAAAATAGCACATGGTGTACCAATTCATACTGAAACTACAGATGCATATGCAGCAGGTGTTTTATCTTTAGGAAACAAAATATTTAAAGGCTCCTCTTCCACCTTCTCTCCATTCATGATGGGTTAATGTTCCTGTGGCTGTCCATCAACACCTTGCTTTTTTGCTGACTTCCCTGCTACAGGCGCCTTCACGGTCAACAAGTCTGTCAGGTCTTAGTTCCTGTTCGCTGCCTCCCATTAGGCCAATATCATCATCAAAGCACAAGTTGCACAGTAGTCTTCCTCTAACAGAGTAATGTGCAAGTTCAGGAGGGTTTCTTTCATGATGTTCTTGAGGAACAAGTTGAGGAGTAGAGGGGACAGAGACATCATTTAAGGATGCACACTATACTTCAAGAGTTCTCCAGTCTGGCAATTAATAAAGACAGCACTGCTGGCATTGTCGTATAGTGCTAATGACTTAACCAAGCCCTCTTCTACATTAAAACGTCGAGGTATGTGCAACATTTCTTTGTGCCAGACTAACAAAGTCTGCAATTCTACTTATAAGAAAAATATATATGTATGACTTGTGAGTAAATATATTATAATTTTAATGATACATTTAGTGATTTACTAATAAGTTACCCATATATTAAGTCACACAGCATGGACTTTAGGATCCTAATGTAAATGATCATGTCCCAGACGGGTGAGTGTCAGATACACAAATACACCAAGTAAGCACTAGATCCTATCTCCCCCCATCCCTGGTCACCCAGGTTTGTGCTGTCACTGAGCAAATGGATGGAGACATGCACATTACAAATGGACATATTATCATCAGTCATCTGCGAGTATGAGTCTGACAATGTGTCTAGGGCATCAAGTGGGCATCTCGGGTGGCATGAGTTAGAACCTTTGTCAGCCAGCACCTTGAGCATTCAGCAGCTCTTGAGCTGGAAGTGTACATAAGAACAATTAAATAAAACAAATATTGAGATAAATACATGTTACTGTTCAAAAGTAGGCACGTTTTGTTAGATGCTGTAAGATATATATGTTTAAAAATGCATTTCCTATTCATTATTTTCACTATGCAAACTTAAGTTTACAATATTTTTTACATTACTGCACTGATCTTGATTGAAACCATTGTTCTGGGCATTCAAGTCACACAAAGCCGTAGATGACATTATGACGGAACAGCTGTGCGCAGTACATAATAAATAGTATAAAGTACAGTTCTTCTACACTGTAGTACATTTCTTCTTCTTTGAACTCTATTACTCCTAGCATTCCTAATTTAATATACAAAATTAAGACTTGAAGGAGTCTCAAGCTATTTACTGAGTTGAGCTTATGACAATTATTTTAATTGGATGTCAGCAAAGTACAAATGCAGATCGCAACAGTGCAAGAAATAATTCAACTATAATACTTATCCTATCCTCTCCTATCCCGTAACTCGAAAGTCACAGGGGCACCACAGATGATTGTTTAACCTGCATACTCCATCTTTCTCTGTAGTGTCCTTAGCAACCCTCATGGTTTCGCTCATTGTCAAGCCAGTCCATTCTCGAATGTTGTCCTCCCCCTCTTTTTCTGCCTCCTTGCACCATGCCTTGCAGGATGGTCTTTGCGAGGCCTGATGCTCTGGTGATGTGGCCATACCATCGGAGTTTCCGTTTCTTCACCACTGGGCACTGTGAGCATGTCACTCATCATGTTGTCCAATGGCTTAAGTGATGGTCTGTCGAACTTCGTTACTGGTAATGTGCTGGGTTTAGGAAATGCCCAGAAGTCTTTTGTAGCACCTCATCTCCATGCTTTGTATTCTTCGTTGGAGATCTGCTGTGAGTGTCCATGTTTCGCAAGTGTATAGGAAGATGGAGACGACAAGGGAGCGCAGCAGCCTTACCTTGTAATGTAGACTGTACTATCATACTAATCTGTAATGTTCCTATCCTATCCTATCCCATAACTTGGAGGTCGTAGGCTAAGGGGCACCACAGTTTAACCAGCATACTCCATCTTTCCCTGTCCTCAGCAACCCTGATTGTTTCGCTCAGTGTCAAACCAGTCTATTCTCGAATGTTGTCCTACCACCTCTTTTTCGGTCTCCCTCTTCTTCTACCTCCTTGCACTGTGCCTTGCAGGATGCTCTTTGCAAGACCTGATGATCTGGTGACGTGGCCATACCATCTGAGTTTACGTTTTTTCACCACTGTGAGCAGGTCATCGTGTTGTCCAATGGCTTGTGTGATGGTCTGTCGGACTTCGTCGTTGGTGATGTGCTGGGTATAGGAAATGCCCAGAAGTCTTCAGTAGCACCTCATCTCCATGCTTTGTATTCTTCGTTGGAGATCTGCTGTGAGGGTCCATGTTTCACAAGCATATAGGAAGATGGAGATGACAAGGGAGCGCAGCAGCCTTACCTTGGAATGTAGACTGATGGTCCTGTCTTTCCAAATTGGCTTCAATCTCGCCAGTGCAGCAGTTGTTTGTGCGATCCTGGAGAGGACTTCCTGTCAGGACCCATTGTCTGATACAATGGCTCCTAAATATTTGAAACTATGCACTGTGTTGACAGATTGGCCTTGGACTTTGATGTCTGTGTTGATGCCATTGGTCATCATTTTGGTCTTCTCTGCACTTATTTCCATTCCATAGGCTCTGGAGGTGGTGTCAAGCCTCTGTACCAGCTGTTCAAGTTCTTGTTCCTCTCCAGCCAATCCGCAAAACGAAGGTTGGAGATTGCTCTTCCCCCTATGCTGACTGTGCCTTCATGGTCTGCAAGGGCATCTGACATTATACGCTCTAGGAAGATGTTGAAGAGTGTTGGAGAGAGTAGGCATCCCTGACGCACACCGATTGTTGTTCTGTGGAGGACTGCACTGGTAGCCTTGTCATACAGGCTTTTGATGACTTCAATAATTTTAGGGCTGATGTTGTACACTCTCATGGTTGCCCACAGAGCTGCATGCCAGACTCGAAACGCCTTTTTGAAGTCTACAAACTACGAATGATATAGATGTTGTTGGTGCTGTAGGTATTTCTCGCAGATTATTCTGATGTTAAAAATCTGTTCAGTGGTACTTCGCCCTGCCCTAAATCCTACTTGCTCTTCAGCTATGATTTGTTCAGCTTTGGGTTTCAACCTGTTAAGTATTATTTTCAGGAGGACCTTGCTGGGATGGCTGATGAGGCTGATGGTGCGGTAATTTTCACATTCCTGAAGGTTACCTTTTTTGGGAAGAGTGATGACAAGCGACTGGGCCCATGGTGTAGGCCACTCCCCACTCTGCCAGATCTTGTTACAGATAATGGTGTGTGCGTCAATCACCGCTTCTCCTCCTGCTTGAAGCAGTTCCGCTGGTATGTTGTCCACTCCCGCTGACTTCCCATTCTTCAGTGATTGCACTGCTGCCTCAACTTCTTCTCGGAGAATTGGGAGGATTTCTTCTTCTTCTTCTCTGGACATGCTAGATCTGATGAATCTCCATTTGTTTTGCGGTTGTAAAGGTCAGAGCAGTACTCTGTCCATCTGTCCAAGACTTCTTGTTCTTCTGTAAGGCATATGCCAGACTTGCTTTGGATCGTGGAGACCTTGGGCTGTTTAACACTTGTCAGCCGCTTCACAGTCTGGTAAGCCTTTAAGGATTCTACAGATAAAGTGGCAGAACAACTTGCCAAACTAGACATACTTACTCAAGTTGTACTAGCTCTTCAGCAACAAAATGCCCCGATACTTAAGATGCTGAAGAAAGAGAGCTTCCAGTCCATGACTATTGAGGAGAAAGTGAGAGTACAAGTGTCAGAGGTTCTTGACAGTAGGAAAGAAAGAGATGAGTGGATGAATAATATAGTGTTGTTCAATGTGAGTGAAAGTAAAAGTAATGAAAGAAGGGCAGAAGATCAACATGATTTGGGAGTGGTGAAAAGCATTTTGAATGCAGTGCAACCCGAATTGGAAGTGAGTTGCCTGAATGTAAGCTGTAAATATTACTCGTCTGGGTAGGCAGAAAGAAAATGAGGATGGCTCCAAGCCCAGACCAATCAAAGTTTCCTTCACAGAGCAAGAGATGCCCAGCTCTATACTCAGGAAGGCCTGGCGGCTTAAGAACCACCAGGAGTTTAGCACAGTTGGTATCTCTGCAGACAAGACCCTGACTGAAAGGAAGCAGGAAAGAGAAGTACGGCTGGAGTGTGCAAAGAGGAAGGGATGGAGAGGATGTGGTGGTGTATCGTGGAAGAGTGATGACAACAGTTGAGAGAGAGAATATGAGGAGGAGTGGGGGGATGGAGGTGAGGGTGGATGGAGGCGAAGTAGATGGTAGGAAGAAAGATGAGGATAGAAGCGACTGCTGACAGAGTTAGAAATAAAGGGGAACAGGATTCCAAGAATGAGGGTAGGAGGAGTGGTCATGGGAAGGAGACTGTTACGTTGAAACGCGCATGATGGTGCGTGTGAAATGCGCACGATATGTGTGAAGCGCGTGCAATGGTAGGCTTGTGTGTGTGACGCGCGCGATAGATCTGTTCATTTTATTTTGCAACGCATGCAGTAATAGAGTGTATTTATCTTTGATTTGATTTTGCGTCGTTATTAGAGGAAGCTTTGTATAACGTTGGTATTTTTAGTTGCTCGATATTATTTGAGAATTTTCTCGAGTCAGTTGTTTACTATCGATCGAAGCGTATGGATAGTTCTAGTGGTAACCATGGAAGTTTCCATGCCAAATAGGGTTGTATGACGTGAGACAGTGATGATGAAATTAATTCTGAAGGTGTTTTTTTAGAGAGTTGACAGTAGAGAGAGCTGTTGTATTAGAGTTGAGAAAGTTGTTAAAAAGTGGAAAGTTCATAGTTGAGAATTGTAGAGTGGAAAAGTCGATTGAGCGACTGTATGCAGTTGTTGATGTGTGCTGAATAAAAGTGGAAAACTTCAAAGGACGACTCCTGACTTGTTGATGATTGAACGGGTTGCGTGGATAAACGAATCTGAGTTACACCTATCAGGAATTCAAGCATCGGGGCTGAATCAACTACTGATAGAGAAAACACCAACATCAAACGAGTGTAACAGAGACTAAAGTTATAGGGGAAGGTCAGAGTGGGGGTGAGAGGGGCGTGGATGCTGGACTTCAGGGAGTGTGACTTGATGGTGATATGGTGAGTGAGGGGGAGAACTGCAGGGGATGTTGATGGAGGAAGAAAATCTGATAATTTATTAAGATGCATGTACACAAACACAGATTCTTTAATAAACAAATTACCAGAATTTGAATTATTAGTAAGTGAGAAAAGGTTTGATGTTATTGCTGTCATTGAAGTGATGATGAAGAACTTAAGTAATGACATCGATACTTTTGTGTTGCCAGGCTACACTTGTATGACAGTGACACAGGGCAGAGGAGTGAGTTTATTTGTAAAAGAGGGCCTGGATGTCTTCAGGTTATACGAATTAGAGAAGTGTTTTAACCCAAGTATTTTATGCAAAGTAACTTTACCCGATAAGGAGTCATATGTATTTGGTGTCTTGTATAGATCACCTAACTGTACTAAGGAAGAAAACGGGAGGGTAAATGTCTTGATCAATAAGCTTTTTGAGGATCATGGGAGGGTGCGAGTGATTATGACTGGTGATTTTAATTATCTTTATCCTGAGATTGACTGGCACCTCGAGGTTTCCAAGGGTACTGGGCATCCAGCCAGTGTATTTCTTGAGACGGTACAACAGCAGTTTTTGAATCAGCATGTGAACAAACCAACTCATTATAGAGCTTTGCAAAAAGCTAATGTTCTTGATTTGATTTTAACTAATGGTAAATTTGTGTCGTTAATCGAATTTCTCCCACCCTTAGGTAAGAGCCATCACTTGGTAATAGAATTTTCTCTTCTTACCGGTGGGAATGCCAGTGCAGGGCCTGACCCTGTAAAATACCAGTTTACGAAGGGCAATTATGAGGGTATGAAGAGGTTTGCACGAAAACATGAATGGAAGAGAGAATTGCATGAGGGTTTGAATGTGAATGAGTGTTGGGATAAGATAAAGAGGATGTTGAAAGAGGCTAAAGAAAGGTTCATACCAGTGAGAAGGTTTAAATTACAAGATGGAGGGGGCAAAAAGACGAATATTCCACCAGATATGCATGACAAGATTAAACAAAAAAGACGAACCTTTAAGATGTATAAGAAATACCCTACTAAAGCTAATTATGATGCCTATGCAAAGTCTCGTAACCAGGTGAAATGGTTGTCTCATAAGTTGGTGATGGCAAAGAAAATGTATCTCGCAAAAGAAGCTAAAAACAATCCAAAATGTTTTTATTAATATGTTTCGGACAAAACCAAGCTTAGAGACACTGTCTCTAATTTATTAAAGTGCGACGGCACACTGACGAAGACAGACCTCGAGAAAGCAGAGACTCTAAATGATTTTTTTGCTAGTGTGTTTACACTGGAAGATGAAGAAAATGTGCCGAACTTTGACTGTGATATGAATCTAAAACTGTATGCCATTAATGTTAGTGAAGAGCAGATGAGTAAGGCCCTATTGCAGTTGAAAATTAGCAAGTCACCGAGACCAGATGAAATTAATCCTCGGGTGCTGAAAGAATTAGCGAATGAATTGGCTTTGCCTCTCAAGTTACTTTTTGATACAACAATGAGGGATGGCATGATACCTGATGAGTGGAAGGAAGCAGAGGTTAAACCAATCTATAAAAAAGGTGACAAAAGTTCTCCGGGTAATTATCGCCCTGTTAGCCTCACCTAGGTTGTCTGTAAGGTATTTGAGGGATTCGTTAGAGATTCTCTCTCACTTTGTCGAGAATGACCTTTTACCTGATGACCAGTTTGGCTTTTCCAAGGGTAGGTCATGTGTCACTCAGTTGTTGGTGACAATAAATGACTGGATATCCTCCTTGGATGAAGGCCACCCAGTCGACGCTGTATATCTTGACCTTAGGAAGGCATTCGATACTGTTCCACATCTCAGACTTTTACAGAAACTAAAAGGTTATGGCATAAGTGGCAGCCCACTTGCATGAATAAAGAGTTTCCTGACTGAAAGGACCCAGTACCTGACTGTTAACGGTAACAGCTCTGACAAAATAAGTGTTACAAGCGGTGTCCCTCAGGGGAGCGTATTGGGGCTGACATTATCTATATATATAAATGACATGCCAGAGAATGTATAGTGTGACATAAAGATATTTGCTGATGACACAAAGACATATGCAGAAGTTAATGAAAGCGAGTCCGTGAGTCTAAAAAGAGAATGCAGCAATGCATTGACAAATTGGTTGAATGGACGGAAACATGGCTACTTAAATTTAACAGTGAAAAATGTAACCTAGAGATCAAAAGGTGACAGTCACAGACCTCAAAAATAAAAATGATATTAAATGTGCAAGATGATCATTTTAATACTGGAAAAGCATTACAGTATACAGTGTGGTAAAGGAATTTGCGCTCGATTGCTTAGTTCTTGAGTAATTGAGTTTTGAATAAGACTGCTTGCAGAATGTCATTTGTGACATGTGACACCAAACTGTGCATAGTTGTGATAATCCAGCTGGGACCATACATCATATGATAGTATGAACAAACTATGTTAGTGATTCTGTTGACATGGATGGAGAAAAAAATCAAAGTTTCAAACTAGTTTAATAAGAAAAATGTTTTTGTTTGTCGTCACAGTCACAAATGACATTCACCACGTAGGAGACGATTCTATTCCAACAAAACAAGACACGCATTTGAAGTGATACTATTATTTATTCATAACTTATAAAAAGTAAGTTTGACAACATATGTGAAGAAAACCATCACACAAGCCATTGGACAACACGATGACCTGCTAACAGTGGTGAAGAAACGGAAACTCCGATGGTATGGCCACATCACCAGATCATCAGGCCTTGCAAAGACTATTCTGCAAGGCACAGTGCAATGAGGAAGAAGAAGAGGGAGACCGAAAAAGAGGTGGGAGGACAACATTCGTGAATGGACTGGTTTGTCACTGAGCGAAGCCATCAGGGCTGCTGAGGACAGAGAAAGATGGAGTATGATGGTTAAACGATCATCTGTGGTGCCCCTACGACCTTCGGGTTACGGGACAGGATAGGATAGGAATAGGATAGTGAAGAAAACCAGCACAATGATACTGAAGCCAGAAATGGTAGTTCTAGTGTCTACTGTCATTTGTGACAACTGTGTGAGTGACGCGATAGATTTTGCAGTCACACGTCACAAATAACACAATACCTTATTGTATGAAAATATACCACATGCACTCCTTGTGACATTCGATAAACAAATCATCCTTAAAATCAAACATATTGAAACACCAGCAAACTTGTTAATAAAAGTATTAACTGTGTCATTTGCGACATTATGGGTGTAATATATGCCAAAGTAAGATGCCGTCACACGTCACAAATGACTAATCATGAAAATGCATCAGTTGAAAAATGTCATGCAATTAAAAAATAAAAATGGAAACGTAAATCCATAGTGGGATCAAAGAAAACAAGTTCATCTATCATTTTTTTTAAATTTTTTTTTATTTCTTTTTCCTTTTTTCCTTGAATTTATATTAATGTTTTGTTGTTTCCTGTTGTCCGCCAGTAATATTTTTCATAAATTATTTATTATTTGGGTAGCACTCATTTAAGCCTTGTGCTTTTGTGCACCCTGATGTTTAACCTTTTATTATCTGGTTTGTTGAATACATTTATGCTTAAACCATCTATCCCCACATGGTCAAGATAATCTTTTTCGAGAAAAGTGAAATATTGTCCCCATGACCGGAGAAACTTCAGTGGCCAGTCTTGTTGTATGATCAAAAGCAATGACCTGCAACAGTCCCATACAGCACATTTTAACATTATGTAATCAAGACTAAAATACTTAAGTAGTAAGTTGGGATCCGATTGTTACAATTTCCTAAAACATTCTTGACAATCGGAAAGAAAACTGTGGACAGAGTGATTTTATGGATGTAATTTAAGTATTTTCGTAACAAAAATATTAAAAGTACAGAATTTAGATATTACATTATTTTCCAAATGCAGTAAGAACGAATTATTCACATACTTGGCCATAATAAAATTTCTGGCCTTTCTTTCTCTTATACTGTTTTTGTACCGAACTGCCATATTGTATCCTGAAACAAAGGCAAACTAAGTGTAATCTTCCTGGCCAGTTGGTTTGTATCCATACATATTTTAAAGTTGTTTTTTTAAAGTGCCATTGCACAAGGTAATATTAATGTAAAAGAAAACCAACTCTGGAAGGAAGTAATGATAATATGTAGAATAGAATACTATATTTTACCTGGGTTTGGGAGACCCTGCCAAAGGCACAGACTGCTCCAAGCAGAAAAGAAAACCAACTCTGGAAGGAAGTAATGATAATATGTAGAATAGAATACTATATTTTACCTGGGTTTGGGAGACCCTGCCAAAGGCACAGACTGCTCCAAGCAATGAGTTGCAGGTGCTGGTTCATAATCATCGTATCTACTGAGACTTCCTTGTTGATAGAACATTGTAACAGTGGCCATTTGGTCAATTCTTTATTCAGATGCCTACTGATCATCTGCGGCTGACTGTAAGAGGTAGCCTTTTGTAGCTCTTCCTGTGCTTTCTTGAAAAAAGCCTTACAACATTCTTGTGGTAGATATTTTTTGGTTTTGAGGGTCGACCCATCCTGTGTCTTTTGCTCGGATCGATTGCAATACCATCATTTAAACACTCCTTTCTGTTTCTCCTGAAAGGCCTCCCATCTGTCAGGATCAACTTTGAGTCGCTCTCGATATTCATAAACACCTCAGATTAATTGGTTTTGGGAGAGGTATTTGCAAAGCTGGCCACAAAGGCCTAAGACCTAAAAAAAAGAAAAAGAAATTAAACAAAAATAAAAATGGGAAATTTTATTTCAATGGTAAGAATAAAATTTGTCGTCACATGTATTTCTGTAACATATGACACACACAACTAAGTACTTAGAATTAAAAAGGTTATTCAATGCAAATGTTTTAACTTAAAACAATGTTGCAATTAAAATTCATGAAACTGAGCAAGCATATTAATATTATAATCTGAACTTGTACAAACTAAAACATTTTGTGTCAATTGTGATATGTTACCTGAAACAAAATTATGTCACCAAATAGCAGTACATCAGAAAATAATCCTAGGCTGCTAATGTACCTTCCTCTTGAGACATGCTTGTTGTGTCTACATTCAAACACCCTAAAATCTAACTTATTTCAAGTAATCTGTGAAATTTATGATAATACATATTTTATAATGTCATTTGACATTTGTGACGTCAGTGTTTCATTTGTGACTAAAATAAAAGTGTGACACCACACAAAAGACTTACCTTCTCTCCTTCCCGCCATTGAAACAAAGAAAATTGGCTGTTTGACCATGTGCAATTCAACTTTCAGTTACTAGAAATTCAGGATTTTAAAATAAACTGCCGTTTATTATTATAATAACAATATATGTCATTTGTGACAAATGTGACACCGAAGCTAAAAAGTACTGTATTTTATAGTGTACTTATGCATACAAACAGCTTTTTTGTTTAGAATAGTATTCTATGCCAAACAAAATGAAAATGTTGTTTTCTGTTCGATCCAACTTTTATAAACCTTTTTTTTTTATTACTTCAAGTATTAAAGGCTGTGTGACACTCCTCTCTGAAAATCCTTAACGGGAAGAGAGGGGACTATAAACTGAAAAAAAAAAAAAAAAAAAAGTGTAACAAATAACACGATTTTTTAAAGGGTAGTTTCTTAATTTGTATATTTAAAAAATCCCATTTAAAGCAAATATCCTGTTAAAATGATCCCTTTACTATCCAAACAAACAGAAGTACACAAATGGATAGCCCCTGTTTTAAGACAGAAGTGATCATTATGAACCATGTCGTCACTCCATCGTTTTGCACATGCTCAGTAAAGCTCTGACTGGATTAAAATCCCAAATCTCAGGAGTGAGATTTAGCGGTCGCCCGAGGCGACTTAAAACCGGCTCGGGCGACCTCACTTTATAATTGAGCCAGCCCGCCTGGCGACCTAAAAAAAAAAGATAATACTTGCAGACTTTTAGAAGCTCGGTTTGAAGCGAGGGCGTTTTTAGGTCACTGTTCGTCTGCTACGAGTATGAAGCATACGCGAGCGTTATTTCCCTTTGCCTACTTCCCTTTCGCGCCAAGCGCGCTGTCTGCTTTGTTTGTGAAAAAGACACTCGCTACAAATTACGAGTATTGTCAAAATTTGTGTTTTATATGTGAACGATTGTAATTGTCGGGCTGCCTAAAAATCAAGCGGGCTACCTCACTTTACTTACTAGCTAGCCCAGCGGGCTAGTTAGTCTCCTGGGTTAAATCTCACCCCTGAAATCTACAACTTGGATGTTGCTTTTACCAAATCCAAATCTGTAATTATTTGCTAAGCTATGTTTCTTATGTCTACGCAAGCACATTCCTTCACATAATATTTTAAAATAAAATAGTTGGAAGTGTTTGAAGTATGTGTGCATGTGATTATCACCTTTTGACCTCTAGTCAAGGTGCATTTGGGCAAAAATAATCCCCAGCATGAGTACTTTATGAATGATGGTAAATAAAGGTGTAAGATTGAGACCACTGGTGCCGAGAGGGATTTTGGAGTGATAGTGGATACAGAACCGCGAACCCTGTCTGGTGCCCATATTTAAGGAGGCATGTTGACTTGATCGAAGATGTCCAGCGCAGATTCACCAGAAAGATTTGTGGAATGTCAGGACTCTCCTACAATGAGAGACTGAAGTCACTGAGGTTACCCAGTTTAGAATATAGGAGAGAGCGGGGTGATTTAATCGAAATTTTTAAAATTGTGCACAAATTGTATGATCCTTTAACCACTGGCTTTCTTTTAAATTTTAATTATGTTGGTTTAACACGAGGTCACAAATGTAAACTTACTAAAACTTTTAAATTTAATAACACTCGCAAATTTAATAAGTATTTTACTAATAGAGTCAGTGGTAACCCCTTGGAATAACCTGACTGCCGAGGCTGTGGATGCTGGATCACTTAGTTAATGTGTTCAAGAATTAGGCTCGTCGACATGACGTAACACGGTCTGAGGAAGAGTTATCTTTTCCCACTGTAGGGATTGTGTCGAAGCCGAAAACAACGTGCGTTGGATTTCACCAGTTTGTTGCCAGTCTAGAATTATTTTATAATGGTTCAAAACTGTTGTGTCAAGTATTGTTACAACAGGTCGGACCGTGAGACTGATCGAAAATATTATGCCATACCCACAGTTGTTAATAAAAAGGGGGAATATATGAAAGAATTAACGATTCGACGACGAAAGGAATAGATCGCACAACTTCATCATGAAGTTGTGCGATCCATTCCTTTCGTCGTCATCTAAAAAATATCACGTTCGAATCCAAAACGAGAAAATGTGTGTGCTCAGATCACTTTGTGAACGGTAAATATATATTTTTTTATTATATATAATATATATATTTCATGTAAATTCGCTTTTGAAAGAAGCATACAAAGTAGGCCTATTATTATTATTTATTACTGTAGCCTACACATGTACTAAGTAGTAGTAAGTAAACACTTGCTTAGTAGTATTACTTAGGTACTGTTTACTACTATCTAAACCGTACTAGAAGTTAGCAACATTTAGGCCTACATTAGGGTATTCTGAGCTTAATAATATATTAGAATCAATCTATTTGTTAGCTGACAGTTATAAATGATTCAAAGTAACCTATCAAAGTACCATCATTTATCTTCCACTGTTCCAGTCAATTTCCCTATTTTTCTAGCATTTGTTGTAATAAAGTGGAGGGGGATTTTCACAAGCTTAAGCTTGTAATTGTAGTTGTTCAGCATTGTAACTTATACACTACAGCATTTGGTCTAGTTATTGTATATTATAGTGTATTTTAAAAAGCATCAACAACACAGTGAAGATAATGGTTAACAAAAATTTAAAAAGTCAAAACTTAAGCAAGGAAAAAATGTTTCAATTGCTAAAAACAATTTCAAATGGGTTGTTGTCAGATCTCAAGTAGCAAATTACTACTTAGACAACACAGGAATAGGGTCTAACCAGGAAAATTAATTGCTTTCAATTTATGTACAGGTCACAAAGCCTACGTTGGAGATGTTAACAGCCCAAACTGGATACCAACATTGAAAATGGGACACTCATGGTCCAAGGCTGTAAATGTTTCCAGATAAAAATTAATACATATTACCAACAGGAAGAGTTATTTGTATTTTATGTATTTTAATAATGAATAACTTCAAAGTTTCATATACTTTAGTGCCATGCCCATCAGCAGTGAACATTAAAGATTGTTAGAAGAAAATCTGAAAATCGAGTATTAGTCCTGATTTATATGTTAGTTATTGGGGGTATTGAAATGTAAATAATAGACTAAAAGAGGCAGTGACATTTTAATATTGAATGACATTGACAATATAAGTTACATTTAATTAATATATAGTACTAGTAGAGTTGTTTCTGAATAAAAGGGTGTGATATACTAATGGTGCACGTTTGAAGCAAACTTGTTTTGAAATAGCAGTAGTCCATAAAAAGATACTTATCAGATGGTTCAAAATTCTCATAACATTTATGCTAATATGTTGCCTGTCCTTGCAAGTTGAAAGCCAATGTTGATGTAATGTGCAACAGTAATCAAAGATGACAATTTTTTTTATACATTGAACAGTATTATATGCATTAATGTCTCACTAGTCACTAATAAGGTGTTCTGTATGGGATGCTCTTACGATCTGTATGTTGACTATCAAGTTTTCTGGTTCAGATTCAAGTTCAGATGAAAAAAAAATCAAAATGATTAAGCCAATTTTAGAAATTGATTGTAAAGTTGTGTAATTATTACTATTTCAGATGCAATCGATTAATTAACCTCAGAAAGAAAGTAACTTGTTTGTGTGAATGAATGAGTATAGGCTTTGAGTAGATTATTATCTAGAAAAAGTGCGATATTATAAATATTATTATTATGAATTTCTAATCTCATGCAGTGTATACCAGTATCATACTGATAGATCATACTACCTTATTTAAATAGCCCCATTTATGGATAGTGCTACATACAGATGGGTAAATTTTGTTTAATATAATAATGTTGTGAAGCACTAAATGCAGAACAGAGTTGCTTGGTAAAACTCTTCACTTTGACTTGAGCCATCATTACAGGCAGGCTTGTGTATGAAATCATGCTTACAAGCTACACAAATGCAAAAATTTCTTATGACAAAACCCAGTTGTTTATTGTTATTAAATAACACTTTAACAAATTTTATTTGTACATTAAATACATGCTTGAATGATTAGTTCAAATACCAATCTCTGTCAGTCTCTCTCTCTCTCTCTCTCTCTCTCTCTCTCTCTCTCTCTCTCTCTCTCAAGATTTTTTTATCCTTTACTAAGTACACTTTAGTTATTGACACATACAGCTGAACACATGAACATTGTACAACAGGCAATATTAATTAAAATAATTATTTATTCAGCTAATAATAATAATAAGTACCTAGGCCTAATCAATGCATAAACACTAGCTGTTAATTGTCATAATACAATAAATGTCAAACCAGTTTAGTTGTTATTTATTTTGAATCTTTAGCAGCACATTGAGGACAGATCCAAAGACCTTTAGGCTTTCTTTTCAGGCCCACACAGCCAAAATGAAACCATTCAATCTGACAATCTTTTTTGTCACAAGCAACCATTCTACCAAATTCACCCTTCCAACACACACAAAACAAGTCTTGTTTTGATTCTGTTTTTGTGTCATTTGCCATCAGCTGCTGATCAATACCTAAACTCTCTGGTGCTGAAGACCACGAATTCTTAGGAACATCATAGGGATCAACTCCGTCAACACTTATAAGTTTTTGGAAATATCTTAATTTCGCTGCTGGCAACAATTTTGTAGCGTATGTTTGTAGACTCGTATTGAGCCGATCCCTACACTAAGGGACGCTACTCTAAATCAAGATGGATCTCGACGAGCCTAATAGTCTGGACAAATTATTTAAGGGTAGCAT
Source organism: Oncomelania hupensis (assembly GCA_036898135.1). Taxonomy (NCBI): domain Eukaryota; kingdom Metazoa; phylum Mollusca; class Gastropoda; order Littorinimorpha; family Pomatiopsidae; genus Oncomelania; species Oncomelania hupensis. Next base: position 41,779,203 of record CM072513.1, read on the forward strand.
CTACTCCACCAAAGTCTAAAAAATTCTAAATTGGTAGGCACTGATGCCAGGGGGTGGTTCTTGGGACCCTCATTAAGATCGATTATGAGGGCCAAAGGCTATATAGCCTGCATGCCGTACTACTATGCTATAAGTCCCCTATATGCTTATGTGTCCGGGGACGTTAATCTACCTGAACTGAACTGAACTATGCTATATAATGCTAAGCCTTCTTGCCGTTGTTCTGTTCTGTAATATTCGTTGTATTTTAATACAAATGTCGGTAACTTTTCAGCCAATCGAGAGCACGAGATGACTTGATTGTAAAACATTAACAGTAACTATATATACATTATCTTTCACTTACCTGCGATGTCTTGTTGATCTTCAATAAAAACAAACTTTACAGACTTTCAACTCGCGTAACCCGCCAAGATGAAATTATGACAATACGCTTTCTCTCCCTTAATTTAGTGACTGACTAAAATATGCGCAAAGCAGTTTGGTTAGTTCGTGTGTATTTGTGTGTGGTCTGTTTGCTGTAGACTACCGCCTTTATCTTTGTGAGGGTTCTGTAAAATTTTAAGGAGCTCCGCGTTTGAAAGTATGCTGTGAAAATACTGGTCGCTGCCCACAGCTGGAATGCTAGGGGCCGGGGAGATGTAGGGAAAGGGAAAAAGGTTGGAGGATGGGGTGCGGGGTGGAGGTTGGTTTCTCAAATCCAGGATTTGAACCCTTCCAAGGAAACATCAGCTGGAAGGGCATTCCACTTGGTAATTGTGCGAGAGAAGAATTAGGTCTGTACTTTGTTGACACAGGCTCTGAAGTCTTTTTTCTTTCGTCATTTTAAAATCGTTAGCCTCCTACATATGTATATGTAGTAAGAAACTTGCTGCACTGAACTACTTAGAAATCAGAAGAACAGTTACTGGATGTAGGGGAAGGGCATGGTGAGTGGGAAAGAGGGAAGGAAAGCGAATTTCTGGAGGGCTGGAAGAGCTGCATGTACCTTGGCCACATTGCAGAGGAAATATCTTCAAGTACCTTGGCCACATTGCAGAGGAAATATCTTCAAGCATTTCACTAGCATGGGAAGAATGTCTTCTGCTTGTGCGACAGTCTGGAGCACCTCTTGGGGTGGGCACTGTTTAGGAGAGTACTTGCCTTCGAGATGGGTGTCTATAATGGAGCTTGTAGGTTTTGCAATAGCAGTTGGACACCCACCTAACTGCTCAGTTTTGGACCCCCTCAATGGCAAGATGGATCGGAGTAGTGCTGTGTAGGCTGCCTGTTTCCGATTGCTGTCTCCAATCCCCTCCAACCCACATCACCCACTCGCAAGCCTAAATCAGATGTAAATGGCATGTCCTATCCTATCCTATCCTGTCCCGTAACCCGAAGGTCGTAGGGGCACCACAGATGATCGTTTAACCAGCATACTCCATCTTTCTCTGTCCTCAGCAGCCCTGATGGCTTCGCTCAGTGTCAAACCAGTCCATTCACGAATGTTGTCCTCCCACCTCTTTTTCGGTCTCCCTCTTCCTCTACCTCCTTGCAGTGTGCCTTGCAGAATAGTCTTTGCAAGGCCTGATGATCTGGTGACGTGGCCATACCATCAGAGTTTCCATTTCTTCACCACTGTGAGCAGGTCATCGTGTTGTCCAATGGCTTGTGTGATGGTCTGTCGGACTCCGTCGTTGGTGATGTGTTGGGTATAGGAAATGCCCAGAAGTCTTCTGTAGCACCTCATCTCCATGCTTTGTATTCTTCGTTGTAGATCTGCTGTGAGGGTCCATGCTTCGCAAGCATATAGGAAGATGGAGATGACAAGGGAGCGCAGCAGTCTTACTTCGGAATGTAGACTGATGGTCCTGTCTTTCCAAATGGGCTTCAACCTTGTCAGGGCAGCAGTTGTTTGTGCGATCCTGGAGAGGACTTCCTGTCGGCACCCATTGTCTGATACAATGGCTCCTAAATATTTGAATCTATGCACTGTGTTGAGGGATTGGCCTTGGACTTTGATGTCCGTATTGATGCCATTGGTGTTGTTGGTAATCATTTTGGTCTTCTCTGCACTTATTTCCATTCCATAGGCTCTGAAGGTGGTGTCAAGCCTCTGTACCAGCTGTTCAAGTTCTTGTTCCTCTCCAGCCAATCCATCAATGTCATCTGCAAAACGAAGATTGGAGATTGCTCTACCCCCCATGCTGACTGTGCCTTCATGGTCTGCAAGAGCATCTGACATGACGCACTCTAGGAAGATGTTGAAGAGTGTTGGAGAGAGTAGGCATCCTTGACGCACACCGATTGTTGTTCTGAACCAGTTCCCGATGGCGCTGTTGTGGAGGACTGCACTGGTAGCCTTGTCATACACTACAGGCTTTTGACGACTTAAATAATTTTAGGGCTGATGTTGTACACTTTCATTGTTGCCCATAGAGCTGCATGCCAGACTCGGTCAAACGCCTTCTTGAAGTCTATGAACACATGATATAGATGTTGTTGGTGCTGTAGGTATTTCTCACAGATTATTCTGAGGTTGAAAATCTGCTCAGTGGTACTTCGCCCTGCCCTGAATCCTGCTTGTTCTTCAGCTATGATCTGTTCAGCTTGGGGTTTCAACCTGTTGAGTATTATTTTCAGGAGGACCTTGCTGGGATGGCTGATGAGGCTGATGGTCCGGTAATTTTCACACTCCTGAAGGTTACCTTTTTTGGGAAGAGTGATGACAAGCGACTGGGTCCATGGTATAGGCCACTCCCCACTCTGCCAGATCTTGTTACAGATAATGGTGAGGGCATCAATCATCGCTTCTCCTCCTGCTTGTAGCAGTTCTGCAGGTATGTTGTCCACTCCCGCTGTCTTCCCTTTCTTTAGCGCTTGCACTGCTGCCTCAACTTCTTCCCGGAGAATTGGGAGGATTTCTTCTTCTTCTCTGTTCTCGGGACATGCTAGAACTGATGGGTCTCCATTTGGTGTATGGTTGTAAAGGTCAGAGCAGTACTCTGTCCATCTGTCCAAGACTTCTTGTTCTTCTGTAAGGCATATGCCAGACTTGCTTTGGATCGTGGAGACTTTGGGCTGTTTGACACTTGTCAGCCGCTTCACTGTCTGGTAGGCCTTCTTGCTGTTGTTCTTGTTCAGACTGTTCTCTATTTCCTGGCATTGATCTTCTATCCAGTTCTCCTTTGCTGTGCGCATGCCTTTTCGGATGTCATTGTTGATTTTTCGGTAGACATCAGCTCCCTGTGAGGTGTTCTTTTTCTTTTTCATCTCTCTTCGTTTATCACACAGATCCAAAAGTTCAGGTGTGATCCACGGCTTCTTCTTTGGTCGGTGCTTGCCAAGGATCTCAGTGGCGGCATCTGTCACAGCTGAGTTGAAGGTGGTGGTCATGGTGGTGGCCGGAGGTGGCAGAACTATTTCAGGCCACAATTGGAGGGAAATTTGCACCACTGCTCATTTTGGGGGCTGGTGAAGTAGATGTCAACACCATGACCACCACCTTCAAATGGCATGTACTAATAATTATTTGAAATTTTCTCACACTTATTTTTTAGTGCCGTATCTCTGTTTGTATTGGTACCTTGTCATCTTCATGTTATTTATGTGTATTAGTGTGCTTGAATTGTTAATGCGAAAGAATGTGTTTAGGTACGCCTTGAGTCGCCTTGTGGTGAGATATGTGCACGTTACAAGTTCTCGTATTATTTATTTATTATCATCTTTCTTATGGTGTCCACAATCATACTGGATTACTAGCATATTAAACAGCCTCATGGGTGCATTTGTGGTTAGGGTCTGCCTGAACTATTTTTATAGTTACCATCGATTGTCTGTTCCTAGACCCTGCGTTAGATCTGCATTTTCTTCCAGCACTGTGCCTTCCTAAAAAGCATATAATTCTGGCATAGAACTATGTTGCCTATGATGAAATCAAAATTATTAGTTGTAAGTTTTGTTTTTTTCTACAGTTGGATTTCAACAGATTTCAGATGATAACAACATATGCTCCGACTGCACTTCTATGCCAGAATTATATGCTTTTTAGGAAGGCACAGTGCTGGAAGAAAATGCAGATCTGTCGGAGCATATTTTGTTATCATCTGAAATCTGTTGAAATCCAACTGTAGAAAAAAACAAACTTACAACTAATAATTTTGATTTCATCATAGGCAACATAGTTTATGTAAAAGCTTGCTTGTGTTTCTGCATCTCATCAGTCACATCAAAATTCAAAACCACAAATAATCAAAGTTTTCAACTTTTATTTTCAGATTTTCCTTTCTATGCTGTACAACTGTCTTAGTAAAATAAATAAATTGTACCTCACCAGTTGGTTTATGCATATCAAGCAACATTACAAATTCAAAAACATAAATGAGTACCAGGTCAGGCATGAAAACTGGGAATAAAAATAAGAGGAAATCCACAGTGCCTAGCCTAAAAATGTGTGTGGGAGGGATGTCGGCGTGATCTTGATCACCCCTCTCTCAAAATATATCCGATGTGTACTGTACTAGGAGTACTATTATCAGTCCTTGAACAATTTCCAATATAAGACACCCTTATGCTACAAATATCCCGCTACAAACTCTCCTTGCCACTTCAACGTCCAACTTGAAAACTCATCTCTTCCTGAAAAATTTCTTATCTCTTCTACCATCATCATTCCTTCTTTTCCGATTCAGACCACGCCTCCTCACTCCTTAATGCGACTTCGGTGCTCTGCCATACACAGACTAGGGAATATTTGACGTTGCATTGTGTGTAGGTCAGGGTTCATACTCTAAAATCATCAAAAAATTTCAAGACCATATACAAATTTTCCAAGACTAATAAACTGTTACGTTGAAACGCGAATGGTAGTACGTCGGAAACGCGCACGATAGATCTAATCGTTTCGTTTTGCAAAGTATTCAATAATGGAGTTTATTTACCTTTGATTTGAGTTTGCATTGTTGTTAGGAGAGGCTTTGTATAACGTTGATGATTTGCGTTAGTCGATATTACTGGAGAATTTTCTGGATCTGCGTGTTTACTCTCGATAGAAATTTCCCGATACATGTCGAAGCAAGAGGACATTCCGGAAGGAGGAGAAATATGTATGACGTAAGACAGTAATGACGAAGTTAGAAGCGATTGGTTAAATTGCGTCATACGAGATTGATCCAGGTTATTCGGGAGTATCAAAAGACTATTTAAGTGCCGCGCTGTTTCAAAAATAAGATAGAGAAGTTGTTGATAGTTGGAAAGTTGTTGAGTTGAGTTGAGAATTGTATGCAGTTGTTGATGTGTGCTGAATAAAAAGTGGAAAACTTCATACGTCGACTCCGTGTCTTGTATGCTGAGTGAGCAGGCTGCGTGGATAAACGAATCAGAGTTACACCTTATCAGGACTTCAGCATCGGGGCTGAATCAAATACTGATAAAGAAAAACACCATCATCAAACCGAGTGTAACATAAACACAGATTAAATTGCTGAAATTTACTACAAATCACTAAAACTGCATGTTCCGAGCATCTTTACAACCGACTTTTGCTTCTTTCGGCAAGGGAAAGAACTCGTTTCTGGTGACAGTAAGAAAATTAAAATACACTGACCGCCTCTCCTCCAACAATAAAATTGAAATTAATTCAAAGCACCTATCATATCAATTTTTCTTGTCATCTTTGCTTGTTTTATGTAATCTGAGAAGCAGAGATTTTGCACTCAGTGAAAATTCACAAACTCTCCAAAACCATGGACACTTAAGTTTTCAAAGACTTTCCTGAGCCTGGAAAATGGAACCCAGTTTCTCCCAAACTTTCAAAGATCTTCAAGAACCTCACAAACCCTGGTAGGTGTGCGAACACTGTCTACGCTTCCAGACAGCTGGCACTGGGGTTCCGTACAGCTGGCACTGGGAAGGCCTGTGATACCAGACAGCTGGTGGTGAAAGGATTTATAAGTAAAACAGATATTTCATCCTTCAGATTAGAGAAAAAACTGAGCTCTAGTCTGTTCACACACTCATTCCATTGCCCAAATATTACAAATCCTGAGATCAGGCCAGTTACATAAACACACCAACCCTTATTCAGGATGTGCTCAGTTGTCTGGGGTGTTAGATGATGCGCATCTATCTAGCAGGAAGTTGGTGCCTTGAGGTAGATCCTGTTTCGGTCAGCTCCTCAAGCAGTTCTTGAGATGGTAATATACTATTAAGAACATTTTAATATACGCGGGCATATGTATTGCTGGTAAAGAAAAAGTTTATGAACCAAACATTTTTATTAGGTATAGCTATTACTTTTCCTATAAAGAATCAAATATGCTATATTACATTGTCATTATGGTCTGTCATTGCTAAATATTGTGAAGCATAAAGTTAAATATAAACGCAAGCATCAAGTTAAATGCGAACAATCTGTCCAACGGAAGTAGAAGCAATAGACTTGGGTACTGTTGATTTAGGTGGCTGACACAACAGACGGGCATAGGTGCCTCCCACTTGACCTTTAGACAGACGACCTGGATTCACACAGACACAACCGCTACAGTCCTGAATAACAAACAGTACACACACACAAAATAAACATTTTGTCAATACAATTTCAGTTCCCAAAATTTCTAAATTGGGTTCAGATAGATTTAACCATTATTCACACAAAGAAAGTAAATAACATAAAAGTCAAACATGTAACCTATCCTATCCTATCCTATCCTATCCCGTAACTCGGAGGTCATAGGGGCACAACAGAAGATCGTTAAACCAGCGTACTCATCTTTCCCTGTCCTCAGCAACCCTGATTGTTTCGCTCAGTGTCAAACCAGTCCATTCTCGAATGTTGTCCTACCACCTCTTTTTCGGTCTCCCTCTTCTTCTACCTCCTTTCACTGTGCCCTGCAGGATGGTCTTTGGAAGACCTGATGATCTGGTGACGTGGCCATACCATCAGTTTATATTTTTTCACCACTGTGAGCAGGTCATCGTGTTGTCCAATGGCTTGTGTGATGGTCTGTCGGACTTCGTCGTTGGTGATGTGCTGGGTATAGGAAACGCCCAGAAGTCTTCTGTAGCACCTCATCTCCATGCTTTGTATTTTTCGTTGGAGATCTGCTGTGAGGGTCCATGTTTCGCAAGCATATAGGAAGATGGAGATGACAAGGGAGCGCAGCAGTCTTACCTTGGAATGTAGACTGATGGTCCTGTCTTTCCAAATTGGCTTCAATCTCGCCAGTGCAGCAGTTGTTTGTGCGATCCTGGAGAGGACTTCCTGTCGGGACCCATTGTCTGATACATTGGCTCCTAAATATTTGAAGCTATGCACAGTGTTGAGGGATTGGCCTTGGACTTTGATGTCCGTGTTGATGCCATTGGTGTTGTTGGTCATAATTTTGGTCGTCTCTGCACTTATTTCCATTCCATAGGCTCTGGAGGTGGTGTCAAGCCTCTGTACCAGCTGTTCAAGTTCTTGTTTTTCTCCAGCCAATCCATCAATGTCATCCGCAAAACGAAGGTTGAAGATTGCTCTTCCCCTATGCTGACTGTGCCTTCGTGGACTGCAAGGGCATCTGACATGATGCGCTCTAGGAAGATGTTGAAGAGTGTTGGAGAGAGTAGGCATCCATGACGCACACCGATTGTTGTTATGAACCAGTTTTCGATGGCGCTGTTGTGGAGGACTGCACTGGTAGCTTTGTCATACAGGCTTTTGATGACTTCAATAATTTTAGAGCTGATGTTGTACACTCTCATGGTTGCCCACAGAGCTGCATGCCAGACTCGATCAAACGCCTTCTTGAAGTCTACGAACACATGATATAGATGTTGTTGGTGCTGTAGGTATTTCTCGCAGATTATTCTGAGGTTGAAAATCTGTTCAGTGGTACTTCGCCCTGCCCTGAATCCTGCTTGCTCTTCAGCTATGATTTGTTCAGCTTGGGGTTTCAACCTGTTGAGTATTATTTTCAGAATTACAAAAATGTGAGAAATCAAGATTTAGTAGAATTTGGGGAGCAATAATCCTATAATTATAAATATTCCATGTTATTATATTATCAACTTTACTTCCAGTGAAAATCGGACACATTCAAGCAGCTAGAGACCCGAGATCAGACTGAATACTATAACCAATATTTTGTGACAACCGCCTCCTGTGCAGAACTTTAATCTAAGCATTAATTGAACTGGTGAACTTGAAAATACAAACTTTTCTAATATAACTTGAAAATAGTCAATCTTCACAGTCCTAATGAGCACAGCCAATCTTCATTCCTTTCTCTCCCCTATACATACACATGCTTAGGAAAATGTAACAGTGGGTGTGGTGAAAGGGGGCGGGATGGGGAGACAGAAAAAATAAATCATGCTACCTTGATGAAAAAGCGGAGGTCAGAGGGGCAGATGAGAACATGAGGAATGGCAGACATCTTCACATTTTCAGCAAAGTGCTCCAAGTCAGCATTCACATCTTCCGATGGTGGGTAGAGAGGGTAGTAGCTGGCAAAATAAAACAAATAAGTCAGTGAAACAACCGATCAAAACAGCAAAACAATAACAAACTAGAAGAGCCAAAGCTGCCTATGACACAAGCTTCTTATTGGGAGCATAAATTAAGTTTTAAAAAACTAAAACAAAACAGTTGCAGTTAACACAAAGAGAGATCATTCAATCAGCAATAATATATATATATTTTTTTAGCCCTCACGGATATATAAAATACCGTTTAGCTGTAATAGATAAATTGGTTCAGAATAATAAGCTGGTTTAGTTTTTGCACAGACGGATGGATATTTGTTTTAGATATTATTTAGGCTTCACTTCATGCATATTTAATAATAATAATAATAACAGGCAATTTATACAGCGCTTTCCAAAATCACAAAGTACTTTACACAAACAAATGTAAACACAACATGCGTACATTGGCCAATAACACGCAACCACATACACATCCCAACACCAAAAATAACTAACAACACTCACTCATGTCGCCTAAGAAAAGGCCTCTCTAAAAAGATGCATCTTCAAGTTCATTTTAAAAGACGCTAGAGAAGGACTGTGATGGACGGACCAAGGTAGCGAGTTCCAGGTCTGAACGGAGAAGAAACTGAAAGCTCTACCACCTGTCTCACCCTGTAGTATTCTAGTACACGGAACATCCTTTCATCTGCAGAACGCAGAGACCGAGAAGGAACATAGACAGTCAAAAGTTCTGAAAGATAGCTAGGAGCAGTTCCAGAGATGATGTGGTAGCAAAGACATGAGGTTTTATATTTAATTCGTTGTTCAACTGGGAGCCAGTGTAGCTCTTGAAAGAGAGGCGTGCAATGCTGTGATTTCCGTGCTTTGAAGATGAATTTAGCTGCAGAGTTTTGGACTTGCTGAAGAGGTCTAAGGACTTTCTGTGTGCAACCTACAAGGAGTGAATTACAATAATCCCATCTAGACAGAATACATGCGCTAACTAGTGTTTTTGTTGCTTCTTGTGTGAGATACTGTCAAATGGAGCTTATGCTAAGTTCAATGTATGCAATCTGACACGTTTTTGCAATATGTTGCTGCATAGAGAGATCCTGATCGAGAAAAAAACCCAAGGTCGCGAATAGTGTTAGAAAAAGAAATAGAAGTAGTTCCAACAGTGATAGTTGAGGGAAGAGAAGAGGGGTCTGCAGATGAAGGAGAAACACGGAGAGCCTCAGTTTTGTTATCATTTAGCTTGAGACGGTTGACATCCACGATTTTACCTCAGTAACACAATATTGAAGGGTCTGAACTAAATGATTGTAGTTATATTTGCAAAAACTATTTTGGGGCAAGTACACAGACTAACATTGCTGAACACGTGAGTAAAAAAACTATTTTGTGGCAAGTACACAGACTAACATTGCTGAACACGTGAGTAAAAAAAAAATCATCAAACAAGATGGCAAGCCATTCAAATGTTTTTATAGACACTCGCACACATAATAGGCTACGATCTAAACCATTTGAAAGCAAAAAATTATACAAATCTGCCAATTTCTAGATACAGCGCAATAGAAAATGGTGAAGCATGACCTTGACCTTTGAGAAAGTACAAATACAAGCAATCTAACATACTTAGCAGTAGTTAAAGTAAGCACAAAGTAAAAATGATGAATTTTGGTTTAGTTATTCTTGAAATTAGGCAAAAAGTGTGTTTTGAACAAAAAATTTGGAGCAATGGGCCAACCAACTGTCGGACAACCAGATTGCAACTGGAAGGATGGCCTATAAGAATTGATGTACCCATGTACCAAAATTTAACAAAATCACTTGCGCGACTTTTGAGATATTGAGCAAAGCAGCCATGCCTCTGGTGACCTTGATCTTTGCAGCATAGCAAATATGTGGCTTTTGAGATATGGCTTCCAACGGACCGACAGATGGACCGACCAACAGACTGATTTGGCTTGTCCTGACTCCCGACTATTTCAATGTATTTCCAGACCGGTTGTTATTCTTGAGATAAGGCAAACAGTTGGACAAAAAAAGTGAAATTCAGAGCGACTGACTGACCTACAACCTGACCTACTGAAGGATGGCCATAATTTACAGTACTTGTATACTTGAACACAACAAAATCGCTTTAGCCATTGTTTTTTTAAAAAGATATTGAGCAAAACGTGTTTAGCAATAAAAAGTCGTGAATTTGGCCTTTGCTGTACAGTAAATATGAGGGCACAGGAGACATACCACGAACCAAGGTAATGTTCCCATGAAGTTTGGTCAAGATCTTTTAGTGGTTCTTGAGCTATTGCTTTTAATGGACTGACCAACCAATCCACAGAAATTTGTCTTGTTCTGATTCTAGACTATTTTAAAGCATTTCCAGGTCCTATCCTATCCCATAACTCGGAGGTTGTAGGGGCACCACAGATGATCGTTTAACCAGCGTACTCCATCTTTTCCTATCCTCAGCAACCCTGATTGTTTCGCTCAGTGTCAAACCAGTCCATTCTCGAATGTTGTCCTCCCATCTCTTTTTCGGTCTCCCTCTTCTTCTACCTCCTTGCACTGTGCCTTGCAGGATAGTCTTTGCAAGACCTGATGATCTGGTGACGTGGCCATACCATTGGAGATTTCCAGGTGGAAATACAAAAACAAATCATCTATGACAATGACAGTCTCTTACAATCTTTTTATGGTTTTCACATATGACCGTTCATGCTCATTGCGTTCAGAGGCTGTCCCACACATAATACAGTCTATAATATACAAACATTACAGTACAGTAAGTACAGAGAGAGAGAGAGAGGAGGGGAGAGAGAGAGGGAGGGAGAGAGGGTGAGAGAGTGGATGAAAGGGAGAGTAGAGAGAGAGATAGATATTCAGTGTTCATATGGTCCAGCGGACTGCTAAGAGCCGAATCAGGACCACACAAAACAAATCAAAATCAGACTAAACTGCTAACATTTAAATATGATAAAAGATGTAAATAAAACCAGTCTTACTAATAAAATTTAACCAACTAAAATAAACAAGACGATATGATCTATATGCGATAAAGAAACCAACATCATGTAAAAATTGAAATAGGTGTTTACTATTGCAAACTTTAAAAATCTCATTAAAAGGTATCGAACCAAAATATATTTCTCTTTCATCAATCAGATCAGCACATTCAGACATAAAATGGCAGACGGAAAAGGATTTGTCACATGCAAAGCACCATGGTGGTTCTTCTCATTATAAAAGGGAACTATGGGTCGCAAACGTATGCCCCATATGAAGGCAAGCCATATCAGTTTCTTCTTTGGGGGTGGACGCAAAGTTAGGCAAAGAAGCAGACAAATCTGGAAGAATTTGAAATTGTGACTAAGTACCCACATAAAACCTGTCTTTTTACCCTCAGAAACAAGTTGTGCATGGAGGTCATGGATATCTGCCAGAAAATGGTGCGATATCTTTCTCGTGGAAAGAGCCTGAATCAGACATAATTAAAAATGACGATTTTTTGGATTGATAAACATGTTTCAGGGCTAAATGAACTGCCTTGAGCTCAGCTGTATACACAGAACAAATATCAGGCATACGCTGTTGCAAATCGTCGCTGTCAGACGAAAACCTCGTAAGTCCCAAAATGGCGGTTTGGAGATAACTTCATAGTTGTGACCCTTGGTCTCTTGCCCATGTTCTGTGCTAAGCTCAAAATTGCGTCTCGAATAGAAAGTTAATAAAAATCCAAGAAACCAAACCGTGTATCTCTCTACTGGCGGACCAAACCTCGTATGTTTAGATACGAGGTTTTTACCGAACGTTTTCGTGGTAGGAAGTGACAATGACGCAACATACGAGGTTTTCTTTGTCGCAAAAGTTTGGACGAAATTGTAAGTACAGAGCACACATAACACTTTGAGTCGTTTGATTTCCTTCACAATTAGACAATGAATGTATGGAAAAGCATTGAATCATGTAGTCTTGAGTTTTCAGTGGTTTTGAGTGGTGAAAGACTGATCTCTCTCTCTCTCTCTCTCTCTCTCTCTCTCTCTCTCTCTCTCTCACTCTGTGTGTGGTTGAAGAGAAAGGGACAGTTCTGGAGGCGAAGAGAATAGATCTAGTGTGGGGAGGGTGTACGTGGAGGTCACTGGATCTGGGGGACGGATGTTAGATCTAGTATGTAGGCTTAGATTGAGTAGATCTCCATATCCCTTGTTTGTGAGAGGGGCGTACAGCATACATTCATTTATTTAAATCGGAATAAAACACTTGAGATTGTTTATGTTAATTAATTTCAGAATCTACGTCGATGTCTGATAACGGAAATCTGTCGTCTGGGACCCTCTGCGGAAAGTGCAACCTGCCACACTCCCCTTGCTCATCATTTGATGATTTTGCGGAGTGGATTTGTAAAGTCTGCAACGAACCTCCCAAAGACCCTGTGAGTTCGGGCACTAAATAGAATAGACCCAACGTTTCCCGGCGTGTCGTAAGAGGCGACTAACAGGGGTGATGTTAGCACGGCATCACTGGGCGAAAGTCTTCTACACAGAAGTCACCGGCCAGGGCGGAGTAACCTCACGTTACTACAGATTCAACGACCACGTGCTCAGGGCCAAGGCGAGCCACACTGTATTCGTGGATTTCGGCTGTGGCCACAGGATTGTGCACCGCCAGGTCCTTTTTGCCAAAGACACACTACATGATGAAACTATCCACTAATTCCATACCGGATCGGTCGTCGCCCGGCTCAACAAGGCGCCTTCCGTTGGCCACCAGGACGGAGGTGATAAATATGCTACTGATGGACAATTTAGCAAGATCCGCACGAGAAACAACATCGTCATAGGAACCTGGAATGTCAGGACCCTAACTGCGGAAGGAAAATTAGAAGAACTGGCCCACAAGCTGGACCACTATCGATGGAACGTTTTATGTATCGGCGAAGTGCGCTGGAAAGGCCTAGGTAAAACAACGACCGACAAAGGCCACAAGCTCTATTTCAGCGGTAGAGATGACAGGCACGAACACGGCGTTGGATTCTTGGTCCACAAGAACATTCTAGCCACTGTCATGGGTTGCCGCCCAGTATCCAGTAGACTCATTACCATCCGTCTGAGAGTAGCCCCTTTCAACATCACCATCATCCAGGCCTATGCCCCAGCATCAGACTATGACGACAGCGAAGTGGGGGATTTTTATGAAAATCTACAGGCGGTCCTTGACCAAGTGCCGAAGAAGGACATAGTCATAGTGCAAGGCGACTGAAATGCCAAGGTTGGCCAAGATGCGCACCACAACTGGGGAGACACATGTGGACCCCACTGCAACAACGAGACAAATGACAGGGGTCTGAGACTCTTGGAGTTTGCCAGATACAACAATCTGATACTGGCAAACACGCTTGGTCTCCACAACAACTCCAGACGATGGACATGGCATAGTCCCGGCGGGGAGCATCACAACCAGATCGACTACATCATGGTCAAGAAACGCTTCAGATCAAGCATCAACATTGGCAAGACACTTTTCCAGGAGCAGACATCGGAAGTGACCACGATCTTGTGATGATGTCTTTCCGGCTCCACTTGAAGAGAGTAAATACAACAAAGTGCACCAGACTGAAGTTCGACCTGGACAAACTGCAAGACCCGGAGGTGGCAGAACTATTTCAGGCCACAATTAGAGGGAAATTTGCACCACTGCTCATTTTGGGGGCTGGTGAAGTAGATGTCAACACCATGACCACCACCTTCAACTCAGCTGTGACAGATGCCGCCACTGAGATCCTTGGCAAGCACCGACCAAAGAAGAAGCCGTGGATCACACCTGAACTTTTGGATCTGTGTGATAAACGAAGAGATATTAAAAAGAAAAAGAACACCTCACAGGGAGCTCATGTCTACCGAAAAATCAACAATGACATCCGAAAAGGCATGCACACAGCAAAGGAGAACTGGATAGAAGATCACAATACAATACAATACAAGGATATTGCTTTAGGTCCAGCGGACTCTTCCGAGCCAAATCAGGACCAGAGAGACGTTATCTTAAAATATTATAAAATGATTCAAGTCTTAAAAAACAAGCCTGTTACTCTTAAATACACAAACAAACTTTCACATGACACCTCTTTAAGAGACTTCTTTAAAACTGATGTATTAAAAATATATTCTCTTTCTTCAATCAAATCACTAAATTCAGTGCTAATAAAATCCAAACTAAACAAAACATGTCGATACAATTTATATGCGATAGAACAAACCAACATCATGTAAAAATTGAAACAGATGTTGACCATTACATACTTTAAAAATCTCTTTGAAAGGTATGGAACCAAAATATGTTTCCCTTTCCTCAATCAAATCAGCACATTCAGACATAAAATGGCGAACAGAAAAAGATTGATCACATGCAAAGCACCATGGTGGTTCTTCTCCTTTTAAAAGGAAACTGTGGGTGACATAAGTATGCCCAATATGAAGGCGAGATAACACTGTTTCCTCTCTGCGAGTGGACGCAAAGTTAGGCAAAGAAGTGGACAAATCGGGAAGAATTTGAAATAATTTGTTGTTGACATGGTTAGACCAGTCAGTCTGCCACAGTCGTTTACAATAAGATCCAGTCATACAACGTAGGTCAGAGTAGGGCACAAACTGGAAAATCTCTGGAGGGAAATCGAGATGCAGAGCATCTTTAGCCGCTCTGTCTACTGCAATATTGCCGCGGATGCCCATGTGACCAGGGACCCACATAAAAACTATCTTTTTACCCTCAGAAACAAGTTGTGTATGGAGGTCATGGATCTCTGCCAGAAAAGGGTGTGATATCTTTCTCGTGGAAAGAGCCTGAAGTGCTGACAATGAATCGGACATGATTAAAAATGAGGTTCTTTTGGATTGATAAACTTGTTTCAGAGCTAAATGAATTGCCTTGAGCTCAGCTGTATAAACAGAACAAAAATCAGGTAAACGCTGTTGCAAAGGCTGGTCTAAGTGTCTCTCGGAGACAGACGCAGCAGCAACTGAATCTCCTTTCTTTGACCCGTCTGTAAAAAGTTGTTCATATCCTGGGTATAAAGCACACTGTTCTAAATAAAGTTGGTTATATACGGTTTCGGATGTATTATTTTTAAGGAAAGCGGACAACTGCCAGTTAATGTTTGGGATACATAATTTCCATGGGGGAACTTCAGTCCGAAGTTCATCGTCGTTGATGGAAGCAACATCAATGCCTGCTTTTTCCAGATGAACTTGCATTCTGATGCCAAACGGAGGGATTGTGTTAGATTTGGATTCAAATTTCTGAACAAAATCTGGGTTGAAAACACAGTCATAAGCAGGGTTCATAGGATCAGTTTTTAATTTTAAATAGTAATTCATTGACAATTTTGTACGTCTCAGCTCCAGCGGGGGTTCGTTAGCTTCCACATAAAGGCTTTCACAAGGGGAAGTGCGAAACGCACCCAAAGCAATGCGTAGTGCCTGATGGGCAACTGGATCTAGCATCTTAAGATAAGATTTTCTAGCAGAACCATAGACAATGCAACCATAGTCTAACTTGGATCTAATTAAAGAACGATATAACAGCAATAAAGTTTTCTTGTCAGCACCCCAGTCTGTACCACTGATAACCTTGAGCAAATTGCAGGCCTGTTGACATTTAGTTTTCAAAATTTTCAGATGAGGAATGAAAGATAGCTTTTGATCAAAAATAACACCCAAAAATTTGACTTGTTTGACCGCCTTTATTGGAGTTTTATTGAGGAGAATAGTAGGGTCTTGAATAATTCCCCGGTGCTGGGAAAAGTGAATGCATTCAGTTTTTGCTTCAGAAAATTTAAAACCATTTTGTAAAACCCAGTCTTCAACGGCCTTGACACATAACTGTAGCTGACGTTCTGCAGATGCCAAAGTTTTACCTTTGGCTACCAATGCAAAATCGTCGACAAATAAAGAATTGTCAATTCCCCGTTTAACGGAACGAACAATGTTATTTATTTTAATATTAAACAGCAAGGGAGACAAGATGCTACCCTGAGGCACTCCCATCTCCTGTTCTCTCGTATCTGACAAAGATCCCCCAACCTGGATAGAAGATCAATGCCAGGAAATAGAGAACAGTCTGAACAAGAACAACAGCAGGAAGGCCTACCAGACTGTGAAGCGCCTGACAAGTGTCAAACAGCCCAAAGTCTCCACGATCCCAAGCAAGTCTGGCATATGCCTTACTGAAGAACAAGAAGTCTTGGACAGATGGACAGAGTACTGCTCCGACCTTTTCACCAAATGGATACTCATCAGTTCTAGCATGTCCCGAGAACAGAGAAGAAGAAGAAATCCTCCCAATTCTCCGGGAAGAAGTTGAGGCAGCAGTGCAATCACTGAAGAAGGGGAAGTCAGCGGGAGTGGACAACATACCCGCGGAACTGCTACAAGCAGGAGGAGAAGCGATGATTGATGCCTTCACCATTATCTGTAACAAGATCTGGCAAAGCGGGGAGTGGCCTTCAGGAGTGTGAAAATTACCGCACCATCAGCCTCATCAGCCATCCCAGCAAGGTCCTCCTGAAAATAATACTCAACAGGTTGAAACCCCAAGCTGAACAAATCATAGCTGAAGAACAAGCAGGATTCAGGGCAGGGCGAATTACCACTGAACAGATTTTCAACCTCAGAATAATTGATGGATTGGCTAGAGAGGAATAAGAACTTGAACAGATGGTACAGAGGCTTGACACCACTTCCAGAGCCTATGGAATGGAAATAAGTGCAGAGAAGACCAAAATGATGACCAACAACACCAATGGCATCAACACGGACATCAAAGTCCAAGGCCAATCCCTCAACACACTGCATAGCTTCAAACATTTAGGAGCCATTGTATCAGACAATGGGTCCCGACAGGAAGTCCTCTCCAGGATCGCACAAACAACTGCTGCCCTGACAAAGTTGAAGCCCCATTTGGAAAGACAGGACCATCAGTCTACATTCCAAAGTAAGACTGCTGCGCTCCCTTGTCATCTCCATCTTCCTGTATGCTTGCGAAGCATGGACCCTCACAGCAGATCTACAACGATGAATACGAAACATGGAGATGAGGTGCTACAGAAGACTTCTGGGCATTTCCTATACCCAACACATCACCAACGACGAAGTCCGACAGACCATCACACAAGCCATTGGACAACACTATGACCTGCTCACAGTGGTGAAGAAACGGAAACTCCGATGGTATGGCCACGTCACCAGAGCATCAGGCCTTGCAAAGACCATTCTGCAAGGCACAGTGCAAGGAGGTAGAAGAAGAGGGAGACCGACAAAGAGGTGGGAGGACAACATTCGAGAGTGGACTGGTTTGACACTGAACGAAGCCATCAGGGCTGCTGAGGACAGAGAAAGATGGAGTATGCTGGTTAAACGATCATCTGTGGTGCCCCTACGACCTCCGAGTTACGGGACAGGATAGGAAATGCTGGAAGATATGGTATTTCTGTGTTTGACGTTTTGACAGTTTGTGACACCTATAAATATGGCTTTCCTGCGATCATTGACAACGTTTTGCTCTGATTTTGTGTTGTACCAGGGTCTGTTGTTTTATTCAAAAACCTCGTAACTCAAACTTTTTTACACAGTTGTAAGTCGAAAACCTCGTAACTCTTCATTTGCTTCCAGTTCTCAACGGAAAACACTTCTTCGACTTTTTATCCCATACTGCCAAATTTCTAGACTTTTCATAGTTCCTTTGAAGTAAAAAAGTCATTGGTTTGGCGTTACCCGACTGGTTGAAACAGTTTTTATCGATTTTCTCAAAACAGCAAAAAATGAGATACGAGGTTTTCGTCTGACAGCGACGAAATGCTGGTCGAGGTGTCTCCCATAGACTGATGCAGCAGCAACTAAGTCTCCTTTTTTCGACCCGTCCATACAAAGTTTTTCATACCCTTTATACAATGAACATTGTTCGAGATAAAGTTGCTTATAAACAGCTTCGGAAGTTTCGATCTTTTTAAAGAATGTGAGATTGAAGTTCATAATGGGGTTAATGAGGTTCCAAGGTGGGAGCACAGTTAGCAATTGGCCATCATTAACAGAGTCAACATCTATGCCTGCACACACCAGCTCAGTGCCTATGTGAGCAGCACTGTTTAGTGACTCCACATGTTGCTGGCTGCGGGCTATTTATAGCTTGCCTGCACCCTCCGTTCCAGTCAAAGGAAAGGAAAGGTAGCAACAGCGAAGCTATTTATAGCTAGCCTGGCTGACCTAACCTCAAAACTAAAAAGCTTTGGTTGAGTCGGTGTGCGCAGTATCACAGTGAAAACGTATTCTGATACCAAAAGGAGGAATTTCTGTCGGTCTGTTGGAGTATTTAAGCGTAAATAAAGGGTTTAGAACACAATCATAAGCGGGATTTTCTGGGTTTGCTTTAAGTTTGAGAAAATAGTTCATGGCAAGCTGAAGCCTATGGATCCCCAATGGAGGTTCGCCAGAGCGTAGAGACTTCCTTCAGGGAAGTGCGAAACGCCCCCAGACAGATCTGAAGACCTTGTGAATTGGATCTAAGGCTTTTAAATAGGCTTTTCTAAATGAACCATATACGATGCTACCATAATCCAATTTAGAGCGTACCAGAGAACGATAGAGGAGGAGCAGAGTTCGCTTGTCTGCTCCCTAGTCTGTGTGGCTGATAACTTTCAAAACATTAAGACCTTTCTGGCAGCTTTCCCTCAGGTATTTAATATACGGCAGAAAAGAAAATTTGCTGTCAAAAATAATACCCCATAATTTTATTTGTTTACAAATTTTGATGGGTTGGCCATAAACATGGAGAGAAGGGTTCAAAACCTGGTTCTGTTTGCGATGAAAATGAATGCGTTCGGTTTTCAAAAGCAAAAATTGGAAGCTGTTTCTTCTACCCACCCCTGAATTTTATCTATGCAAAGCTGAAGTTGACGCTCCAATCCATCCAATGTTTTACCCTTAGCAGAGATGAAGAAGTCATCAACATACAAGGATTTATCTATACCAGATTGTACGTTTTGAACTATGTTGTTGATCCTAATGTTAAACAAAAGAGGAGAAAGAGTGCTACCCCGAGGGACACCCATTTCCTGCTCAAAAGGATCTGATAAAGTGGAGCCAAGTCGAGAATGTAGGAAGAGGGAATAGAGGGAGTGGAATGAGAGTGGTGAGTGGGTGGGAGAGGAGTGAGAGTTCTCAGATGTTTTTTTTTTTTTTTTTTTTTTTTTTTTTGTGTAAAATGGATGAATGGGTGTAAGGGTGGGTGTGTAAGTATTGTGTGAGGGTGGACACAAAAAGAAGTGGTGGCTGATAGAGGACTATGTTTATCATTCCCTTTGCAATTGTGATCACTCAGGCAATTTGTTAGTTTTTGTGTGTGTTGCACAAGGCTAGTTTGTCCCAGCACTAAGGCTTCGTGCCTCCAACGTTCAGTCTGCTTTGGCCTGTGTAACATAAAGTTGCTGCCTAACAGACGACAGAAGTTAAGGTTGGTAGAACTATGCGTAGGCTAAATCTTCACTAGATAAGCCGTTAAATCATCCAGCTGACCTAGATCCAGTGGCCCCCGCCAGGCGGAGCTACGAATCTTGGAATCTCGCGCGGGCTGACCACAGGGGTAAGATAGTTCAGGCTTTGTCAAAACCTAACCCGAGACGGACACACCGAACGATCTCTCAATAGACTACGCAGGTGACTGGTGAAATTCATTCATCTCAGTATAGCCAGAGCCTGACATTGTCAAAGCGGTAAATGATATCTTTTGTCTCACCGTGATTTATTGATATTATTGGATTATGTTTGTAAAGTCTTGCCATGTTTTAGAATTGTGAATGTTAGTAAAACTTTGCTTGACCACGAGGCTAAACCACGCGACCGGTTTTCAAAACCACAAGGTAGCCCCACTGACCAACGATTGTTTCTCCTATTTGTATTATTGCAGACCAGTGGCTGTACCAGAGAATGTGTATATCAGATCTGTTTACCCCCAATTTGTTTGTCCAGTAGACATGGTCAACGAAACCAGAAGATTTGGGTAACAGACCAGAAGATCACTATGTCAAACTGACTGGTTTACTGCTTCACAAGGAATATTTTAGCTCACCTTTTGTCATGTTTTAAAATACATGTATACTGAAGTTAAAATACTATCTAAAGTGTCAAAAGTCACAGAAGAACACAAAGAGTTTAACTTAGTTATTTTTACAGACTGCGACAATAGGCACTCTTCAGCTTGATGAGAGACTCCAAATAAATTCATGACTGAATCCACCACATCACAAGGACTGGTCTTGAGGACCAGAATTGACTCAAGTGTTGAGTCGGCAAGACTTAATCTATGGCTTGTACGGTTCTTTCTGACTGTTGAGAAAACTCTCTCGCAATGAATGTGCGCTGCTGTGGGGTATTATTAGAATGCCCCTCATCACCATAGACAATTCCTTGAACAGACCACCATGTCCTATATCGTCTTGTAACATTAATATGTGGCACCACGTGTGAATTTCTCTTTGATTGAGATAAAGTATTTGTATTCCCCCACCCACCACCCATTTTCTCTATCCTTATCCCTCCATCTCAAGTCCTGTATCTACCAAACGATGATGTGGAACATTACAGGTTTAACATTTACACCCACCATTGGCCTTTTCATCTTTGGCTACCGCTGACAAGCTGACGAAGTCGTTGCAGTACATGTTCCCATACAGCAAAACAAAATAGCAGCAGTTGTGACTTTACATGCCGCTTTAAATCATTCTGTCCTCCGTGGCCAATTTTGAAATGTATGAATGTTGGCTGTTGTGCAGAAAGCCATGTCCTCTCCTTCTGAAGAAAAAATAATCGCAGGAAAATCCTTGGAATAACACTTCTTATATTTCTGTACGTATTTCTTCTTCTTGGCTACAGGTTTGGCAGAGTCATTTTTGTCAGAATCTGAATCGGAGTCTGTTGATTCATGCATTCTGATTCTGCTATCAGCGCTGTTGCTGCATTGAATCGCCGCCATTTTTCAAAGAGAAGCCCCACCACAGGAAATTAACTCCCTTGCATTTTTTAATTGGTAGGCGCCCGCAGATGTTATATGTGCAAAGTCGGGCTATGACAGTAGCGGGCGCCTCCTAATATTTACGAGACCCTATCAAAGCGTTCAGCAGCGTGTACAGTGCCCACAGCCGCTCGCTTAGTCGCTTAGTCAGTGAATGCTCGGTCCACTGAACGAATTCTGCTTACGTACAAGTGATTGCAGCGAAGACATGCTTCTGAGGAACATTTCAGAAGAATGAAAACGGCAGAAGCGGGAAATCGAAGCTTTGAGTGGAAGAACGGGAAATGGCTAAATCAGAAGGTAAACAGGTCTGGTATATTATTAATTACTTCTCCCTGTGTTTATTTTAGCCATGATATATATATATGATGCTGTCTCAAAAGGTGACCAAAAGGAAGCATGCAGTCTTTGAACCATAAAAAAAAATATTTCGGTCATGTATTAAAGCTTTTTCTTTGCATTTATAAAAAAGCAATATAACTATGTACTAACATATATCAACATTACACACACAAAGGTTGAAAGAAGTTTTTTATTGCTATTTTTCCACTAAAAATTGACAAAATTTTGTTGGCGCGAATGTGACATTCTGTGTGACCTGAAAAAACTCCATCTCCTTTTCAATAAAATTGAGTGAAACAAATGAACTTTTTATGTTTGATGTGTTGCATTAATGTTAATTTTTAACTTTAAATGTCTTTCAGCTTTGCAAAACATTTTTATTTATGTTTAGGGGGTTTGTAAAAATGACGTGATCGGTCGTGACGTACTTTGTCTCAACGTTGCTTGCCTTTCTTCTTAGATAGCTAAACATCCATGCTGATTAAATAAGAAAAAAAATCATTGACAGATTAAACATTACTTATCCTCACTAATTTATGTTTTTTTGTAGGAAAATAATAATTCTTTCATAGTAAATTTATCGTAAATTGAACGTAAGTAATTCCTTTGTCTTTCGGTAACCATCATTTCCAATCCGAAAATTTAACAAATTGATGACGATTAGTACCTTTTCACACGGAAATAGTTACAGCGAAAATCTCTTGAGATTTCTGATCCAAAGTTTTCATTCCAAGATGGATGCTTTGAAAAGACCAGGTTGGTGTTTCTCTATCGATTTTGTTTTTTCCTTGTCACGACCGACCACATGTTACGACCAATCAAAGAGTCTATCAATATTGTAAGAAAATATTTTTATCTTAACATAAACTGGTTTATTCTATGTTAAAAATTAAATTACAGATGCTATTTTTCATTTTTCGCACTTGATGCACTGATGAAAACACGTGTTTTTAAATTTGCTTTCGTTTTTTACTTTTAGTGATAAAAGACGAAGTGATTCCTTGACTGCTTTGTTTTGCAGAGTTTATTTAAATCTTTCTTGTGCTATATGCAAATGAGTAAATATGCCATTCACCTTTTTTTTGTGTTCTACTCAATTTACTTTTTAAAAATTCTACTAGTTAATCATGATTTTAGTGTTCATTGGATGTGACATGTCGGTTGTGACAACTTTGTCTTTACTAAAGACAAAGTTGTCACAACCGACTTTAGACAAAAAAAAGAGTATATGCTTATTAAAATAGAACTTATTCATTTATAGTAAAATATCTTATTTCTTGAGATGTAAACTGGCAAATAAACTATGGATGGTATTTATTAAAGTTGTTTTGATTGTTTTCTTGAAAAAATATACTTCATGGTTTGGTCGCGTGCGACAGGACAACATTTTCCCTTTACCCTTTTATACTGATAATGATGTACTTGAAATAAATTTATACATTTTCTTTAAAAGCATTGTCCTTTTTTGTTTACTTTTTTATGCTGCAATTACTTTTTTCTTCCATGACCATCTTTTTACAAGTAAATTCATGATTTCAGTGTTCATTGGTTGTGACGTGTCGGTTGTGACAAAGACAAAATATATAAATATATGGATGGTACATGCTTATTAAAATAGAACTTAGTAATTTATAGTAAAATATCTTATTTCTTGAGATGTAAACTGGCAAATAAACTACGGATGGTATTTATTAAAGTTGTTTTGATTGTTTACTTGAAAAAATAAACTTCATGGTTTGGTCGCGTGTGACAGGACAAAGTTATCATTTCAAAATTTTGTACTGGTAAATGCTTTATACTAAAAGTAAATTAATACTTTTTCTTCAATAGTAATATGCTTACTTGGGCTGTGTTTGGAAATTGCTTAGCTGTTATTTTCTTTAATTTATTAAAAATTTTCTTTTGTCCACTGTCACACGCGACACATGCCACCTTCACCCCTATTACCAAGCATATATCTGTAAACAGAAAAGACATTTTGTTTAAAATGTTATTTTCATGAAATTTAAGCTTAAGACCACACATTAACATCAAAACTGCAAGTCTCAGTCACTTTTCAATTTTTTGCTGCAATGTCACATTCCTAGGTTGACCTTTTGAGACAGCATCATATATGAATTATGTTGGAGATTCCAATGGACCACGGACTTAGAAAATTGTTCGTCTCTTATCTGTGTAAGTGGAGATGATCTAACTGAGGGCTGTTTCTGCCAACAGTGAGACGCTCTGCACACCCTTTGTAAACAAGGCGTTGCAGAAACTCGTCTTATGTTTTGCAGACGAGCAGGCATCTTGGTCCGTTGAAGGCAAACGACCTCACAGTCAACCCCGACACGTGGCCTGCAACTTTGAGCAGCAGAGAGCATTGTGCTCCAATAGCTCAGTAGTCAACCAAGAAGACGAGACAACAGCACCGCACATCGACGATAAAGTTAAATCCTGAGAACACGTGCATGAATACTGATCTAGAGGGACCGATAGTCCACTCTTCCAGAAAAACTAAAAGTAGGACAAAAAGAATTAATAGCCCAATGATGAGACAGTAGCAAATATCGAGAACAGTAGCAGCATAGACCCATCAAGGAGCAAACTATGGACTGTTAAGTTAAACCTAGTTATATTATGTTTTGGACATTTAAGTTAGTGTAGTGATTAGAGAATTAGATACAAAGTAGAGGAAATAAATGTGTGATATGTACTGTTAACAAGTGGCTGGACTACCTATGTTTCATAGCCATGCGAGAGCTAGTGTGTCAGTGAATCTTTACACTTTTCTCTCTATCTCTGGAACCCCATCCTCATACAGACTGGGCCAAACATATAAATGTATTAAGATTAGTCATAGGGCGATTTAACTAGCCGATCCCCGCAGACGAAAGACGAGTGGGTAATAGCAATCCATTGTGCAGAGCCCAGCAACAATAGACCCACAGTCACAATGTTTTACATTTAATTTTTACCATTATGGTTGTTAAGGGGGAGATTTTTGTTCGCTCCATCCCTGGCTCCAACATTTTAGTTGGTCATATTGCATTTGCCCTCTCTGTGTGTTTGGTTGGTGTGTTGGTGTGCTTGTATTTTATGCACTGGGCTATTTTGCTGTTGATTGGTTGAGTGGAATAATATAGGTTTCATGATCTGCTATGATTAATATGCTCATGGTTTGATTTGAATAGTGTTCACAACACTAGTTACGGTAATATATAGAATTGCTGTCCAAAACTTTACACATTTAGCCTTGTTATACCTTCAGAAAAGAGTTTTTTAAATAAACCTTAGCCTTGTTTTTACCTTGAGAAAAGAGATTTTTAAATAAACTCGGTATGGAATTAGTGGATAGTGTCATCATGGCATTTGGCCTTGGGCCAAAAAAAAAAACTGGCGGTGCCCAATCCTATCCAGGCTGTTGGCCACAGCCGAAATCCACGAATACAGTGTGGCTCGCCTTGGCCATGAGCGCGTGGTCGTTGAACATGTGGTAACAAGAGGTTCTTCCGCCCTGGCTGGTGACTTCTGTGTAGAAGACTTTCGCCCAGTGATGCCGTGCTAACATCACCCCTGTTAGTCGCCTCTTAAAACACGCCGGGAAACGTTGGGTCTATTCTATTTAATGCCCGAACCCACAGGGCACTATCCACTAATTCCATACCGGATCGGTCGTCGCCTGGCTCAAGGACTGCGCCTTCCGTTGGCCACCAGGATGGAGGTGTTAAGTATGCTATTGATGGACAATTTAGCCAGATTCGCACGAGAAACAACATCGTCATAGGAACCTGGAATGTCAGGACCCTAACTGCGGAAGGAAAATTAGAAGAACTGGCCCACGAGTTGGACCACTATCGATGGAACATTCTAGGCATCAGCGAACTGCGCTGGAAAGGCCTAGGTGAAACAACGACCGACAAAGGCCACAAGCTCTATTTCAGCGGTAGAGATGACAGGCACGAACACGGCATTGGATTCTTGGTCCACAAGAACATTCTAGCCACCGTCATGGGTTGCCGCCCAGTCTCCAGTAGACTCATTACCATCCGCCTGAGAGCAGCCCCTTTCAACATCACCATCATCCAGGCCAATGCCCCAAAATCAGACTATGACGACAGCGAAGTGTAGGATTTTTATGAAAATCTACAGGCCGTCCTTGACCAAGTGCCGAAGAAGGACATAGTCATAGTGCAAGGTGACTGGAATGCCAAGGTTGGCCAAGATGCGCACCACAACTGGGGAGACACATGTGGACCCCACTGCAACAACGAGACAAATGAAAGGGGTCTGAGACTGTTGGAGTTTGCCAGATACAACAATCTGGTACTGGCAAACACGGTTGGTCTCCACAAAAACTCCAGACGATGGACATGGCACAGTCCCGGCGGGGAGCATCACAACCAAATAGACTACATCATGGTCAAGAAATGCTTCAGATCAAGCATCAACATTGGCAGGACACGCACTTTTCCAGGAGCAGACATCGGAAGTGACCACGATCTCATGATGATGTCTTTCCGGCTCCACTTGAAGAGAGTAAATAGAGCAAAGTGCACTAGACTGAAGTTCGACCTGGACAAACTGCAAGACTCGGAGGTGGCAGAACTATTTCAGGCCACAATTGGAGAGAAATTTGCACCACTGCTCATTTTGGGGGCTGGTGTAGTATATGTCAACACCATGACCACCACCTTCAACTCAGCTGTGACAGATGCCGCCACTGAGATCCTTGGCAAGCACCGACCAAAGAAGAAGCCGTGGATCACACCTGAACTTTTGGATCTGTGTGATAAACGAAGAGAGATGAAAAAGAAAAAGAACACCTCACAGGGAGCTGATGTCTACCGAAAAATCAGCAATGACATCCGAAAAGGCATGCGCAAAGCAAAGCAGAACTGGATAGAAGATCAATGCCAGGAAATAGAGAACTGTCTGAACAAGAACAACAGCAAGAAGGCCTACCAGACTGTAAAGCGGCTGACAAGTGTCAAACAGCCCAAAGTCTCCACGATCCAAAGCAAGTCTGGCATATGCCTTACAGAAGAACAAGAAGTCTTGGACAGATGGACAGATTACTGTTCTGACCTTTACAACCATACACCAAATGGAGACCCATCAGTTCTAGCATGTCCCGAGAACAGAGAACAAGAAGAAATCCTCCCAATTCTCCGGGAAGAAGTCGAGGCAGCAGTGCAATCACTAAAGAAAGGGAAGTCAGCGGGAGTGGAAAACATACCCGCGGAACTGCTACAAGCAGGAGGAGAAGCGAAGATTGATGCCCTCACCATTATCTGTAACAAGATCTGGCAGAGTGGGGAGTGGCTTATACCATGGACCCAGCGCTTGTCATCACTCTTCCCAAAAAAGGTAACCTTCAGGAGTGTGAAAATTACCGCACCATCAGCCTCATCAGCCATCCCAGCAAGGTCCTCTTGAAAATAATACTCAACAGGTTGAAACCCCAAGCTGAACAAATCATAGCTGAAGAACAAGCAGGATTCAGGGCAGGGCGAAGTACCACTGAAAAGATTTTCAACCTCAGAATTATCTGTGAGAGATACCTACAGCACCAACAACATCTATATCATGTGTTCATAGACTTCAAGAAGGCGTTTTACCGAGTCTGGCATGCAGCTCTATGGGCAACAATGAAAGTATACAACATCAGTCCTAAAATTATTGAAGTCATCAAAAGCCTATGGAATGGAAATAAGTGCAGAGAAGACCAAAATGATGACCAACAACAACCAATGGCATCAACATGGACATCAAAGTCCAAGGCCAATCCCTCAACACAGTGCATTGCTTCAAATATTTAGGAGCCATTGTATCAATGAGTCCCGACAGGAAGTCCTCTCCAGGATCGCACAAACAACTGCTGCCCTGACAAGGTTGAAGCCCATTTGGAAAGACAGGACCATCAGTCTACATTCCAAAGTAAGACTGCTGCACTCCCTTGTCATCTCCATCTTCCTATATGCTTGCGAAGCATGGACCCTCACAGCAGATCTACAGCGAAGAATACAAAGCATAGAGATGAGGTGGTACAGAAGACTTCTGGGCATTTCCTATACCCAACACATCACCAACGACGAAGTCCGACAGACCATCACACCAGCCATTGGACAAATAATGACCTGCTCACAGTGGTGAAGAAACGGAAACTCCGATAGTATGGCCACATCACCAGATCATCAGGCCTTGCAAAGACTATTCTGCAAGGCACAGTGCAAGGAGGTAGAAGAAGAGGGAGACCGAAAAAGAGGTGGGAGGACAACATTCAAGAATGGACTGGTTTGACACCGAGCGAAGCCATCAGGGCTGCAGAGGACAGAGAAAGATGGAGTATGCTGGTTAAACGATCATATTTGGTGCCCCTACGACCTCAGGGTTACGGGACAGGATAGGATAGGGAAATAAACTCGAAAGCTTGGTTTTTAACTCAAGATTTGTTTGTTTTTTTATCTCCTCTTTTTTCTACCACTAAGTACACACTAGTATAATAAGGCTCCAAAAAGTAATGTCTGTTTATGGTAACATATGGGGAAAAAAAAAGGGGCGGTAAATTGGCTTCTTCTTCTTCTTTTTTAAAAACCTCTTTCACCTTGGGAGTGATTTTTTTTGGCTTTTTTTCAATTTGTTTTCCAGATGATCCACAAACAAAAAGTTTATGGTTGGGCCAAAAAATTAGGGTGGTCAGGATACCATAAACAGCCTTTTTATTTATTTATTTATTTATTATTATTTATTTTATTTTTTTTTCAGGGGGGGGGGGGGGGGGGCCTATTGATTGATTGATTGATTGATTGTTGCTTTAGGTCCAGCGGACTCTCCCGAGCGAAATCAGGACCGGACAACCCCCGATCCGCATAAAAGATCTGCTGAAACAACCTTAGTGGGAAAATTGAATGCCCTCCACCGGCCAGTCACTCTACAATAAAGACATCACACGCAGGGGACGGCTGAGGCTTTACCCCAACTACTCGAAACCCCGGTTACAAAAACAAAATAGAATACAAACATCATTATAAATTATCAACAAAACATATACATATAAAATGCCTATATTGCTAAGTAATACATCATAGGAAGCCCTAGTGACCACCCGGCAGAAAGCGTCCAACACTCCCAAGCTGATCCAACAGACCCCATACACAAACAAGGAGTCTTGTCCAGGAAGAGTTTTCAAGAAAAAAGGTAGGTCATTGATCTAGCGAAGAAGAAGATAGTATAGCAGAGTGATAGGACAGAGCAGGAATGGGAAAGAGTAAATGAGGAAGACAGCGACAGTGGGAATTTAAAGCACTAAATTTCCATAAAGTGGGGATACTATTTATACTGAAACCCCTGGCACTCCAACGGGGGTACTGTTGCCGCAGTGAATCTGTCATTCCTACAAAGGAAAGACAGGTTTTCGACTCGGGCTTTCACTTTTCCCTTTATAGGTTAGAACAATCTACAGTGGGGGGGGGGGGGGGGGGGGGGCCCCAGGCCTAAACACACATCATACAGAAGTACACACTATAATAAACAGATATGTACACAGCCTGCAGTGTTAGTCTCTCACCTCTGCTGGTCCAGTAAATGCTGTGTAAGTCTGCCCAGACGATCAGTTGTTCCAGGAGCAAACCTCAAATAATAATAATAATAATAATAATAATAATAAATAATAATAATAATATCACACAACATGCAATTTTCAGTCCACTACTTGTGCCACAAGGTAAAGAACAATTAGCAAAATTTGGGAGTAATAATGCAATTCTTTACACAATAGTAAATGGCAAAATGGTAAGAGCTGGGTGTGCTATTTTACATCCTGCCCTTGTGGCTTATAACAATAATTACAAATAACATTATAACACCCCTATATTCAGATGATGATTTATATTTCCATATTTATACTGCATAAGCCTTACAGTGCAACGGCCACAAAGCCTATGATAAGATTTATATATATATATATATATATATATATATATATATATATATATATATATATATATATATATATATATATATATATATATATATATATATATATATATATATATCTAACAAACACACAAGATAAATTGTGTGTCATGTATCTAAAGCAATTAAAACACGCCATATGGCTTTAAATTTAAAACTAGAAGGGCAAAGCCCATATGACTGACATGCTCCTTATGGGATTCACAATATTTAACATGAAAATGAGTGCCCAGAAGAAAAAAACAAAACGAAACAAGAAAAAAACACCAAAAAGAAACAGTGGCAATAAAATGCAAATACCAACTTTGATCTTTCTACACTCTTGACCTTTAGATGACATTGACCTCTGGCTCCAAATACACTCATGTACTATCAAAGTACAGCAAAAGTTGTATTATGCAACACAAAAAAAAACAATCACACACAAACAGTGACCTTGGGATGACCTTGACCTTCAGGGACTTTGACTTTGATGTAACCTCTCATGCATGCTTGATCAAATAACCTAATGTTGTACAGTATGGGCTAAATAAACTGCCATTCCACTCTACGATGAAATAATTGTTTTAATGTTTTTGCAAGGCCTAAAATTACCCTGAGCTTCAGGATCAACACAAAAACAAAACTTATATAAAAGATCAACCTATCATCTCTAAATACATCAAGTTTAGACTTAATATCTCATAGTTTAAGGTCAAGGTCATTTCAAAGCACCTGTACTAACTGACTTTACAGCTCCAGTCATCTTGACATTGGAGTTAGGTTGACCAAATTTGTATAGTAGGTGTCTCATTGATATCTATCATGCATCAAAGAATCATGTTCAATATTAATAATAAAGAGGGAAAAAAAGTGAAATTTTGAAAAATATTTTTTTTTTTTTAAAATTAACATTTGTTGATCCTGTGGCCTCGACCTTGAAGTGAAGTAATTCATTCACTGATCAATTATGAGGTCTTATGGGGATGCCATCTTACCAAGTTTGGTTGAGATAGTTTAAATAGGTTCTGACATTTTAATCCACTTGCAAGTTTTCCACAGTGTTGTTGTTGTTGTTGCATCAAGTTTTATTCATCAGATTAACATAAGTTGTACTGATAAATTTCCACAGTGGCAGACAGAGAAAGATGAACTGACCAGACTTTTTTTTAATGTCATTTTTGGACTATTTATATATATTTACCAAACAATAACAAACAACAAGGAGTTGGGGAATGTAGGGAATTTATTTCTCACTGATACTCACTGAGCCACTTCTTCAGAACTGAGGTGAAAAAGGACGTCAGTTGACGTGATGCCAAATACAACGTTGTTGATCACCAGAGTACAAGGGTCACTGACGAAATGTATGTGCTGAAACAATACACACACTTCAATTTTATTACTTTATTTATTTTACGAGAGATTTTACCAGTAGCTTTACTATCATTAACACTGAGGAGAGGACTGGTAATCAGAGAATTATTGGACACCCAGAAGGATAATTTTATAATCTTGTTTGTACAGCAGTACACAATATAAGGGCAACTAGGGTTACTCAACCCTTCTAATCTTAAAACTAATTTTAACCTTCCACTCATGCCTCTTCTTAATATCTTCTCTGGGTCTTAATCAGTTGATAACTTCACCTACTAGCTTAACCTCACCAACATCTTTAACTGATCACCAATGCACCAGTAACATCTTTCTGCTATGATCATTTCCCTACATATTGTACAAAGTTGTATAAACTTCCCAAATAAAACACTAAATGTCACGCTCATATAAAATAACAGTCCTTTAAACACTTCGATCCTGGAGCCTTTCTTATGTACCTGTTTGATGCATCATTTGACATTTATAATTATAATGGCCCTAATGATGCACTCGGAAGTCGGTATGCTGTTTATTTATCTACACAACTGACACTCACAAATTAATTTTTAAAAAAACTAGAAGAAAAAGTCCACATGACTCACATGCTCCTTATGGAACTTGAAATATTTAACATGAATATTACTGCTATCTACACTTTCAAAGATGCTTGAACATCACATTCACACTCATCTAACAGAATATATAGCACAATTGCTGGACACAACGCTAAAAGTCACTCTTTAGCTGCAATCCAAGCGTACTGCAACGCCTCCTATAACATAATGCCTTGTTTCGCTGTGCCGGCAGGTGTCAAGAGGCTGTCCTTATATATCATGTATTAAAAGTCAGTTTTTGGTTGGTATACATTTTTGCACAATGTATAGGGAAAAGGTGACGCTTTGTACTGGTATAATTAGTTCTAATGTAGATTTTGTTTGAAGGAAGATATTGTTTGTTTCAGTGCCATTTTTGTGACCTAAAAGCACTCTCTCGTGTGTTGTTCGTTAGGATCAGTCTCACTATTCTCTCTGCATTTGTTTGTGGCATGTGCGGCCATGATTTTAGTAGTAGGGAACTTTCTGAACCAAATGATTTTCGTTGTGCAAATGATTATGCACTACTTTCTATCCATGACATCAGCAGTTTATGCTCTCATTAGTATGCAAAAGGTGACAGTTCACGAAATCTTTCTTGGTGATTTCGCGGTGAATGACTTTCCCATGAAGTTGACTTTGTGGGTTTCTTTGGTTTATTAAACCGCTTGTATGACATCCAAAATGATGTGATTTTGTGAAAGAAACCTTATACAACCATTTTAGATGTGAAAATGGGGATCTGCATCAAACATAGTTTGAAGCCAGGTACTGGAAGTAGGTCAAGTTCGTCATTGCATGGCATATGAAGCTGCCTCGCAGCAACCTCAAACAGAGAAAGTAGTATGGAATCACTTTCACAACGAAAGGTCCCTAGTAATGGAGATCGGTGCTTTTGTTCCCTTAGAGTGTCAAACTGTTCCAGTGCATCAAAGGCACATTCCAAAAGATCAGTTTTGATAAGCATGTGTCTATGTTTTCTGAAAGTTTTAAGCATCCGCCAATCTGGCCTGAATCACTTTAAAGACATTCCAGATCTTCTTAACCCGCCGCCAGAACATGACTTTCCCAATAGATTGGGTGGGTGACCGATGCTTTTGTTTTACCGCCAATGCAAATTCCCAGCTAGTTCTGGATCTGACTGGCAGAATTTTGAACATCAAAGGCAGAGCAGTCAACAGATCAACTGATAAGCATGTGTCTTTGTGTTCTAAACTTGCTATCCCGATGCCGCTAGCATCTGGCATTATTTGCAATTACAATCACATCAAAGACACTTAAGATCTTAACCTTCTGCCAAAATGTGACTTTTCCAATATTTGGGGAGTATGAGTTTCACATAGGAAATTCGATGAACATAAGTTTAGGTATGCTTAAAACCGATGCATGGGTGTTGATGGGAGGTTGGAGGAAGGAACTGGATACACCACTATTACAATACTATTCCATCAAAATTCTCTTCATAAATGAAGTAATAAAGTACTGAGATGCATTCAAGTTGTCAATGTGACCATTTCTGGCATCAATGGGTAGTGTACTTTATGGCCCTCTATCTTATTATTATTTATTTATTTATAAGGCACTTTCCCTCGCAGAGATCAAAGCGCACACAAACACACACACCATGTGTACCGCACAGACACACAAACAAATAGCAGCAATTTAAAAAAACCTAGTCACATGGGCATCCACGGCAATATTGCAGTGGACAAAGCGGCTAAAGAAGCTCTGCATCTAGATTTCCCTTCAGAGATTTTCCAGTTTGTTCCATACTCTGACCTGCGTTGTATGACTGGAGTTTATTGTAAACGGCTGTGGCAGCGCAGACTGAATGGTCTAAGCAAATCAATAACAAATTATTTGAAATTCTTCCGGATTTATCTGCTTCTTTGCCTAACTTTGCGTCCACCCGCAAAGAGGAAACTGTTTTGGCTTGCCTTCATATTGGGCATACTTGTGTCACCCATAATTTCCTTTTAAAAGGAGAGGAACCACCATGGTGCTTTGCATGTGACAAAACGTTTTCCGTTCGTCATTTTATGTCTGAATGTGCTGATCTGGTTGATTTAAGGGAAAGATATCTTGGTTCAGTACCTTTTAATGAGGTTTTTAAAGTATGCAATGGTCAGAACCTGTTTCAATTTTTACAAGATGTTGGTTTGTTTTATCGCATCTAAATCATGTCGTCTTGTCTTGTATTCTTGTTTGGATTTTATTGAAGAAACTGATTTTATTTACATCTTTCAAAATATTTAAATGTTAACAGTTTAATCTCATTTTACTTAATTTTTTGTGGTCCTGATTCGGCTCTTGGCAGTCCGCTGGACCCTATAAGCACTGAGTATCTATTTAATTTTTTAAAAAAAAAAGCGTTTCAGCTGTATGTGGCAGTAAAAAGGTATGTCTTCAACTTTTTTTAAAAAAGAGTTGTAGGATGTCGCATGGCGTACATCGGCTGGTAGGCTATTCCATATCAACGGTCCTTGAAAAGAAAATGATCTCTCACCACATGATTGTTTTTAAATGCCTGAGATTTTAGTTTCATGGTTTCATTACCAGAGTGGAGAAATCTTGAAGGTGTGTAGATATGAAGGAGATCTGAGAGGTACCAAGGGGTGTTGTTTGATAGTGCATTGTAGCACATGCATGCTACCTTATAGTGTATCCTTGCAGACACTTTGTGCCAATGGATTTCTTTGAAAAGGGGGGTAATGTATCAGTTGGTGTCTTTGTGATCTTAAAATCAAGGATGCTGCTGAATTTTGAACTTTTTGGTTTTTAAGGAAATTTGAGGCTCCCGCAAGTAGACTATTTCCATAACCGCGAGAGCACGAAAGAGACTACAAGAGTCTTAGTTGCATCAGTGGTGAGGTACCTGCGGATGCCTGAAATTCTACGTAGTTCATAGTTAGCTAGTTGACATACTTTAGAAACTTGTTCTTTCATTGACAAGGAAGAATCAAACAACACCCCCAAGTTCCTGACACACTCTGAAAATGCTATCGTATTCTCCACAATCTGCATTTCGCTAGGGAGGCCCTTTTTCAAATTTTGGCATTATATTTTAATGCAATAAGAATTTCTCCCTTAAAACAGTGGCTCCATCAAAACTAATAGTTATTACTGCAATCAGTCATGCGTGGCTTTCAGAAGAGTGGAGGCATCTTTTTGGGAAAAGTAAGGATTTTGAGCAACGTTATGTTAAAAAAAGGAGCTGTACTTGCATGTGAATGTATACAAAGCTCACAAACTCGAAGTGTTCGGTTTTAAACATTTTATTTAAAAAAGTTGCTTTTGGTGTTTTGTTTAGCAAAATCATATTTCTTAAAGAATAAACAGCGATCGAAAAATGTTAGGGAGCCAAAAATATTGATAATTATTTTAAGAAGGGTATGTGTTTTTCTGGCTGCTCTAGCACAGGGTTTATACTAAAAAAAAACATCCCAAAATTCAAAACCTTTCAAGACTACATAAACATTTTCAGAGACTAACATACACGGAGTACATTGCTGAAATTTACATTTAATTAAAACTGCACGTTCCTGGCATCTTCACCACTGACTTCTGCTTCCTTCGGCAAGGGAAAAAACTAATTTCCTGAGTTTTTGAAAGGGAAATAACTCATTTGATTGTCTCTCCTCCGACAAATAAAAAAACAAAGTCAATTCAATGCACACCCACTATCAGAAATTTTCTTGATATCTTTGCTTATTTTGTGTGAATCCGAGGAGCAGAGATTGTGCACTACACAGACACTTTATTAAGTTTTCAAAGACTTTCCAGGGCCTGGAAAATGGAACCCAGTTTCTCCCCAACTTTCAAAGACCTTCAAAGACCATATGAAAACCCTATAGCAGCAATGCTATAAGCGATAGGTGAATGGCCGATGAAATGCATCAGCTGCATCAACAGCGTAGCACGCATGGTTTACAGCCGATTATGCAATAGCAAACCTAAAGAGTAACCAGTGTGGCGCTGTGATAGAGGATCTTGATCTTTTTCATTCTCTACAATCCGGTTTCCATAGTCACCATTCTTGCTCCACTGAACTGGCGCTTTTAACTAACAAATGGCTCTCTGCTATGAATAACTCTACATTGCCAAGAGCTGTTTTTCTGTGTCTTTCCAAAGGTTTGATCTCATTAGCCAATACATACTGCTCCAGAAGCTTGAACTATCTTTTAAAAAATTGCTTAGTTTTTTTGGATTTTGTTCCCATTCATATCTTAGTCAACGGACTCAATTTGTACATGTCTATGGGACAA
This sequence comes from Oncomelania hupensis, assembly GCA_036898135.1. Taxonomy (NCBI): domain Eukaryota; kingdom Metazoa; phylum Mollusca; class Gastropoda; order Littorinimorpha; family Pomatiopsidae; genus Oncomelania; species Oncomelania hupensis. The sequence goes on from CM072513.1 coordinate 41,815,213, forward strand.
ATTCCTCTGTAAGCCATATTAAGCAACAGGTTCTTCAAGGATTGCATTCAAATATTGAATGTCTTTGCAAAAAAAACATAATTATTTATGTTGTCTAAGCTTCAATCTATCATAATGGCAGATGCTAAAAATAATGCTATAATGCTAATATCAAACCTCACATTCAATATGCATCAACAACACATGGCTGCAGTGATGTCTTGCTTAAAAAGATTAATTCTATTCACTGCAGAGCTGCAAAATTAGTAATTCCAAACACTTGCATCACAACTGATTAAAAATTAAAAATAGCTGCCAAGCTTCCCATACACAAACATCTTAATTAAAAAAAAAAAAAAAAAAGCGGTTTTAATGTAAAAAACAACCAAAAAAACCCCAAAGAACAATAGCCCTTTTAAACAAATTAAATGCTGAATATATTTTGTGAGGAAAAATAAAAAGATGAAGAAAAAAATCTTGTAGCCGCTTGTGTTCACATGCATTGGGTACCTCTTGAACATCGGAAGAAACAAAAGAAACACCACTCACTTTAACATCATTTAACATTATGGAGGTTTCAGGAACTATGAACGAATGCTCAGTAAGGCAATGTAAGGAGCTTGTCGTTCTTTCATCGTGGGGCTTCATACCAACAACATGATTGCTGGCGCACAGCCCGAGAATGAATGCTCAGAACGGCAATGAAAAAGCAATGAGGGCAAATAACATGTTAACAAAATGTGATGGAAAATAAAATGGGGAAATAATATGTTAACAAATTGTTGGGATTGGGGTCCTTCGTGCGATAATAATTAGCATTTGAGGGCCAGGGGTTTGAGACTGGTATTGGGCATATTTTATAGTATTTAATGGACAAAAATGGGGAATCTTTTAATTTTTAAATGTGATTTTAAAAGAATTCATATCTATTTATTACACGAGTAATGTGGTTCTATATTTCTTGTTTTTTATTTCTTCTTGAAAATGATAATAATAAAGAAGTGTCACATCCATAGCCTCAACAGTGGTGTAGAGAACGTGAATTTCCAGTTTTTAATATTTATATTTTTAGAAGGTGAGTAAATTTTTAAAAATAAATTTATCTAAAGTTTCATTCACTACCTACACTACAACTCGTTGTTTGCGCTCATCAGATGAAAAACCTTTGAAAAACGGCCCAAATGTCGGCTTAAAACAACTGGCGAGCGGTCTTTTAGTTTTCAAGCACCCAAGGTTTGGAATGCGCTGCCTGCCGGTTTAAGACATTGTACAGACCTTGTTTCCTTCAAGAGCTGCTTAAAAACGCATTTGTTCTGCAAGGCGTTTTCTGTGTAAATAGTAAGACCATTAATAATACTTTCTGAATGATGCTGGACATGATGTAGTGCGAACGTTGTGATGATGCTTACGAATGATGCGTGTAAGAGCATTGAGTTGTTATTCTAATGAAAAATGCGCTGTATAAATGCAATTTATTATTATTATTATTATTGTAGTTGTCAAACCCACATAGAGGAAAAAATAGATTCAACGCTGTTTTATCTGCGGTCATTTATAGAACCGTCACATAACTCCACTCTAGAGATAAATATGGCTGTGATTGTACTCTTAAAAACTGGTTGACCCACCGATAGCCCTATAACATATTTACCAAGGAAATATAGATTTTAGATGCTGTCCAGTGCTCCTTCACATAGTCATAGTGTTCTAGCTGCTACTTGCTTAAAATAAATATTAGAAACAACATGATAAAGGTGGTTAGGTCCAATTTCGATACAAATTCCTCTAAGCCCGACCACCCATCTCAGCCTAATGTTTTTCAACGCTAACACATTTTGAGTCCCTATTTTTCGATATCGGAAACACACTGATCCGGATCAATGGTAGAACACACAAGGCAACATTAATATATTGGCACTTTTCACTCCTGTATCTTCACAAAATAAGATTTTACTATCCTCATCGAGCTGAAGGATGCCATTCTAGTACTTTTAGAACCAATATAAAACAATTTGCCTAAAATAAGAATAAGATGTTGATTTTTGCCCATACTGTCTGCATTTTCTCTTCTTGCTCCCAATGACCTACCACAAAATGATTCTTGGAAAAGTTCAAATAACTTCGTCATCAAAATGACGTCAGAATTACAGACAATACGTCGTTTCATTACGTCACAAAAGATTTAACCCATTGCATTAATCTTTTGGAAAAGAATTTGGTTCTGAAAGTCAGCGTCCACTGCCCGCTTAAAAATCGCCAACACAAAAATGCGGGAAGACTTCTGTCTATCCTCATCGAGCTGAAGGATGCCATTCTAGTACTTTTAGAACCAATATAAAACAATTTGCCTAAAATAAGAATAAGATGTTGATTTTTGCCCATACTGTCTGCATTTTCTCTTCTTGCTCCCAATGACCTACCACAAAATGATTCTTGGAAAAGTTCAAATAACTTCGTCATCAAAATGACGTCAGAATTACAGACTGTGCAGTACGTCGTTTCATTACGTCACAAAAGATTTAACCCATTGCATTAATCTTTTGGAAAAGAATTTGGTTCTGAAAGTCAGCGTCCACTGCCCGCTTAAAAATCGCCAACACAAAAATGCGGGAAGACTTCTGTCTTTTGAGTATCAGACCTGCATAACCCAAATTTATAACTTACAGGGACATACTAAGACGACCTCGAAGCAGTTCACAAAATGCAAAAGTGTCGCACTTTTCCCCCATGTTTAATGAACGGCCACTTCTCAGTGTAGTATATTTGAAATGTTGTGCAGCATTTTTTTGCCAAAGTAGATTACGAGGTAGACGCTAAACCATTATCGCATGCCGCTTTTCTTTTAGATGATGCCATTGTTTTTCATTTGTAAGCTTCCGTGATGCAGCTGGAAGGACTGTGCATGACTATTAACAACAAATAGAACGCATTTCGCATGCGCACACTTGGTACTGTGACCTTGGAAATTTTCAGAGCAAGATAGATAGATACTCAGTGCTTATAATAATAATAATAATAATGATAAGTAGGCTTGTATAGCTCTGTACCCCCGCTCTGGGCTGGGCTCACCGCTCTTAACATATGATTTACATTAGATAAGATAGTATACTTTATATAGTGAACGTCAGTTCCAGTCAGGCAACATAAGGGATGCTTGGAAGGGGTTGAAAACCTTATCAGGCCAGAATAAACCTCAGAGCAGTGGTTGCCTGCGAAGTGAAGATGAAAAGTTAGCTTTCTCTAACGAGCTGAATGATTTTTATTGTCGTTTTGAATGCAATGATTTGAGTGACAGTTTGTCTGAAGTTTTGGTTGATCTTCAGGAAAGGGTGAGAAATGGGGAGGGAGATGCTTCTGGTGACTTTGAGATCCGGGATTGTGTTGTTGAGTCCCACTTCAAGAGAATAAACCCCCGTAAGGCAATGGGTCCAGATGGCTTGTGTGGAAAACTGTTGAAAGTATGTTCTGCTCAGTTATGTGTTGTTTTCAGTCATTTGTTTTCTTTATCATTGAAACAATGTGCTGTCCCCTCAGTCTGGAAAAATTCCACTATCTGTCCTGTTCCTAAGTCTAGAAGCCCATCTGAGTTGAATGACTATAGGCCCGTTGCACTCACCAGCATCGCCATGAAATGCTTTGAGCGTATCGTCTTGAAAAAACTTCTCTCTCAAACACAACAGTTTCTTGATCCTTTTCAGTTCGCATACAAGCAAGACAGATCCACTGACGACGCAACACTCACTCTACTCAACAACGCTTATACACAGCTGGATAAACCTAGTTCTTTCGTTAGGATTCTCTTTATCGATTTTTCTTCTGCTTTTAATACGATACAACCTCATCTCATGGCGCTCAAACTTCTGGCCCTTGACGTCAATCCCAGGCTTATCCTGTGGATAGTCAGCTTTCTAGTTCACAGATCTCAGTCAGTCTGCTTCCAGCGAGCTCTCTCCTCTACTCGAACTACATCAACTGGCTCCCCTCAGGGCACTGTACTATCTCCTGTTCTGTTTACTCTGTACACCAACGATTGCACAGGCTCTGAAAATACACCTCTCATTAAGTACTCAGATGACTCTGCCCTTCAAGACCTCTCCAACTCTGCAACTGTTTATCTAAAGGAAGTGCAAAGGTTTATTGCATGGTGCAAAGAGAATTTCTTAAATATAAATGTGAAGAAAACTAAAGAACTGATTATTGATTTTAGAAAAAACCCATCTGCTGTGCCTGACTTAGTGATTGATGGAGAAAAGGTGGAGAGAGTCTTGGAATACAAATATCTGGGAACAATACTTGACAATAAGCTTACCTTTGATTCCAACACTACTTCCATCCATAAGAAATGTCAGTCAAGAATATATTGCCTCCAGAAATTGCGCTCTCTGCAAGTCAACAAGTCTGTTTTATGTAACTTTTACAGATGTTTTATTCAATCGGTGCTGACCTTTGGTTTTCTTTGCTGGTTTGGAGGTCTCAGTGTGAGGAGTAAGAATGTGTTGGATAGAATTGTGAAGGTGTGTGGGAAAGTGGTGGGTGAAAAGCAGGAGAGTTTGTGTGTGTTGTACGAAAGGCAAGTAAGAAAGAAAGCGAGCATGATTGTAAGAGACTCCACTCACATCCTAGCCCAGCACTACCAGCTCCTTCCTTCTGGTCGCCGTTTCAGAGTGCCAAATGTTTCTACGGTTAGAGCTAGGAACAGTTTTGTACCCAAATCAGTACAAATTCTTAATAAGTGTTGACTGAATGAGTTGGGTGCGAGTGGTTTATGGGAGTACTAGAGATGAATTCTATAATATTTGCAGCAATTTTTCAACTATTCAGTATGTATCTAGTTAACTAATGCATACGTTTTAAAATCTGTGATTGTATTATAGAATGATACGCAAAGTTTGATGATTGTATTATAACGTTTATAATTTTATAATCTCATGTCTAACCCATGTGTGTGTGGATGTGTGTGTGTGGGTGTGTGTGTTTGTGGGTAGGTGTTTTATTTATTTATGTTGAAGTGCAATAAGGACATGTAGTGTGATATGTATTTTAAGTTTTACAATGTGTCGGAAATGTTCTTGTTAATATGTACATAAGCGTGATTACACGTACATGTTTACATGTTTATAGTATTGTTACATTTTATTACCTTTTGCTGACAGCAAATCCATGTTAGAATTTCTCCTTGGAGATAATAAAGTTTTCTGAATCTGAATCTGAATCTGAATACGGATCAGAACAGACATATGAACAATAAAAACAAAGTATGGAAGCATTCACACCAACTGTACTCGCAAAAGCATACAAGGGAACAACATCATATACAATACACTTCACATGCATAATAAAAAATATTAATTTTAAAATACAAATGGCATATTAGATAATAATAAGATAATAAAATCTGAAAATTCACCATACAAATTTAAAAATGTAACAAAAAAATAATTAATTAATACAATGATCAGATAAAAAAAGACAAGACCCGCCTTATCCCTGTTGCAGAAATAAAATATTATCAGTAAAATAATGTATAAACTAATGCAAAATAATTATGTAAAAATAATTAGATACAAATACAGCCCCCGCCCACCCTCAGATATAAATATACAGACTATTTACATGTCAAGCCATGAACGGCACACAGCCGGCGTCCGTCATCAGTTGGAGGGTGAGAGTCAATCAGGATAGTCCAGCGGACTGCCAAGAGCCGCATCAGGACCACAAAATTAAGTAAATTCAGACTAAACTGTTAACCTTTAAATATGATAATAAATAAAATCAGTTTCACCAATAAAATCCAACCAAGAATACAAAACAAGACGATATGATTTATATGCAATATTGAATAAAACAAACCAACATCATGTAAAAATTCAAACAGGTGTTAACTATTGCGTACAGTTTCTTCTTTGCAGGTTGATGCAAAGTTAGGCAAAGAAGCAGACAAATCTGGAAGAATTTGAAATAATTTGTTATTGATTTGATTAGACCATTCAGTCTGCCACAGCCGTTTACAATAAGATCCAGTCATACAACGCAGGTGAGAGTATGGAACAAACTGGAAAATCTCTGAAGGGAAATCTAGATGCAGAGCTTCTTTAGCCGCTTTGTCAACTGCAATATTGCCGCGGATGCCCATGTGACTAGGTACCCACATAAAAACTATTTTTTTACCCTCAGAAACAAGTTGTGTGTGGAGGTTATGGATCTCTGCCAGAAAAGGGTGCGATATCTTTCTCATGGAAAGAGCCTGAAGTGCTGACAGTGAATCAGACATGATTCGTGGAAATGGCTCTACGGTGACAAGTGAACCTAGTGAGTACACTTGCACCAAAACTCTCACATGTGTGAGTGGACTATTTTCTGGACCACACCACCGAAAATTGGGATTTTTGGACACTCTGTGTGTATTTGCGATCTTTAGGGACAAATACGGCCCCTTCGGGGCGGTAGGCAGACCTGGAGTATGTTCACTCAACCCCTTCATAAATCAAAGTTACAGACACCTTTAATGATTTAGTGACAGAAATGCTTATTTCTCACATTTCTCTGTAAATTTCCTCAAATTTCTTTTTACCTAACAAAAGACTTTTATTCACTTGTGCCCACGACGACACCTTGGTAGGTTTTGAAGTCGTTACGAAGATCAAACTACTAGTGGCGAGTACTTACAACGAGGAAGTGACATCATTGTTGTCTCATTGCCACACTTTCCATTCATTTGTAGTTCCCGCAACCTCACTATTAGCAGGTGCATCTCCCATAGGCCCAATTTCGTCTTCATCAAAGGCTGACTAAAAACACTTTTTCAGAGTCTGAAGCTGTAAGGATTTCAAGGAAAGCATCCCCGTCTGCCATTTTGCAAAATCCCATTGCAAACTTCTCTTAAAATTTCTCTGCAAAAAGTAGTTCAAAACTTGGGTATACAGTTGCCATTAGCAAACATGAAGTGAAATTGTGGGCATGCCCAGATGATCATAACCATGGTTGCAAAGGGAGAGTATAGTAGGTAAAATATACAAAATGGTGACTAACACTCTCCTCTCTTCCCTCCATTCCAATTTAGCAAGTAAATATGTGAGCTACCTGAGGCTTCTGCAACCACACAAAGGGTCCTTGTGGGTAGACCGGATGGTGATGGGCATCTCGGATTGAAGGCACTACTACTATCTGACAGTTCAAGCTGCAAACAAGACATGAATTCATGAAACATTTATGTAAAAATGTATGGGTAAACTGGACAAGAAGCAAGACATTCGGATTTTAAAGGATAATTCAGTCAATAACGAGTGTAATAATTCTGTTTACAACAACAGACACACTATAATTCTTACAATTTTTATCATCTGCAAAAATCACTTCCCTAACTAGAAAGGCAAGGCCCATACGACTCACATGCTCCTTATGGAACTTGCAATATTTAACTTGAAAATGAGTGCCCAGAAAAAACAAAATGAAACAGTGGCGCAAAGTAATACAGACTTTCTGTCTACACTCTTGTTCTTGAGATGACCTTGACTTCCAGCTCCAAATACACTCATTAGGGTTCATACACATTTGTTCACAAAATTCAAGGACTTTCCCAGGAAACTATAATAAATTTCAAGGATAATCAGAACAATGCTTACACAACATTCAACTAACAGCAATCCACAGCCTAAACACAAAGAGACATATATTTAATGCATGCTGAATATCATTACGCAGAACCAGAAGCAAAAAAAGCAGTCCAATATTAAGTAACATTCTTTGTTGCTCAATATTCCAATTCGCGATTCGCCTGTAAACCTTTTACCTGTCAACATCTTAGCCCGCAGAAGGAGTTTTCTCCAAAGGACAGGTTTTATCTCCTTTTGTCAAGCTGTTTTACCACATCACAACCTTTTCAAGGTACCAGTTTTACTACTCAGTGAGTTACCAACATGGCACAGTCCCGGCGCGGAGCATTTCATTACATTACATGATTATTGCTTTAGGTCCAGTGGACTCTTCCGAGCCAAATCAGGACCGGACAACCCCTGATCCGCATAAAAGATCTGCTGAAACAACCATGGTGGTAAAACTGAAAGCTCTCCACCAGTCAGTCACTTTACAATAAAGACATCCCACGCAGGGGACGCTGTGGCTATACTCTAATTTATCGAACCCCCGTTTACAAAAAAAAAGAAAAGAATACAAACATCATTATAAATTATCATAATAATAATAATACAGTACATTTGTATCGCGCGGTACCTCGCAAACGGTAAGGAATGCGAGATGCCTACATTGCTAAATAATAACATCATAGGAAGCCCTAGTGACCACCTGGCAGAAAGCGTCCAATATTCCCAAGCTGATCCAACAGACCTCATACACAAATAAGGAGTCTTGTCCCGGAAGGTTTTTCAAGAAAAAAGGTAGATGACTGGTCTAGCGAAGAAGAAGATAGTATAGCAGATTGATAGAACACAGCAGGAATGAGAAAGAGCAAATGAGAAAGACAGTGACAGTGGGAATTTAAAGCACTAAATTTCCAGAAAGTGGGGATACTATTTATACTGAAACCCCCGGCACCCCAACGGAGGAACTGGCGGGGAGCATCACAACCAGATCGACTATATCACGGTCAAGAAACGCTTCAGATCAAGCATGAACATTGGCAGGACACACACTTTTCCAGGAGCAGACATCGGAAGTGACCATGATCTCGTAATGATATATTTCCGGCTCCACTTGAAGAGAGTAAACACAACAAAGTGCACTAGACTGAAGTTCGACCTGGACAAACTGCAAAACCCGGAGGTGGCAGAAATATTTCAGGCCACAACTGGAGGGAAATTTGCACCACTGCTCATTTTGGGAGCTAATGAAGTAGATTTCAACACCATGACCACCACCTTCAACTCAGCTGTGACAGATGCCACCACTGAGATCCCTGGCAAGCACCGGCCAAAGACGAAGCTGTGGATCACACCTGAACTTTTGGACCTGTGTGATAAACGAAGAGAAATTAAAAAGAAAAAGAACACCTCAAAGGGAGCTGATGCCTACTGAAAATCAACAATGACATCCGAAAAGGCATGCGCACAGCAAAGCAGAACTGTATACAAGATCAATGCCAGGAAATAGAGAACAGTCTGAACAAGAATAACTGCAAGAAGGCTTACCAGACTGTGAAGCGGCTGACAAGTGTTACTCAGCGCAAGGTCTCCACAATCCAAAGCAAGTCTGGCATATGCCTTAAAGAAGAACAAGGTCTGGGTTAGATGGACAGAGTACTGCTCTGTCCTTTACAATCACACACCAAACGGACCCATCAGTTCTAGCATGTCCCCAGAACAGAGAAGAAGAAGAAATCCTCCCAATTCTAAGAGAAGAAGTCAAGGCAGTAGTGCAATCTCTGAAGAAAGGGAAGTCAGCAGGAGCGGACAACATACCCGCGAAACTGCTTCAAGCATGAGGAGAAGCAATGATTGACGCCCTGTTACGTTGAAACGCTAATGGTAGTACGTCGGAAACGCGCACGATAGATCTAATCGTTTCGTTTTGCAAAGTATTCAATAATGGAGTTTATTTACCTTTGATTTGAGTTTGCATTGTTGTTAGGAGAGGCTTTGTATAACGTTGATAATTTTCGTTAGTCGATATTGTTGGAGAATTTTCTGGATCCGTTTGTTTACTATCGATCGAAGTTTCTTGATGGACGTAGATAATGGAGAACATTCTTTTGACATGTATGACGTAAGTCAGTGATGACGATCTTTAATTCTGATTGGTTGGTTGTAATGCGTCATTTCTAGAACGACCTGTCGTCATCTCGAAAGAGAAAAAAATTATATATTCGATGCTCCGTGTGTTGTGAAAAAGTTGTTGAAAAGTTGCTGTTGAAAGTTGTTGAGTTGAGTTGAGAATTGTATGCAGTTGTTGATGTGTGCTGAATAAAAAGTGGAAAACTTCATACGTCGACTTTGTGACTTGTATGCTGAGTGAGCAGGCTGCGTGGATAAACGAATCTGAGTTACACCTTATCAGGAATTCAGCATTGGGGCTGAATCAGATACTGATAAAAAAAAACACCATCATCAAACGGAGTGTAACACGCCCTCACCATTATCTGTAACAAGACCTGGCAGATTGGGGAGTGGCCTACAGGGATTAATCTTGAAAGTGACCATGATAGGTCATTTGACCAGTTCACAGGAAAAACAATAGGTCATTTTGGAAAGCAATAAGTCACACAGTCTCATTCGATCGCTTATCAGTACAAACGGTACAAAATAACAACGCTAAGGCATTAACAGATTTTATATTCAGCACACAGTTATAGGTAGAAATTAAAATCCTTTTTAATTTGTATGCTAATTATTACTGTTTTCACTGCTTTGAAAGAGACAACAGTTTTCTTGGTTTTGCTGCTGCCCATATCTGCAGCGCTCTTTCTATATTTACAGTTTCAAGCTTTACAGAAAGCAGCAAGTTCCGTGTTTCTGCTGTCAGTCTGTTCCGCAATGCTGTCAGAATGCGGTTTGTGCAGAGAAGCTCTCTCACAATCAGCAGTTTGCCGGGGGCAGGTAACCGCGAAAGCAGCCAGCTTCAGCAGGTTTGGAAATCCATCCGCTTGGTGAGCTGCAAGCATGGCCCACACATCCCTGATGTTTTCTCGCGGGTAGTCTTGTGAAAGCACTGTTGCCTTGGCCCTCCCCCATTCTTCCAAACATGCCTCAGAATTCAGTAGTGGCTGTGAGGAGGCACTTTGTTTTTGATTTTCTTCATCAATCCAATCATGAGTCTGGATCTGCCCATAGTGATCCAATAGCTTCTGCATCTTGGCATCTCCCCATTTAGACAACTCCTCTTTGCTAATCTGACTGACAAGAATTCCAAAACAGGACACTCCATTAGCGACTTTTGGCCAGTTTCTGACCTCGGTTTTTTTTTGTTTTTTTTTTAGGCATTTTTTTGTTTGTTGACAAAATGGAATCGCAAACTAGATCTACACTGTGACTGTCAATGCGTTGGCACGTTGCATGTCAGCAATGAAAACTATGGATCGGAATTTTAAGCTTGTATTATACTGAAAGGGGAAATAATTTCGTTCCGGTAATGGTTGTGCTAAGTTTTATTGAGTTCGCAGTTTGTATAGAACTTTTTAAATGACAAATCTTCGCAAAGTTTGACCGCCCATTCAATAGGTCACTTGACCAGCTGGCTGGCAAAACAATCGGTCATTTCAGATTTTTATACGTCAATGACCGATGACCGACGCCAAGAATAAACCCTGGGCCTACACCATGGACCCAGTCGCTTGTCATCACTCTTCCAGGAGTGGGAAAATTATCGCACCGTCAGCCATCTCAGCAAGGTCCTCCTGAAAATAATATTCAACAGGTTGAAATCCCAAACTGAATAAATCATAGCTGAAGAACAAGCAGGATTCAGGGCAGGGCCACTGAACAGATTTTCAACCTCAGAATAATCTGTGAAAAATACCTACAGCACCAACAACTATATTATGTGTTCGTAGACTTCAAGCAAGTGTTTGACCGAGTGTGGCATGCAGCTCTGTGGGCAACCACGAGAGTGTACATCAGCCCTAAAATTACTGAAGTCATCAAAAGCCTGTATGACAAGGCTACCAGTGCAGTCCTCCATAACATCGCCATTGAAAACTGGTTCAGAACAACAATCGGTGTGCGTCAAGGATGCCTACTCTTTCCAACACACTTCTGTTCAACATCTTCCTAGAGCGCATCATTTCAGATGCACTTGCAGATCACAAAGGCACAGCATAGGGGGTAGAGCAATTTCCAACTTTTGCGGATGACATTGATGGATTGGCTGGAGAGGAACAAGAACTTGAACAGCTAGTACAGAGGCTTGACACCACCTCCAGGGACTATGGAATGGAAATAAGTGCAGAGAAAACCAAAATGATGACCAATAACAACAATGGCATCAACACGGACATCAAAGTCCAAGGTCAATCCCTCAACACAGTGCGTAGCTTCAAATATTTAGGAGCCATTGCCTGACAGATGGAGTATGCAGGTTAAACAATCATCTGTGGTGTCTCGAGTTACGGGATAGGTTAGGATAGGATAGGAGTTAACAACAAGAGACTACTCACATAATAATCAAAGCAATCCACCAAAGCTAACTGTAGCCTGAAACAGCAAACAGCCAACACAAACGAGGCACCAGTAGAGTAGACGTACAGTTCACAAGCCTTACATTTTTGCATTTCTTCCTCGATCTACTTGTCAATGTTTCTGTTTTGTTCTTGCTTTGATTTTGCCTTGCTTCTCAATGTCCTGGACTGGGAGATTAAACTCATGGCTTTCTTTGTTTTCAGCTTTGAAATGCGGCGTGTTTGTTCCATTTTGACTCTATAAGCCAGCTTTTCCAGTCTTTTTTGTCTAATCACATACTGCTAAAAACGCATAATCCCTGAGGCATTTTGAAACTCGCTTCCAAAAAGTCATTTTCACTAGCGAACACAAGTAGCCAATGCACATGCTCAGCCCCGAGTTGTATAAAAAAAAAGCACCACAAAACGTTTCGATTGCTCTACTTGAACTATTTTTTTTGCTTCTGGGCTTTTAAAATGTTGACTGCACAACAGCCAATCAAAATGAAGTTGGCTGAAAGTGAAAGATACTGTCAATCGCACCGACAACACAACAATACTATCAAATATAAATACAAAGTCATGCACATAAACATAATTATTCCGTTAAATAATAAGTACACAAATCTTACCAGACTGTAAATGACAAAAAGTAATCCCTTACTATTTCTTACCAGACTATAAATGACAAAAAGTCATCCCTAACTATTTTAACACTGAACACATCACCATTCACAAATCAAAAGCCCACCATTCTGGCTGTCATCTTTTTCTCTTTGCAAACAACCATGCTTTACAGATCTGAGAAACACATTCATGCTGTATTTAAATAAACAGGAAACCCAACATCTCAATGCACAGCACAATATATAAGACGGCAGAAGACAACACAGTAAACAAAACACCATAATGTGCCACAATAAAAGCACACAAAATAATGAAAGAAAAAGACCAATGTAATTCTGAAGTACAAAACTGTACAATAGATATAAAAACAACAGAGTATATACAGCTGTTTGGTTTTTTTTTACATATTATAGACATGTGTGTGGTATGCATCTGAAATTTGTTTTGCTTTTTAAATAATTCAAAATACTACATTTAATGCCAGTAATATAAAAGAAGGAAACAAATGTCTTACAATACATGTTCATAGAAATTGTTAACCATGTGAATAAAACAAAAAATTGCCCACCTAAAGGCTGCTCCTATACACCACATTTAACTGGTATTATCCTAGTCATACGTCAGTAATCCAAGAGCAGCACACAAGTCGATTAGTTTTTCAACACAGACTCTGTTTTCACTTTTGTTTTCACTATTGTTCTTACAAACTTTTACATACCACAAGAAACAAAACTTGTCGATCCGACCACAACTTCAGGTTTGTTTCATTATCACAAACAAATCAGAACAGACAAAACAAAAGAAAACAATAGCAACAGTTGGGGTCGTTATCTTTCCGAGACGTTGAAGAACAGAAAAGATTCCGTGCACAGTAATTAGTCGTAATACACAGTTTGTAGAAGCTAGCAAGTGCCTGTTCTGATAACTAGCACATGGATTGACACAAATTAGGGCACAATAATTCCCTCAGAAATCAAACACAAACACCAATAATGAAATCTTTCTCACTTCCATCACAAAGTTTAGACTAAGTACATACTGAAAGCAAAATAAAACACAGTCAGAAGTTTCTATCAATATTGAGCGCGGTTAGAAACTGGTACACAAAGCGCAAATTCTGTTTCTTTCAATAGAGAACAAAGAAGCACGTCAGTATCAGTACTATCAATATTACCACAAAATCAAACAAAACTTCTCTTGCACGAAACTCTAGTTTGCACTAACACAAAGCCTGCATATTGAAGTAACAAAATAGACAAGATAACTTTTCACACAAAGAAATAATATTTTTTATACATACTGCCGGCCAGATTCCAGACTACTGCCAGATAGCTGACTAAGATACAGTGTCTCCTGATAACGTTAAGAAAAAAAGAAAAGAATCGCCATGAATGGAAGGGTTGCGGGGGGAGCAAAGGGAAGGGGAAGGGGGAGGTGTTGGGTGTTGCATAAATAGCCTTCTGCTGCCCTCTCCGTTGCAAGCTGACCTCGCAAAACTCCCAGTGAGAAAGGAGAACAATTTTCAACCACAAAACAAGAAACACGCTTCAGTAAATAATATTGTCATCAATAAAGTTCTTTAGTGTCAGTACTTACTTCTTCGTGTCTTCAGCGATCATCTCTATACATTTCTTGAATGTCTGTTCATAAGTTTCATTCATTCTGCCACTCTGAAAAGAGAACAAACAGTATTAAAGTGGATTGCACCTATAGTTTTTGAAGCAAATTTAACAGTAGTGACTACGGTTTGTGATACCTGTCAGAAAAATCATTTTTACGGCCATGATGGCTGACAACTGTCTCTCCAATGCTTTAATTATCTGTCTTAATTGGAAGGCTTGTGGAGGATAACTTTTTTTTCGAGGTTCTCAGATCCCAAACCTAGGTTCCTGAATTTTTTTTGATCTGAAAGGTTCTGAGAACCTTGAAAAAAAAGGTTCGTGAACCTCCACAAACCTTCTAACTAAGACAGGCCAGGCCATTAGCGAGACCTAAACGTAAGCACCCATGGTGAAAAGCTAAATCGCATATCAAACAAAACTTTCCTGTTTGTAAGAAAACATATTAGCAGGAAATCAAGATGAGTCAAATGTGTACTGTCTCTGAGTAGGGAAATTCATCCAGCCACAAGATGGTATACATGCACTGACAGCCATAACAAAAGCCAATGGATAAATTTTAATCAAGATCATGAGCTGGTGATTTTCAGGGTTTGTTACGTAGGAGTGGAAATGTCATTTTTTCCGTTGCGTTCTCAATCCTATACTATTCTATCCCTAAACTCCAAAGTTGTTGGGGCACCACAGATGATCGTTTGACCAGCATACTCCATCTTTCTCTGTCCTCAGCAACCATCATGGCTTTGCTCAGTGTCAAGCCAATCCATTCTCGAATGTTGTCCTCCCACTTCTCTTTCTGTTTCCCTCTTCTTCTGCCTCCTTGCACCATGCCTTGCAGGATGGTCTTTGCAAGGTCTGATGCTCTGGTGACGTCGCCATTCAATCGGAGTTTCTGTTTCTTCAACACCGTGAGCATGTCATCATGTTGTCCAATGGTTCGGACTTCATCATTGGTGATGTGCTGTGTATAAAAAATGTCCAGAAGTCTTCTGTAGCACCTCATCTTCATGCTTTGTATTCTTCCTGTAGGTCTGCTGTGAGGGTCCATGTTTTGTAAGCATTATAGGAAGATGGAGATGACAAGGGAGCGCAGCAGCCTTACCTTGTAGTGTAGACCAGACTTGCCTACCTGAAAAATGTGTTTACAATTTCAGTACTCCAGGCTGCTCAAAACCAGATTTTTGAACTTTTTGTCTTCTTGTAACACATTAATATTGACATTGTGCACAAAGTGTACTAAAATACATATAGAAAGGCGTTAAGCTGCCGAAGGCGTATCTGGGACCATTTAACTTGACAGAGATACTTAAGTTGACGATGTGTGCTGATGACATTACCTTATTCTTTACTGATAAAGAAGACATGAATTTAGCATTAACAACAATAAACCAATTCACAAACATATCCAAATTAAAAATGAATGAAAAGAAAACTGAAGGGATGTGGATCCGTTCAATGAAAAACAGTAATGAAAACTTGCGACACTTTAAAACTCAAAAACAGTTGAAAATTCTGGGAATTGTATTTAGAGGTGATAAACCTGCTTCTATGATTGAAGACAACTGGGTAAAGAGGGTGGAAAACACAGAAACGTAATTTAAGCATTTCTGGTAAGCTTTGTGTTATAAAGTCCTTCCTAATATCTCAGTTTGTAGATACTATGCAAGCATTAATAATTCCAGAAACCGTACTGATTAAAATCAACACCATATTATTTCGTTTTTTGTGGAAAAAGAAATATTCCAATAGAAAGGCCTTTGAGAAGGTGAAAAGAAGAGTCGTGTGTAACAATAAGGAGGAGGGCGGACTTAACATGATTAACATACTGGACATGCAAACTTCCTTTCTGTTAAACTGGATGGCGAGACTCAACGAACAAAGCAACGGAAAATGAAAACTGATTCCAGTAAACCCTTTCAACTGTATGGGAAGCAAGTTAGTTTGCTTTAACGCTTCAGCTAGTGTAAAATCATTCATTGGTTTAGATAAAATAAACTCGTCATTCTGGAGACAAGCTTTTGCTAGCTGGTTAAAAAACAAAAGGCTTTGGGTTAAAAAGAATGCGTTAATCCAATCATATCTTTGGAATAATACCAAAATATTATTCAGGAATACAGTTATCGTCTTTGAGAAATGGGTCAAAGTGGGCATTAATTTTGTCGAAGACGTGTGGGTGAACTGTGATTTGCATCCATTAGGTGAAATCGCTAACATGGTTGGTCATAGCCCATCGCTGTACTTTGAGTACAGAGCTTTGGGTACTGCACTGCGTGCGGCGTGGAGTCTACAGCAGAGAGAGCGCGAGACAGAAACACAGGCACTGTATGGCGAGGCCTGTCACCCCAATGATATTACACCCCGCAACTTTAGGACGCTCTTGACTTAAGACAAAGTATTTCCCCCTGTGAGTATTAATTTTTGGAGAAACAAATACAGCATCACTATTGACAAATGTCATTGGTCCTTACCTAACGTGTGTACTAGGGAAGAACGCCTGCGGTTACTGCAGTGGAAGCTGCTTCAAAATATTTATCCATCAAACAATCTCCTATATAAAATGAAAATTAAAGACTCAAACAGGTGTGACCTATGCAACGAAGTGGATTATATAGAGCATTTTTTCTGTAAATGCGACAAACTACGTAACTTCTGGGAGCATGTTAAAATGAAAATTGCTTTGTACACAAGAAAAAACATAGGACTTATTGAACAAGATATTTTACTTGGATATAATGTAGAGAACATGCGAAGAAAAGAAGTGCAATTGATTAACATATTTTATTGATTGGAAAAATGTGCATTAGTAAATTCAGATATGGAGACAGACTGATAATTGAATATATTTTTGATTATGAGATGAAGCTTAGAGGCTTTAAAAAAGATTAATAATGATGAACATATGCAATGACAACCGAAAACTGCCTCTTGCTTTTGATATTATAAATTTACATGTATAAATTTATGTTAAATGAAAAAAATGTTTCCACATAAAGAAACATTTAAAAAAGAACCAATAAAAAAAACGTAAAATAACCTGATTTTTTTTTTAATTTAAAAAAAAAAAAAAAGGAAGAAAAATGAAAAAAGAAAAAAAGAAAAAAATTTTACAAAGTAAAAAATGAAAGGACGTCAAGAGTTCAGGTCAACATTTTGCAGAAGCGGTCAATAAAACTTTTTTTCACATAAGCAACACATTACACATTCTAGATAGAGAGAAGGAAACACGTGAACAGCATCTGAGGGGGAAAAAAAAGAACAAAAAAGTGAGTCATACTGCCAATTTGCAGTTTCTCTTCTAGTGCAAAAATAGACAGGCAAACAAAGTGGTTTTCGTTTGCACCTGGTAAAGGCTTTTGATGGACTAATGACCTGTAGCAGCTTCTTCAAACATTTCATATAATTTTGATAATACGCGCTTTCGAAGTCTGTTGTTGCTGACCACCACGTACAGTGGTGGTCAATTTAGAACAAAGTGCTTCTTGCAAACTGGCCCTATCGGATATGTATTCAGGCAAGGCCACTTTTCGTTGTAGGCTTTCAAAAAGGCTTTTTTTTCTGGCCTGCAGTTTAGCTTTTGGTTAATCATTATTCGTAGCGGCCTGCATGATGGTTTCACTTCATTTTTTGCGCTAGTACACAGAACCAAGTAGAATGGAGGAAACCAGAACACAAGTGCGGCAAACTTACATGCGCATAAGCCACCTCAGTAAGAAAAGTAACTACACTGCGCGTCTTTTAATTGGAATAAAAATAAAATAAAATAAATAAATGAAACGTGACCGTATATTTAGCGGCCTGACCAGACAACCATACTCCAAGGCTAAATTGCGTACTAATACGGCGAACGATGGTACTGTAGGCAAGTCTGGTAGACTGATGGTCCTGTCTTTCCAAATGGGCTTCAACCTTGTCAGGGCAGCAGTTGTTTGTGCGATCCTGGAGAGGACTCCCTGTCGGGACCCACTGATTGATACAATGGCTCCTAAATATTTGAAGCTATACACTGTGCTGAGGGATTGGCCTTGGACTTTGATGTCCATGTTGATGTCATTGGTGTTGTTGGTCATCATTTTGGTCTTCTCTGCACTTATTTCTATTCCACTGGCTCTGGAGGTAGTGTCAAGCCTATGTACCAGCTGTTCAAGCTCTTGTTCCTCTCGCATACATGCCTACCCCCCAAAACGTGAAAGAGGGACATTGGCACCAAAAAAGAGGGACATGGCTTGATTAGGAGGGACACCGCAACTGGATGATTTCAACACAAAAAAATGTCATGCATATTTTTGCCAAATGATTTGACTTTCAGGCGAGCAGCTATGATCGTTGAAGAAGTTTTGAAATGTAAAATAAAAAATAAATAAATTAAAAAATTGAGTCACACTGAAACTCACCTTTGTTTATGAATCTGTTGTTATTGATACTGTTAATGATGAAGTAACAAATAAAACACAGAAACTTTAGTTCATGATTCCGTTTTACTAATCTGCATACTGCCACTGAAGGTAAAATCCAATAAACGTAGTGTCACTGTCACATACACTACCATTACATGAGAAACTATTATTCCTGTACAGATTATGTGCATGCTGCCACTGAAGGTAAAATCCAATAAACACATGAACTGTCAGTGTGACATACATATACTACCACAAAGTAACATGGTAAACTATTGTTTTAGCAGAGATTTGTAATATGCACTTTTTATCTGTTGAAGCTGCTTGCTTGTGTACTGCGTGTCCACACTCATTCCTGGTCTTGCTTTAGCAACAACGATTGCTTCAAGAGTCTCCTGACCCATTCTAGAGCGGAAATCAGTTTTGTTTTTTCTGACCATTGAAAACAACCTTTCACAGTGTGCTGAAGAATGTGGAATGGTCAGGACTGAGAGCATCACCTTGCTTTTGAATTCTTTCATTGCAATTATGTTTGTCGGTTTTAATGTGCCGTTCAATATCGTTTCCGCCGCCGGACCTGATGGAGAAATCTACAGAACAAATGGCACAATGCGCCCATGATTCTCCTTTGCCCTCCCTAATAAAAGAATATTTCTCTGTATATTCTTTTCTGAATGTCTGATATCTTTTCTGTTTTTTTCTCGGAGGTGTATCAGGACCATCGTCTGCTCGTGAATTTGATTTAGACGCCATAACTTCTGTCGAAACAATCGCGGCAACTTGTCAGTAGCCTAGGCCTATCACTAGCAGGTTGCGCTGAAGAAAGTCACGTGACTCTGTGTTTGAAACTGTACGCGCGTCATTAGTCCGCGCAAAAACCGGATCAGACCACCGATATTGCATCAGCCGACGCGCTAAAAATAAACTTCTACCGGGTTAAAAAAAAAAAAAAAAAAAATCTTTTTTTTTTTTTTTTTTTTAAATTTGGCGGGACGTAAACTTAAAAAGCGGAATCGCGGAACACAGCTCGTTTTTTCACCTGAAATCGGGACGATTCCGCCTACAGCGGGACGGTAGGCAACTCTGCTCTCGAGTCAGTCTTCAAAACAGAGCTTGGAGATTACCCCCTATGCTGACTGTGCCTTCGTGATCTGCAAGTGCATCTCAAATGATGCTCTCCAGGAAAATGTTGAAGAGTGTTGGAAAGAGTAGGCATCCTTGGCGCACACAGATTGTTGGTCTGAACCAGTTCCCGATAGCATTGTTGTGGAGGACTGCACTGGTAGCCTTGTCATACAGGCTTTTGATGATTTCAATAATGTTAGGGCTGACGTTGTACACTCTCATGGATGCCCACAGAGCTGCATGCCAGACTCGGTCTAACACTTTCTTGAAGTCTACAAACACCTGATATAGATGGTGCTGTAGGTATTTCTCACATTCTGAGGTTGAAAATCTGCTCAGTGGTACTTCGCCCTGCCCTGAATCCTGCTTGTTCTTCGCTATGATTTGTTCAGCTTGGGGTTTCAACCTGATGAGTATTATTTTCAGGAGGACTTTGCTGGGATGGCTGATGGCTGATGATGCGGTAGTTTGCACAGTCCTGAAGGTTACCTTTCTTGGGAAGAGTGATGACAAGCGACTGGATTCATGGTGTAGGCCACTCCCCACTCTGCCAGATCTAGTTACTGATAATGGCGAGGGCATCAATCATAGCTTTTCCTCTTGCTTGAAGCAAATCTGCAGGTATGTTGTCCACTCCCGCTGGCTTCCCCTTCTTCAGTGATTGCACTGCTGCCTCAAATTCCTTCTCAGAGAATTGGGAGGATTACTTCTTCTTCTCTGTTCTTGGGACATACCAGAACTGATGGGTCTCCATTTGGTGTGTGGTTGTAAAGGTCAGAGAAGTACTCTGTCCATCTAGCCAAGAGTTCTTGTTATTCTGTAAGGGCACATGCTAGACTTGCTTTAGATTGTGGAGACCTTGGGCTGTTTAACACTTGTCAGCTGCTTCACAATCTGGTAGGCTTTCTTACTGTTGTTCTTGTTCAGATTGTGTTTGTGGAGACCTTGGGCTGTTTAACACTTGTAAGCTGCTTCACATGCACAGTCTGGTAGGCCTTCTTGCTGTTGTTCTTGTTCAAACTGTTCTCTACTTCCTGGCATTGATCTTCTATCCAGTTCTCCTTTGCTGTGCGCAAGCCTTTTTTGAATGCCATTGTTGATTTTTAAGTAAGCATCAGCTCCCTGCACACCAGCTCAATGCCTAAGTGAGCAGCACTGTTTAGTGCCTCCACGTTTTGCTGGCTGCGGGCTATTTATAGCTTGCCTGCACCCTCCCTTCCAGTGAAAGGAAAGGAAAGGAAGCATCGGCGAAGCTTTTTATAGCTAGCCTGCCTGACCTAACCTCAAAACTAAGAAGCTTTGGTTGAGTCGGTGTGCCTGTGGTGTTCTTTTTCTTTTTCATCTCCCTTCGTTTGTCACACAGGTCCAGAAGTTCAGGTGTGATCCACGGTTTCTTCTGTGGGCCGTGCTTTCCAAGGATCTTAGTGGTGGTATCTGTCACAGCTGAGTTGAAAGTGGTGGTCATGGTGCCGGGTCTATCATCTGGATTTTTGTGTGGGAACCAAGCAAGTATCAGATAGTGGTATCTGGCAAACTCCAAGAGTCTCAGACCCCTGTCATTTGTCTCGTTGTTGCAGAGGTGTCCACATGTGTCTCCCCAATATGGTATGCATCTTGGCCAACCTTAGCATTCCAGTCACCTTTCACTATGACTATGTCCTTCTTCGGCACTTGGTCAAGGACGGCCTGCAGATGTTCATAGAAATCCTTGTCATAGTCTGATGTTGGGGCATAGGCCTGGATGATGGTGATGCTGAAAGGGGCTGCTCTCAGATGGATGGTAATGAGTCTACTGAAGACTGGGTGGCAACCCATGACAGTGGCTAGAATGTCTTTGTGGACCAAGGGACCAAGAATCCAACACTGTGTTCGTGTGTGTCATCTCTCCCGCTGAAATAAAGCTTGTGGTCTTTTTGTCGGTCATTGTTTCACCTAGGCATTTCTAGAGCAGTTCGCGGATACAATAAAATGTTGTATCAATAGTGGTCAAGCTTGTGGGCCAGTTCCTCTAATTTTCCTCAGCAGTTAGCGTCTTGACATTCCAGATTCCTATGATGATGTTGTCTCTCGTGCGGATCTTGCTAAGTTGTCCACCAGTAACCCACTTATCATCTCCGTCCTGGTGGCCAACGGAAGGTGCAGTCTTTGGTGACCAGGGTGACGACTGATCCGGTATGGAGTGATTGATTCTTTTCATCGGTGTCTTGGGCAAGAAAGACCTGGCGGGGTCCAATTCTCCCCAGGCTGTTGGCCACAGCCGAAATCCAGGAGTACAGTATGGCTCGCCTTGGCCCCAAGCATGTGCTTGATGAACCTGTAGAAACGAAGTTCCTCCGCCCTGACCGTACAATCAGTACAACTTATGTTAATCTGATGAATAAAAATTGATACAACAACAACCGCCCTGGCCGGTGACTTCTGTGTTGACCAGTGATGACATCATGCCTCTTAGTCTTACAACACACCGGGATACGTTGGGTCTATTCTATTCAGTGCACACTCCACAATCTCAGGAAATTTAAAGCTAGCCTGAGTACAGTTCTAAAGAAAATGGGTAATCATTTAGACTATATGTTTTAGGTATACGCTTGAACTTCTGAAGGGTTATTGATACTTAGAGCCCCTTTAACACAAGAAAATTGCTAAGTCTCCATGAGTTTTATTAATCTAGTGTTCTCAAAAAATTGATAAAAATACTCACCTCAATAACAGAGTTCTTTATATCAACAAATGGACCAATCTGCAATAGTAAAAGAGTAATTATTATTAGGAGAAACAAAATATTCAATCAGAACTAACAGCAATGTCAATAAGCCATTGTGAGGTTGCTTGAAACTTGTACTAACTTGCAACCTACAGTAAATCACAGACTTCACACAAAACGAAGTATTAATTTCTGTCTTCTTTATTCGTGTTCTCCCTTTGCTGTCTCTCGCCCGACTCCCTGTCCTCTCGTTCTCACGTTTCAATCTCGCATTTCATAGCCAATCACCCAAATCACTCCAACAACACATGCTTTGCACGTGCATTCGCTCTCACTTCCCTCTCTCACACCATCAATTACATTAAACTAAAGAAGCTGTCCACACCAATATCTCAGAGGAAGCCCACAGGTCATAAGCATGAGCTAACATGAGAAAATCAGTTATTATTTGAATACAAAGGGAGTTAATATGCCTGAAATCTAACTACATAGCTGCCAACCCGGAGCCAACAAAATTCCTGAGTTGCCGAGACACACTTCACACATGACAGCCCGAGGACAGAAAATAAACATAACATATGATATAATATTTAAACGAATATAATAATAATAATAATAATAATAATAATAATAATAATAATAATAATAATAATAATATAAAGAACATATTATATATAAAATAATATAATTATAACATTTAGGAGGGAGGAAGGGAGAGAGAGAGAGAGGGGCAATACTCGCACAACCCAGGGTGCAGTTGTCTTGTTCAAGTGCAGAATTAATAATTCACAAATAAAGCAGATGTTTAAAAAAGTGTTTTCAGTCTTCTCATTTATTGCTGTCAAACTTATAAGAGCAGAAACTACAAAAAAAATAAAAATAATAAAACTGAACTGTGTCTTAGTCTTCTCATATATTAGGTGGTAATGTCAACAGTCTGAGGTTTGCAAAACTTTGCTTGTTGAGGAGACAGAAGGCAGTGTCACAGGCTTTCAGTTTCTGCAGTTTCTGAGGTAACCGTCTCATTCTTCTTCTTAACCATGTTTGCTGTTGCAGACTTGGCTTTCAGGAGCAAATCTTTGCTAAATGACTGCTTGTGGCAGGCTCCAACAAGGCTTCCCTTGGCAATCATCATATAGTTGAGAGTGTAAGAGGTCATGGAACCTCTGAAATATGTCTTGTTTTTCCTAACTTGGCTGAAGAGCCGTTCACAAGCAGCATTGCTGTGTGGAATGCAGAGGACAGACAACATGACGTAGGCAAGTCTGTCAAATCTGGGCTGTCCAAGACTCGGCTCCTTTCCAACCATGACCCACCTCTTATATTCTCTCTCCTCAGCAGCAATGTCACTGGGTAAGGGATGAGAATACTGCTGCCAGTCTAACCACTGGGACTGAAGTTCATCAACTGAACTTTGAATTGAATTTTGCATCTCCTTCCTTTCTCAGGACACATGCTGGGATGAAAAACTTCAGATCACTCCAGCTGCTCTCTACAGCTCTAGTTGTGTATGAAGCCTCTGCATGTTTCAAGACATCTGCCTGTGTGAAGCTTGGAAGGGAACTGTCCTTTTGCTTCTTGCGATCTTCTGGCGTGCTGGGTCTGACTGGAAACTTAGCAGTGATGTAGTCACAAACATTACAATAATAACACCTGACTGAATCATAGAAGTTCTGCTGAGCTTCAGAAGGCAAATCGTGCACAATGTCAGCTGTGCCATTTCCAATGAAAAGTTCTGCATTCTCTTTTTGGTTCTTTCTGCTTCTGTAGTCCAGGGACAGTGGATCAGATGAAGATTTGACCAATTCAGAAGGAAGAATGAATCTTCCTGGAATGTTTCTGAGCAAGCTAACAAGCATTCTCTGCAGCTGTGGATCAGTGGGCTTTCACTTTGAAGAACCTTGTTGGTTTGCTCGAAGATTGGGACCACAGCCCGCAGAAAGTTAGCGTATGCCAATTTAGTTGAGTCTAAACTAAGTACCCTCTCTTCTCTAGATTCACTGCAGTCTGTTTTTTCCATCCTGACTTTTTTTGTCTGTCCATTCTCTGCTTCCAAACGTGAACTGCTTGACCTTTTCCTCTGACCCTTAGAAATTGTGGGTGTAACTGAAGCAGACTTGCTTTTCTGAAGCCAGCACTATCAGTTGTCTCTCCTGCGAAATGTACCAATTTTGAGGAAAATGTCAATTGTTTCTGTACAGGCTGGCTAGAAGGTGCAGTTAACTTCTTTTCAGTTGCAGGTTGCACCCCACTAGAGGTTCAAGTCATGCACTTGCTGCTGCCACTTTCACTTTTGGCAGCTGTTGCTGACACTCTCTTGGGGAACTTGTAGGATTCCAAACGAATGCTTTTGGCTGATGATGATTCACTCTGTGCTACTTCCTGTTCAAATAAGTTCAGTAGAGGAGACCAGTTGCCAATCAGTCTGTCAAGACAATTTCCAAGTGATAACCAACAAGTGCAGACATGTTTCAAGATTTTTTGAGTCTCCACATTTGACATTTCTTGAAACTCTTTGAGAGCATGTTTGCGTTTCTTGGACTTCTCCAGGTAATAGAAAATGTCAATCAGAAGTTCATCAACCTTCACAGGGAGTGCTGATGCACCCTTTTCAGCAGCCAGATTGATCAGATGACAAAGGCAACCAATGCTGAACAAGTTTTCATTGTTCATTCTTAGCTGGCCGAACACACCTGTATTCGTTCCAACCATCACATTGGCATTGTCTGACACAAGTGCAATATAATTGCTAGCCCATGTAGAGTCCATGCCAAGTTTCTCAAATTCTTCAAGCAGAAGTTCAGCAATATTCTTCCCTGTGCAGCTCTTGTCTAAGGATGGAACAGAAAGCAAACAATACCGAATCTGTTCTTGGATGGGACAGTAGAATGTGATGACTATTGGGTAGAGGGTAAGCTCCACTGCTTTGTCGTTGCCTCCATCAGTTCCAACTGAAAAGGGTCCTGCAACAACAACAAAAAACATAGGCTTTCTGACCTAGAAAAAATACAAACTGGCCTACTGGTCCTACATATCAATTATATAAACAGAATCATTACTACAGTGGAACCTCTCTACAACGACCTTGAAAATGTTGATAAAGATCGGTCTTTATAGAGAGGGGTCTTTATAGAGAGGGGTCTTTACAGAGAGCATAATGGCCTTTTCTTGAATCAATTTGCCAGTGATCGGAATATTCTTTCTTCTAGCATCCAGAAACCAATCCCAAACTTTCTCATTTACTTCCGAGTATGTTGTCTTCCTCCGTTTTGATCGCGTACGATCGGCATTATCACCACTTTCCCACCTTTTAAGAATGTCATCTTTGTCTCGGATAATTCCTTGAATTTGTGTTTTCCCAACTTTAAGACTCTTTGCGATCGCAATGGCAGTCTCTCCTTTTTTGTGTCTGTTTACAACATTAACTCGATCTTCCAGAGATAAAAATTTTCTTTTCTTTGTAGACTCCATCATCCCATCACGCTTTCTTTGCTTCTTCTCAGTGCCGCGCTCGTGATGTGAATAAAGTGAAATGCAAACCCCAAACGAGTAGAATCTAGAATGTGACGTTACAAGATGACGTCAAACTTATAGAAGATTACTTTATCGGCTGGCGTGTCACATATAGGTACCTGTCTGACTGTGCTGAACAAGATCGTAGACAGTTTTTATTGTGCAGTCATGCCGAGAAAGTCGCTATACGGTCTGCAAAGATCGGTCGTTAGACATTATAGCGAGGGAGTCGCTATACCGATGACAGCAATATAAGAAAATACATCGGTTAAAATAAAATGGGTCGTTGTAGCGGGGGAGTCGTTATAGAGGGGGGTCGTTGTGAGAGGTTCCACAATGTGGTTTCAAAGTGTTTTTTAAGATGCAATTAAATTCATTTGTAAGTGACATGATCAGACCTTACTACCTTCCGTTTTTGGCGGAAGATTCTTCTGAATTTTAATGCTTTTTTCCGCCCTTCCGCCTCTGACACCTTTTTTCCGCTGAAGAAATCGAAAATCTTCTGCATTCCAATCTAGTCTTGAATCCGTAAGAGAGATCGTATTTTTTGTACAGAAGGGAGATAACCACTGTGCTGCACTCTTCTGTACTGAAGAACACAATAGAAGTCTTTCTTTCTCAAACATGGCGACGAAGCGCGTGGTTACCGTTCATGAAACGGACGACGAAGAAACCATTCACGTTGACAAAGATGAGAGTGAGACCGTAAAAAAGAAGAAATATGAAATTATGAGAATTCTTCAGCGATGACTGCCTGTGTGTACAAAGAATGAAACTTACTGTTGGGTAAAAAACAAAAAAAAAGTTGTAATGTTATTTTCAAGTATCTTTGTATAAGTGCGAGAGGCATATTCAGCGACAAATTTTTCTTCTGCTTTTGTGCTGGATTCTTCCGCTTTTTCCGGAGTGTTCTTCTGTCAAGGCAAAAAGGAGGTAGGCAGGTCTGGACATGATCCAAAGATAACACACTATAGTATTTATTAGAGGATTGTTGCCAGTTGTGTGCACTTGTATGCATAGGTGCAAATACACTTACTAGCTTTCAAAGCTTTTGTAATCTCGGCCTGTGAGTGATCAGCAATAGTCTTTAACAGGCACGCCTGTTTGGTTCTGGCAGCAGCAAACTGGGCAGCTTCTTCTGAATTCGGAAACATTGCTTTGAAGAGTTGTCCAGCATGATCCGCAGCAGCAAATGGAATGTTGTGTTCTAGATAGAGAGAAGGAAACACGTGAACAGCATCTGAGGGGGAAAAAAAAGAACAAAAAAGTGAGTCATACTGCCAATTTGCAGTTTCTCTGCTAGTGCAAAAATAGACAGGCAAACAAAGTGAGCTAGTTTAGCAGCAAGGGAGTATTTGGACACGGTGCTACGCCTTCAGTAACCACTCACCACCAAAAACCACTCCCCAACAACCATCAAAAGTACTCCCTTCTCCCTTCAGAACCCTAATGTTGGTTACAAACAATAAAGAATAATAGGCTACCCTTCCAACAATTCTTCTTCCTGGTTTTCTACTTCAACTTACTGTTTTAACAATATTTATTTATTTGTATGTATAAAAAAAATATAAAAAAATGAAATTACCTCAGCTTTTGTCATTTTCAAGTCTGAAGACTTTGACAACACTGCTCTAATCTGAAGTGTGCTGGTGACAGCTTTCTCTTGCCGCTGATTTTCTTGGTGTTTCTTACTTTTTTCGTGCAGACTGTCTTTTTTGACACCATGACCGATATTTACGTCTGTCCGGCACATTTTGCAAAAGGCAAAGTGTTCACCCTTTCTCGATTCCTCGATAAAAGGAAAGGAACGCTTGTAGTCAGAATTAAACTTAACAAACCACTTCTGCTTATTTGGAGGCATGATTTGTTTGAAAATCAAAATACCAGACAATCCCAAAGTTGCTCCGGACCTGCGCAAACTGGAACAAACACGACTGGACGGAAATTTGCTGCTCATGCGCATGCGTAATCAAGACTGGCTGTGGGTCCCCGAAAGCTTAGCGGTACAGTATAGCGGTAGGCTCTCAACTATAGGCGCTTGACACCACGCCGTACGCCAAAATGCTTCGAATTTTAAAACAAAGCTTGAAAATATGAAAATCGGGAGAAATGTACACAAAACCGGAGATTCGGGAATTTGAAAAAAATCGTGGAACTCCCGAAAAAATCGGGAGGATTGGCAGCTATGTAAATAGCCTTATGCAACATCCAATCCAGCATTATATTTTACATACCAAAATACAGACGTCAGGATGATTCTTTTCGATCTGTTCCAACAGTACTTGCAGAGGGTCATACTGAAGATCACCTGATGTAGAAAATGGCCCCACAGCAACAAGTGCAAGCAGCTTACTTCCTATGGCACAAAAATAATAAACTCATTCGTTGAGACACTGCTTAGGAAGTTGCTTCCTTTAGGCTAGCACAATCACTTAGCGCATTACCATTGTAACATTCGTTTACAGCATGCATTCAAATGTACTGCCATGACTCATAGCTAAAAGTTGGCACCCAAGTTGAGTTGGTTGAGTAAATAAATATTAACTAGCACCTTCAAGGGGAGTCCTGTAATCTTGTGGGATCTTGCAGACACACAAACCCATGTAGAGACCAAAATGATTTATTTATACATCTACATTCCTAAAAACTACATTGAATAAATATTTAGAAAGCAAACAGTGAAGAAAAAAACCTAAACAATATAGCAAAACGTTTGAGGACTGCTGCAACTATGACAAAAGAGGGTCAGAGAGAACAGAATAAAGTTTATGTAATACCTGGTTCAGATTTTGCAACAAGCTGTGGAAATGATAGCTTCATGCTCTGAAAAAAATAAAAAAATAAATTATATTCATTACAATCTGTCAAGAAAGTGAGTAGGAGGAATGCATTTGAATTTGATCTTTGTCATTCATCTTCTATCAACTACAATAATAAAAATAATAAATTATTCGATTCAATTCAACAAATCTTTATTACTTCTTACAGGCATTACGATAGTTAAACATTGCTCAAATACATAAAAGACACTCAGACCTGAGAGACATAAGGTATAAAATGTAAAAATGTCTTATGCACACATAAGCACTGTAACACTACATACATACATACATACATACATACATAATTTTTGTTTTAAGTCCAGCACTCTTTCAAGTCAAATCAGGACCAGATTGGGTTTTGGGGCAATGTATATTACTTGTATAAAACGTGCAAATCACTGACTAATTAAAAGTATAAAAGAACGGATTAAACAGGGTGGGGAACAACTCATTGAGAAAAACTCTGAAAAGACCGGGGTCCAGGGGCCGCCTAGGCCCCGGCAGGGTCAAGGGGCAGGGCCCTTGTAGAGAGTCCAGGGGTGCAAAGCCCCCCCCCGGAAAATGTGCACGTTTTTAAGCCATACCAAGAGTGGCATAGTAACAGTGCAGTAAATGTATAGTGAACTGAACCAACCAAATATGAAAGAAAAGTAATCAACAAGCGTAAGGAAAAAGGTATGTGTATAAATTAAAAATAAAAGCCTACCTGGAAGGCCCTGCTGTTTTGTGGCTTTCATTGCGTGTTGATGCATTTTGGTCAGCATGTGCTCGACCAGTGTCGACAAGCCACGATTTGCGTAGCTCAGCTCCGAGTCCTTGTTGCAAAAGCTGCATCGAGCTGTGCCACTCCTATCTATTTTCCGAAAGCAGTCACCGATTCGCTGGTCCTCGTCCTCAATTTTTGTTGTTTTGTTAATCCACTCCCACTTCCATTTATTTGCAATGGTCCCCTCTTCAAAAATATCCCTGCGCTGAACTATTCTGGACACACACGCCATGATAACAGCCGAAAACGCGTTCAACACCATTTCGCCCGCTCTAAGCAAGTCGCGTTTATGTGGTCGTAAGAATCAACAAGAGCGGGCGGGGAGATGTTGCACGCATTCAGTTCTAGCGGGCCCGTTCTAGCAATGAGAAAGTAAAAGGTGGACACGGATGGGTACTTGTAATAATAGGTCTACTGGATTCGGAAACGGACAAATTTTTTTTCCTCTGAACTCTTTTTTTTTCCCTCTGAAATGGCTGCCGATTTCCTCTGAAATCAGCGGATCCGAGGAGAGTTCCCCACCCTGATTAAAGGATAAAAATTTGGCCAATGTAAAACTTTTCATATTTTTTGGTTTAAATTTTATTAGACAAATTGTATTCTTGTAAGATGTTTACAATTGTTTTTATTGATATTTCACAAAACAATTATTTCAGATTTGAACAGTGGAAGTATCTGCCAGATCTCAGAAAGATCTGTACATTCTAGGAGAAAGAGAAAGAGCTTCACAGAAAAAAAGAGTCCAAGAAAGAGAAAGAGCTTCACAGAAAAAAGAGTATCGTGTAAAACCAAGGATCATTATTTGTGAAAAAACCACTGCAAGTCAATTTAGTATGTCCAATACGGAGCCTAGATAGGAGTATTTCCTCTTTTCTATTGAAGGTACTAGTAACAGAATAATCAGTGACAATTGTGGTTGCTCAACGAATCCATGGAAAAAGAAGTACTATTTAGGGTTTCCAGCAGGTTCAGTTGGATTTGGAACAATTTATTATTAATCTCTCTGTTCCATCTTTCCAGCCACAACCTTTGAATATAAGCATGAATGAAGTCAGAACATTCACCCAGAACATTCACTGCTACAAGCCATCTAGAGTTCTTTTTCTGACAACCTCATTCTACAAATACCCCTATGCAAACTCTCCTCTGAATGCTGTCGATCCTTCTCAGTGCTTGGTCCTTCAACTTGGAACTCTCTTCCTCTCTTTACAGCTCTCTGAACATAGCCACATTCAAGTCCAACTTGGAAACATCTCTTTCTTAAAAATGAGATCTCGTCTCCAATCACCATTCCTTCTTTTCTGATTCAGACCGCCATCATCACGCCACGCGTCCCCTGGCCCCTCACCCTTTAGCTGCTCTCCTCCTCCTCCCTTCCTCGTGTTTGTATTATGACTTTGCATAATTTATTACTGTTTTGTTTTTGTTTCACTTCTTTTCGTATGTATTTCCATGTTAATGTTAAATATAAATGAGTGAGAACTGCGCTTTGAACTGATGCAGAGCTGCCAACCCCTAAAAAAAATTTCAGTAGCAAACAAAGAAAAATATCAGTAGTTTCAGCTCAATTTCAGTAGCAAATGTAAGAACAAGAATTTTCACATGATAAAATGAGCATTATTTAAAATGTTGATATTAGCTTAAATAAAAACCAAACACCAACACAAAAAGCATTAACTTTCAAATATTTATTTTTAAAATGATAGAAATGTTCCTGAAAAAAAACCAACAGTTTTAACATTTTGTTCGGAAAAGCTAACCCAATGGCTCACTACATGTACTAATGGCATGGATACTGCATTGGTTTAAAACCAAATTGTTAAAGCTGCTATTTATATTAAAAAATAAAAAAAAACATTGTCAGTTATAGGTTCACAGGCATAGACATGTTAGGGCTTTTCTTCTGCTAGGGCAGAAACAGTTGCCCTCTTGCATCTCTGTAGCAGCTCTACTGGCAAATCTGCCTGGTAGCAAGGGCGTCCCTGGAACTTTGACTTGAGGACTAGCAAGGCTTCAGTCTGCTCTGCGCCAAGGGATGGTCTGAACACTGTTCTGTTCTTTCTGGCTAAAGATCGGGGATCACAGGACATGACTGTGGTCTCTCTCTCTCTCTCTCTCTCAGTCTACCGCGCAGTGGCTGCTGAGCTAAAAATAGCGCACACGCAAAGCGCTATACGAAAGTCTATGATATTGACAAAAGCCTAGTAGGCCTACGTCTCTCGCGGCTTTGTTTCGATACTTGTAAAAAAATAGGTATGCTTTGAAATTTTTCTTCCGTAGTATTTCTTGAAATGGCGTAGTTGCGGAATTAAAGAACATTTTCCGGAGAAACTACGGACGTTCCGTAGGGGTTGGCAGCTCTGCTGATGTAATTAGGAAAAAGCGCTATTAAAATACCATTATTATTATTATTATTATATAATAATTAATAATAATTACTGTATTTATAATGCGCTTATCTTATAATAATTATAACTCTAAGCGCGCACTCACAACTCACGCGCGCACTCACAACTCACGCACGCATGTGCACGCTTTAGACAATGACACATGTAACAATTACGCAAAAAATACATTCACTCAAATATACTCATACCACAAACAGACCAGACACTATATGTAAGAGACAGCTGGCGATGGGGTGCGTAGTGAGGTCATAGTGTTAGAACTGCTTGAAAAGGTAAGTTTTGAGGGCAGACTGGAAGGAGGTGGGAGAGGGTTTCTGACGGAGAGAGAGTGGAAGAGTATTCCAGATGGATGGGCCGTAGACAGAGAAGGAGCGGGACCCGAACGTGCTGAGTTTGGAGCGAGGAATGCGGAGGCGGAGAGGGTCGGAGGCAGAGCGAAGAGAGCGAGAGGGAATGTATGGGTGAAGTAAGTCAGAGAGAT
Organism: Oncomelania hupensis; assembly: GCA_036898135.1. NCBI lineage: Eukaryota > Metazoa > Mollusca > Gastropoda > Littorinimorpha > Pomatiopsidae > Oncomelania > Oncomelania hupensis. The sequence goes on from CM072513.1 coordinate 41,847,754, forward strand.
ATAGAATAAATTGTATATAATATTCAGGTATGTTCAAGTTAAGGGCTTATTTTGCCTTGGAACTGGCTTGTTCCTTTCCCCTTATCTCGACATGACTTGGACCTATGTAAAAACAGACTTTTCCATCTAGAATCATGGATGTAATAAATATCCACTAATAGAGAATGGGAAATCTTTCAGTGATGTAGAGCTTCCAGAACAGATCAAGAATCAGATAAAATTAAAAATTATGATTTTTGAGACAATCTTCAGAGCTAATAGTATAGTTTTAATTCAGCTGTGTAAATTGAACATCCATCAGGAAGTCTATGCTGAAACTGTTCTTTGGGTTCAGTGGCCATAGCCGCAGCCGTCACCTGCTCCCCTCCCCTAAAGCTATCCTATCCTATCCTATCCTATCTCGTAATTCGGTCATTGGGACACCACAGATGATCATTTAACCAGCGTACTCAATCTTTCTCTGTCCTCAGCAACCCTCATGCAAAGCCTGATGCTCGGGTGATGTGGCCACACCATCGGAGTTTCCGTTTCTTCACGACTGTGAGCAGGTCATCCTGTTGTCCAATGGCTTTTGTGATGGTCTGTCAGACTTCGTTGTTGATGATGATTATAAGAAGTGCCCAGAAGTCTTCTGCAGCACCTCATCTCCATGCTTTGTATTCTTTGTTGTAGATCTGCTGTGAGGGTCCATGTTTCGCAAGCGTAGATGGAGATAACAAGGGAGCGCCGCAGCCTTACCTTGGAATGTAGACTGATGGTCCTGTCTTTCCAACCTTTTAAAGGCCTCAGTTGTTTGTGCGATCCTGGAGAGGACTTCCTGTCGAGACCCATTGTCTGATATACTGGCTCCTAAATATTTGAAGCTATGCACTGTGTGGAGGGACTGACCTTGGACTTTGATGTCCATGTTGATGCCATTGGTGGTGTTGGTCATCATTTTGGTCTTCTCTGCACTTATTTCCATTCCATAGGCTCTGGAGGTGGTGTCAAGCCTCTGTACCAGATGTTCTTGTTCCTCTCCAGCCCATCCATCAATGTCATCCACAAAACGGGAAGTTGAAGATTGCTCTATTCCCTAGGCTGACTGTGCCTTCGTGATCTGCAAGGGCATCTGACATGATGTGCTCTATGAAGATGTGAAAGAGTGTTGTAGAGAGTAGGCATCCTTGACGCACACCGATTGTTGTTCTATCTATCTAGAGCTATCAGTATAAACATATTGGCAATTTCTATACTTTATTCTTTCTTGTAAGAATTGTTTAAAAGCCCCTGCAGTGATGGGGAGTCTTTTTTTGGTGCTGGACACTTCAAAATTAATTAAAGGTTTTTGGAGTTGCCAGGGGAGGAAGACTGGCACAAACTGTGAACAAACAAGGCCAGAATCAATCTCAGCTTCTGCAAAGTAACAGAGAAAACATTCCTAGAGAACTTCACAATTCTGTACAAAGTCTGGGTTAAGAACACGATCCTAAGCGGGATTCATAAGATCGGATTTTAACTAAGTAATAGTTTAGTGATTGCTGTAATCTTCAAAGTTCCAAAGGAGGTTCGTTAGCTGCTACGTAAAGGCTTTAACAAGGAGGTGCGAAAAGCACCCAGAGCAATGTGTAGAGCCTCATGAGCAACTGGATCTAACATTTTAAGGTGAGCAACTGGATCTAACATTTTAAGGTAAGACTTTCTAGTATCCATAGTCAAAATTTAAATTTACATTATAAAACGGACATTATGACATAAAAGAGCGTCAAATGTAAACATTTGTATTACAGTATAAAATTGGTGTATAAAAAACTTGTTTGGTCAGTCCAAAGTAATGTCCCATTATCACAATTTGTATTGCTATTTTCTCCATTCAAATCAAAATCAACAAAGAACACAAACACATAATGAAAATAATACTCTATCAGACAACATATTTTGATTTAAAATAATATGGAACTTGATTTGTTCAATACTTTTATCAAACACTTCATTCAAAAATGAGTTACAGTCTTATACTAGCAGTTATAATACTTACAGGGTATAATTTGTTTAGGAGCAGCTTCTTTCCTGTTGTGTTAACTGCATCAGCTGTAATAACCTGCAATTAATATTAAACAAGATGGCAAGCCATTCAAATGTCCAGGCAACTAACATACATAGCTGATAATTAATTATTGATTTAAATTAATTTACATCTATTCACATCTGTGATATTAGACAACATATTATATTATAAATTTTAAAAAAATTAATTAAATTTAACAAAGCAAAATGAAATATGTGTACAAAACATAAATAACAACATAGGCGTTACTGTTTATTTATGATACATGATGAGGAACAATGTTATTGTTAGAATGCAAACATTCAAGCTTGTTCCAATCTAATCAAAGTTTGGGGTATAAAGCTGGCCTGTGTGGTTCTAAAGAAATGCGGTATGCGTTTAGACTATCCTATCCTATCCTGTAACTCGGAGGTCATAGGGGCACCACAGATGATTGTTTAACCAGCGTACTCTACCTTTCCCTGCCCTCAGCAACCCTGATGGTTCGTCCAGTGTCAAACCAGTCCATTCTCGAATGTTGTCCTACCACCTCTTTTTCAGTCACCTCTTCTTCTACCTCCTTGCACTGTGCCTTGCAGGATAGTCTTTGCAAGACTTGATGATCTGGTGACGTGGCCATACCACTGGAATTTCCGTTTCTTCACCACTATGAGCAGGTCATCGTGTTGTCCAAAGGCTTGTGTGATGGTCTGTCGGACTTCGTCGTTGGTGATGTGCTGGGTATAGGAAATGCCCAGAAGTCTTCTGTAGCACCTATCTCCATGCTTTATATTCTTCGTTGTAGATCTGCTGTAAGGGTCCATGTTTCGCAAGCTGGGAATGTAGGCTGATGGTCCTGTCTTTCCAAATTGGCTTCAACCTTGCCAGAGCAGCAGTTGTTTGTGCGATCCTGGAGAGGACTTCCTGTCGGGACCCATTGTCTGATACAATGGCTCCTAAATATTTGAAGCTATGCACTGAGGGATTGGCGGACTTTGATGTCCGTGTTGATGCCATTGGTGTTGTTGGTCATCTTTTTGTTCTTCTCTGCACTTATTTCCATTTCATTGGCTGTGGAGGTGGTGTTAAGCCTCTGTACCAGCTGTTCAAGTTCTTGTTCCTCTCCAGCCAATCCATCAATATAGTTTGAATAAACACTTAAACCCATGAAAGGTGTTTCTGACAGATAGAATCCCTTTAAAATAGGAATCAGTGTCATTGTTTGTGAATACGCTAGTGAATAAAATTGGGATTGGGGTTGCAATAAATTGTTTTCTTATGTAATTTCAGTTCCTACACATTACCATCATAGACCAGAAATATTTAGACCGCGCAGTGACGCCTTTGGTGTGATGACGCGTCAAGAGTTATGCGACTTGATTGTGACATGTGTGAAAATGCCTGCTTCACAGAGCGAAGATCTGATGGAGAGGGGGACAAAAAAATCGCAGGAGCAGTTACGGTGACCACTGTGCAACTTTGAACTGCACAAATGCACGATTAAAGGCTGCATGCAAGGGGAAGAGTTTTTTTCGTTTCCCAAAGGAAGAAGAATGGTAAGTTCTTGAAGAAATTGTAGATCTATACTGACAGACAAGAATCATGATATGAATGAATTATGATGACCAAGACCTGTCAATGAATAGTTGTCAATGATACAAGACGGATTGGAACTAAGGTGATGTTTCATGTAAGAAACGGTTTGGATTAGCCCAAGGAATTAATAAAGGTTGTGTGTAGGGTTATTACTTAGTGATAATTAACTTGAATTTAGTTCAGTATCAATAAAAAGTACGCCTACTCACTACTGTCATTGTCAGTGTCAATTAAGCCACAGTAAAACTAAAAAGGGGTGCCCTCTGGCCGTTTGCTGTCATGTGTCATCCTCTGTCTAGATCTTCTAGATTTAAAACGATTCTGGTGCACTGCAAAGTCTTGGTATAAACGTGATTAATGTTATGTTTGTTAAGTAAATCAACTTGATTTGCCGCACTAATTAGCTCACTATTGTCATGTTCTCTGCAATTGTTAACTCCAAGACTACTTTTTAAAAAAAAGAAAAAAAAAAAGAAAAAAAGATTGTAAGACAGTATGAGAAAAGTAAAATTTCAGCGGCTTGTTATTTGCTGTCCACCAAACTGTGTCTGTAATTCCTCAACTTCGTATCCTGTTATAATTAAATTAGGTTGTGGCAGAATATTCTAATATAAAATACAGATGCCAACCCTTTATTTTGTCACAAGACTCACTGAATGTATTGTCAATTTGAATGAAATATATAGGGTTGATTGCAGGATGGTTTCATTTGTGATCACAGAAAGTTGGCTTGTTCACCTTTTTTTAAATACCAGAGAGAGAGAGAGAGAGAGAGAGAGAGAGAGAGAGAGAGAGAGGGAAAGGGAGGGAGAGAGAGAGGGAGAGGGAGGGAGAGAGAGAGAGAGAAGACTGACTGAGAGAAAGAGAGAGAGTATAATTATTACGTACCCTAATTATTATGTTGAAATCAATCGAAGCATAATTTTTGTAAATAAATGAATTTCCGTGTGCACAACTAGATTTACGTTTCGAATTAGTCAATATCTTTATTTATATTTCGATCTCCATCTCTTTCTATATCACAAACACACACACACACCCGCACACACATAAATTATACACACTAAAACTGCCAATCAATCCGTATGCTGTGTGACACCATACGGAACAAAAAATAAATTACGCATGTATGACACATATTCTACACTAGTGTGTTTTTTAAAAAATATTATTTTTTTGAACTCAATTTATATTACACATACTGTTAATTTCAAGCAACAAAACAATGCAAAAGCCACCTATATTACGGGTTACAGTTTAGGAAGCGCTGATAACACCCTTACGGTCAAGAGGCAGCAAGTCATGAAAAAATAAACAGATGTGCATTAAAAAAAAGTTCTCAAATTTGAAAAGCCTTATTTCAAACATTTTCAACAGCAAAAGGTGATTGATTGATTGATTGATTTATTGTTGCTTTAGGTCCAGCGGACTCTTCCGAGCCAAATCAGGACCGGACAACCCCCGATCCGCATAAAAGATCTGCTGAAACAACCCTAGTGGGAAAATTGAATGCCCTCCACCGGCCAGTCATTTTACAATAAAGACATCCCACGCAGGGGACGGCTGAGGATTTACCTCAACTACGCGAACCCCCGGTTACAAAAACAAAATAGAATACAAACATCATTATAAATTATCAACAAAACACATACATATAAAATGCCTACATTGCTAAATACTAACATCATAGGAAGCCCTAGTGACCACCCAGCAGAAAGCGTCCAACACTCCCAAGCTGATCCAACAGACCTCATACACAAACAAGGAGTCGACAACATGAAGAGTTTTCAAGAAAAAAGGTAGGTCATTGATCTAGCGAAGAAGAAGATAGTATAGCAGAGGAATGGGAAAGAGTAAATGAGGAAGATAGCAACAGTAGGAATTTAAAGCACTAAATTTCCATAAAGTGGGGATACTATTTATACTGAAACCCCCGGCACTCCAACGGGGGTACTGTTGCCGCAGTGAATCTGTCATGCCTACAAAGGCAAGACAGGTTTTCAACTGGGGCTTTCACTTTTCCCTTTATAGGTTAGAACAATCTACAGTGGCAAGATTGCCGTCTAAAACATTTTTTAAAAATATAATTAAAACCCCCCATATATAGACAAGAGACTAAGAACCGAAAGCAAGCCCATGTCACGTTGAAGGGACGTAACTCCTCCACCGTACATCACTTCTCATAGAGGCGATATCGCTAAGTGATTTCTCTCTTCTTCCTTTCTCTCTGTTACCTTTCTCTCTGTTACCGTTCTCTCTGACTTTCAACAGTTTTTTACATTTCCAGATGACTGACAGCCTGATACAATGTGAAAATCTCTTTTGATTTTGCACAAGATTAGCGCAAAGAGCAATCGAAAAAAAAGCGGTTAAGCTGCAATTGTCTCTGCAATAGTCGCAAGGGGCGAACTTATGTGACTTAATTATGACACTATTGAGGTCAACAAGGATTTTCTCCAGGTACTAGGGTTTTCAGGTCAAACTTCAGTCTTCAGCCACAATTGGAGGGAAATTTGCACCACTGCTCATTTTGGGAGCTGGTGAAGTAGATGTCAACACCATGACCACCACCTTCAACTCAGCTGTGACAGATGCCGCCACGGAAATCCTTGGAAAGCACCGGCCAAAGACGAAGCTGTGGTTCACACCTGAACTTTTGGACCTGTGTAATAAACGAAGAGAGATCAAAAAGAAAAAGAACACCTCACAGGGAGCTGATGCCTACCGAAAAATCAACAATGACATCCGAAAAGGAGAACTGGATAGAAGAGCAATGCCAGGAAATAGAGAACAGTCTGAACAAGAACAACAGCAAGAAGGCCTACCAGACTGTGAAGCGGCTGACAAGTGTTAAACAGCACAAGGTCTCCAGGATCCAAAGCAAGTCTGGCATATGCCTTACAGAAGAACAAGAAGTCTTGGACAGATGGACACAGTACTGCTCTGACCTTTACAACCACACACCAAATGGAGACCCATCAGTTCTAGCATGTCCAGAGAACAGAGAAGAAGAAGAAGAAATCCTCCCAATTCTCCAAGAAGAAGTTGAGGCAGCTGTGCAATCGCTGAAGAAGGGGAAGTCAGCGGGAGTGGACAACATACTTGCGGAACTGCTTCAAGCATGAGGAGAAGCGATGATTGACGCACTCACCATCATTTGTAACAAGATCTGGCAGAGTGGGGAGTGGCCTACATCACGGACCCTGTAGCTTGTCATCACTCTTCCCAAAAAAGGTAACCTTCAGGAGTGTGAAAATTACCGCACCATCAGCCATCCCAGCAAGGTCCTCCTGAAAATAATACTCAACAGGTTGAAACCCAAAGCTGAACAAATCATAGTTGAAGAGCAAGCAGGATTCAGGGCTGGGCGAAGTACCACTGAACAGATTTTCAACCTCAGAATAATCTGTGAGAAATACCTATAGCACCAACATCTATATAATGTGTTTGTAGACTTCAAAAAGGCGTCTGACTGAGTGTGGCATGCAGCTCTGTGGGCAACCATGAGAGTGTACAACATCAGCCCTAAAATTATTGAAGTCATCAAAAGCCTGTATGATAAGGCTACCAGTGCAATCCTCCACAACAGCGCCATTGGAAACGTGTTCAGAACAACAATCGGTGTGCGTCAGGGATGCCTACTCTCTCCAACACTCTTCAACATCTTCCTAGAGTGCATCATGTCAGATGCCCTTGCAGATCACGAAGGCACAGTCAGCATAGGGGGGAAGAGCAATCTCCAACCTTCGTTTTGCGGATGACATTGATGGATTGGCTGGAGAGGAAAAAGAACTTGAACAGCTGGTACAGAGGCTTGACACCACCTCCACAGCCTATGGAATGGAAATAAGTGCAGAGAAGACCAAAATTATGACCAACAACACCAATGGCATCAACATGGACATCAAAGTCCAAGGCCATTTCCTCAACACAGTGCATATTTAGGAGCCATTGTATCAGACAATGGTTCCTGACAGGATGTCCTCTCCAGGATCGCACAAACAACTGCTGCCCTAGCAAGGTTGAAGCCAATTTGGAAAGACAGGACCATCAGTCTACTTTCCAAGGTAAGGCTGCTGTACTCCCTTGTCATCTCCATCTTCCTATATGCTTGCGAAACATGGACCCTCACAGCAGATCTCCAACGAAGAATACAAAGAATGGAGATGAGGTGCTACAGAAGACTACTGGGCATTTCTTATACCCAGCACATCACTAACGACGAAGTCCAACAGACCATCACACAAGCCATTGGACAACACGATGACCTGCTCACAGTGGTAAAAAAAACGGAAACTACGATGGTATGGTCACGTCACCAGATCATCAGGTCTTGCAAAGACCATCCTGAAAGGCACAGTGCAAGGAGGTAGAAGAAGATGGAGACTGAAAAAGAGGTGGGAAGTCAACATTCGAGAATGGACTGGTTTGACACTGAGCAAAACAATCAGGGTTGCTGAGGACAGTGAAAGATGGAGTACGCTGGTTAAACGATCATGTGCGGTGCCCCTACGACCTCCGGGTTACGGGATAGGATAGGATAGGATAGGACTACGGTTTTCTCCCTCCCTCCAATAATGGTATTGGATGCAGTCAATCTAAAATTTCAAAAATAATATTTGTATTTCCTATCCGTCTTCTAATAGCGATCTCCCTTCTTTTACAGCGATCTCCCTTCTTTTACAGGACATGTTTGAGTGATAGATGTGTTTGTTGTGTGAGTGAATGTGGGTGAAAACATGTGAGCGTGCATGTTGATAAAGATCACCTCACTTTGAGCCTGATTGTTGATTTGGAGAAAAGCGTTATATAGCAGTTAATATCCAGTATTATTATTATTATTATTATTATTATTATTATTAGGATAAGTTTTACACCTATTCTCATAATGCCAAAATAAAAGGGACAATCAAACTTGACAAATTGAACAAAACAATCTAAAGGATTTGCTTCCTCCAGCAACTGCAAGAACTTCACCTTTGTGGCATGTGCATTCAGGAACAAATTTAATTATTCTCTTTGATTCACAAAGTTCTCTCCAGCCAAAATTTTCTTGGTCAGGTGCATTACCATATGGTCCAACTTGCCCACACCATCTCACACCTCAAACTCAAATCTGACCCCTCCTACATGATGGACCAGGCCTTGGCTCTTAGATGGCAGAGCTATCAGAAAAGTCACTTTCATTTTCATTCACTGTTATTCTGCAAAAAAGTTTCTTCAGAATCACTGGAATGAGCAACTAAGTCATCATCACTCTCACTATCCATTACTTCATCTCCATTTGCATTTGATTTGGACTATTAATAGGATTTCATCTCGCACAGATTTGCAAAAATCTGGAAATTTTATTTTGGGGTGGAGTAGGGGGAATGAAGTGGGTGGGTGAAGGGGTTATTGTTTACACAGACTCATCGCTAGGCATACGAGTCAAAAACCCTGAAATTCACTCGTGATCCAGAGACAGCATCTATTTGACCCATCTCTTCCCTTCTCTACATCATCCATCTTGATTTCCTTCTCTATGTCACAAACGGGAAAGGCCGTTTTGTACTTTGGCATTAGATTTAGTTTTTCACCACAGGCATTTTACATTCGGATCTAGCTAACGGCGTTATAGAAATGGTTGTTGGCCATCAAGACTGTAAAAATACTTTCACTAGCAGGCGCTACACACATGACTACATATAAATTTGTTTTTAAAATATAGGCGGGATTCAAGTATTCTCAGATGTTATCTTCACACCACACGCAAAAAAAAAAAAACTTTTAAAATAATAAAAAAAATTTTTTTAAATAACTACAACTTTAAAAGTTTTCAGTATCCCAAGAATTGTTCTGTTTTTCTGGTCCCCACTCTTTCACATTAGTCGAAATTCATTGCTACTGTGTCATAATCATTCTGAAGCTGCTGACAAAAATCAACCAAGGTTTCCCTAATTTAAAAATCAAAGAAACATCACATGGAACATTCACTTATCTGCACCTTGGGAGCAGTATATCCCCCCCTCCCACTGCCTTCCCCCCCCCCTGAATACCCCCCTCCCCATGTCCTATTTCCCCTTAGATACTCCCCCTCCCATAGAAAAAAGGGTTCTCACAACCATAAGCAACTGATCTATTCTCACAAATTTTAGAAATGGTTTCAAGTAGCATTGGAGATGACAACAAAATGTTGATATTCGGCACTGATTGTACAGTTTCACTACTGGCTCAATCTCCTAATTATTTTATGGATGGCACATTTTCTGTTGTGCCCGAGTTGTTCTTCCAGTTGTTCATATCAGATCAGTGCTGATATTACTGCTTGCATCTACTGTCTCCTACCGAACCCAAAAACTGAAATCTATCGCTGATTGTTTTTAAAAAAAAAAAAAAAGGCAATTATTCCAAACCATCATCAGTGAAGTTCAGCTGCAAGGCTGCTTTTATCATCTGTCACAATGCATCCACAGGTCAGACTCCATTATCTTATTCCACTTCACTTTCAGTTCAGTATCATGTACACAATATATACTTACAATACTCCAGAAATTTACAATATAGCTAGCTAAATTTTCTCCCTCTGTCTGTGACCACGAGCCACTGACCATCAAGGGTGAACCTGTGCAACGTGTCCACAGTTACAAGTACCTGGGGACCGTCATCGACGACAAGCTGGACTGGTCACCCAAAGTCGACATCATCTGCAAGAAGGCCAGCCAGCGACTATTCTTCCTCCGGAAGCTGAGGCAGTTCAGAGTGAACAACACCATCATGTTCCTCTTTTACCAGTCAGTCATCGAGAGTGTCGCCCTGTATAACTAGCTGTCCTATTTCAGCTCCGCCAATGAGGGCGACACGGATTGTCTGGAGAAAATCACCATTCAGGCCTCCCGGCTGATGGGGAGGGATGTGCAGTCGCTGGCTGGCATCCACGAGCGTGCTTCCATCACCAAGCTGCATTGCATCTGCAACAACGAGGCGCATCCCCTGCATGAGGCAGTCGCTGCCTGTGTCTCCCGGCACAGCGAGGGGCGCTTGCTCTCTGTGAAGTGTCGCACAACGCGCTTCAAGAATTCATACCTTCCAACAGCTATCCAACTGGCAAACGACACGCTCCAGCGATAAGAATGCACTCTTGTAATAAAGGAGGCAATTTGCTTTTGTGCGTTATATCTGCTGCAAACAATTATGTGAGAATGTGGTGTATTTTCTACTCAACTTTGACCAGAGATTTTATCAATTAGTTAATTTGGTTGTATTGTCGTTCTTGTTGTTATCATTTTTTCTCACTAATTTTGTTCCCCTAGATCATCATGAAGCTTGGTTTTGTAGCCTTTCTGTTGTTATTATTATTAGTTGTAGTAGTATTGTTATTATTATATCATTGTTACCATATATTTACAATATTAAAACAAACATAAAACAGCTGCTGTTGCATTATTTTTAGTAGTTGTATTGTTATTATTATTATTTTTATAATTACTCTAATGATTACGATTATTATTAATATTATGAAGATTATTTTGTATTATTATTATTATTATTATTATCATTATTATTATTATTACTCATTATTATTACTCTTATTAATAATAATATTATTATTATGATCTAGGATGGATCTAAGGCATGGAAGAATGGGTGAGTGTGAGTAGTTTTGTGTACAGTACTCCTCTCTTAAGGTGACCCCCCACGGGACCAAATTTTTGTTTGATCTTATCCGAGGGGCACCCTAAACAATCCTCTGATAAGATCAACTACCAGTAAAAAACTTGATCTTATACGAGGTGCTACATTTTTGTGTCGTGTGACAGTGTGTGTGTGTGTGGGTGCGAGTGTGTGTGTGTGTACATGTGTGCACATTGGTGCACGCGTATGCATTACTGTATATGTATTTTTTGTGCGTGTGTATGATGCATAAGCACACACTCAAACACTCAAACGAACGGATGCAAGCATGCATACACATACACACACTCTCACACACACACACACAAACACATTGATGCGCACGCACGTGACAGACTTACCAGCACAGCGTCCCACGCTATGTGAACAGGAAATGACATCATAAGGAATATATGACATCATTTCAAAACAGGAAGTGACCTCAGAAATGACGTCATCTGTGACATCAATTTCTCTTAAGCAGTAGTCTCCTCCATTTGGGAACCAAAACGGGGTTGACGTTATCCGAGGTTTTCCCTTATACGAGGTGACGCTAAGCGAGGAATTCTAAATGGTACAAAGGTGTTTGGCCGGGACCAACAACCTGATTGATCTTATCCGCGTTGTGACCTTAAACGGTAGTGACGTTAAAAGAGGAATACTGTATACATGTATTGTGGAATAATTATCTGTGTGTCAAATGTGTACGCATGGGTATGTGACGGGATATCTGGTTATGCATGTGTGCTAGTGTTCATAGATTTGTATTTCGGTACGGAAGTTGTGTTTGATAGTATATCAAATGTATTAATATTGTATGTCTATGTTTTGGATGGTTTTTGATGGTTTTGATGTTGTTATCTCCTTTCTTCTTGCACTGCTAAAATATCCATGTCATGTGTTTGGACAATAAAGACTATTGAATCTTGAATTGAATGTGCACACACACACATACACGCTGTTCCCTACAACACAAATACATTATATGAGCACTGATGGATGTATGATTTTCAAGGGAGCATTTGTTTGACTTCAGTCACTGGCTATTGACGCATATAAATCTTCAATGACTTACAATTCATCCTACGATGCAGTCAAGGGACTTTTTTTCTCTCAAGCAGTTTATATTATCTGCTAGTCGGTGTTCTGGACATACAACGTTGTTTAATATACAAAGAAAAACACTGTCAAAGTTACGCAGATCTGCATCTAATAGATCAGGGACGGGCAACATATGGCCCAGACATTCTTTGTACCTTCTCGTGCTTCTTCTGGTCATCATGATACTCTTGATATTTGGCTCTTGCAGAGCTGGTGTAGCTCAGCATCTCCTTGGAAACATTTACATTTTCTGCACCACCAACATCACGAACGGCTTGAATGACAATTCTTGCTTTCAGCATATCCCCCTCACATGATGAACGATTCGCTCCGTGCTTGTTCTTTGGATCTTCTTGTAGCCAAGACCTGTAGAGTTTGTGCTCAAGCCATCGCTTATTAAAAAGGCATTTTCCGCTAGGCATCTTGATCTTTGCAACTTCAACCCAACTTCATAACCGTGAAGATGAAACCGTGAAGATTCTTCGACTTAGAAAATAACACCGGCAGTTGCCTGGATTGATGAAGGGACTACTTCCGATATAAGTGAAAGTACAAACCGCTGAGTATTTACCAATTTAATTTTATCGTTATTAGTTCGTGATTTGTTGGTGGTTGTTGTTTTTATTAGTGACTAAAACTTTCTTGTCTTCCTTCTGTCAAAATTCAAGAACTTTCAAGAACTACAGACACATTTGCTGATTTTCAAGAATTGTCAAGGGTCTTGAAAATGAAAATTATTTTTCCAGTATTTTCAAGAGTATTCAAGTCTTGTACGAACCCTGTGAGTATTATTATCTTTGATCCCACTAAGCAATAGAAACAAAAACACACAGATCCAGAAAGATAGAGACACACACTCCTATACTTGTTGAATAAGGCAACTTATAAAACAGCAAGCAATACACAAAAGAAAAGTTTCAATTTTACAAACTGCAATAATTTCATCATTTTCTCTCTCTCTTTCTTCCTCTTTCCTTTTAAATATACTGATGTTTGGTAATAGTAGAAATGTGTATGAAACAATTTGTTACAAAATAACTGCTCCTTGGAAGCTGGGAGTGGAAAATCAGTGGTGATATAAAAACAAAAAGTATCCTGTTATTCCCAACAGAATTTTATTAGATAACAGTGGCTTTCACCTTTCTTGTCTAAAATGCATCTCGGTGGGCAAACATGAGAGTGTACAAGATTATTGAAGTCATCAAAAGCCTGTATGACAAGGCTTCCAGTGCAGTCCACAACAGCGCCATCAGCAACAATCAGTGTGCAACAAGGATGCCTATTCTCTCGAACACTCTTCAACACCTTCCTGAAGCGCATCATGTCAGATGCTCTTGCAGATCATGAATGTACAGTCAGCATAGCGGGTAGAGCAACACTACGTTTTGCGGATTACATTGATGGATTGGCTGGAGAAGAACAAGAACTTGAACAGAGGTTTGATACCACCTCCAGAGCCTTTGGAATGGAAATAAGTGAAGAGAAGAACAAAATGATGACCAACAACACTAATGGTATCAAACACAGACATCAAAGTCCAAGGCCAATCCCTCAACAAAGTGCATAGCTTTAAATATTTAGGAGCCATTGTATCAGACAATGGGTCCTGACAGGAAGTCCTCTCCAGGATTGAGCAAACAACTTGGAGGTAGTACTACATGTAGCTGGAGCAGCAGCTCTGGGACAACATCTGATCACTTGGTAGCACTTGGTAGCCTTTTTGATGGCAGACAAAAAAGCTGCTGAAAAGCATCTTGCTTTTGTTTTTGTCTTCCTACTTGCAGATTAATTTTCAGCTCCATATGCTTGTTGTACCATCCCTTGCTGGTTCTAATATATGTGAGAATTTGACTTGTGACATCCATTGTTGCTGAGGTCACTTTCTGGGATTTCAGCGTGCTTAGAATCAATGCAGTGGCCTTGTAGTTCTCCACCAGACTGCTCCTGTCTGCTCTGTTTCTCACGCTGGCGACAACTAAGGCTACCGAATCGTCCTCTTTCATTTGGGGCATGGTGAACTAACTTGTCAAGCAGAACGCTGTAAAACTGAAAAGATCATTCGAGGCATTAATACTACAGGGTTTACACGATGTCAGAAAGAACAAGGGTTTTGTCTCCGATTCAGAAGAGCGTCTTTACTGTTACCAAAACCAGTTCCACAGTTAAATAGCATTTCGCTTTTTAATTCATGTGTTTTAAAAAGTTTTGTTTTTTCTTCTCTAAGATGGAATTTTCATTTTCAGCAAGATTTCCAGAAATGAATTTCCATTCCTAGACATATGAGTTGCACCTATAAAATCCTTAACTGATGATGATGTGCTAAAAAAAATATAAATTATTGCAAAGACAACTACATTGGAAGAAGGTGACAACGCAGCTGAGCTCCTCTACTATTTTCATATAAAATCTGAAACATGAACTGTACAGTTGGGAACGATCTACCACTTACTAACAACAATATCGAAAAATGGGACAGACAGATGCAATCTTGGGGCTCATTATCCAAATCTAATGCAATTTCTCAATGTTCTGAAGAGAGAACAAAGTCTGGAAATTGCGGACTATAGAAATCGAGACAGCATGGAGTTCTTGAATGTCCTATGACTCCTGCACCATGTACATGCTTATATACACAACGAAGTGCAGCAGTTAAACTATTATCAGTAAAACTTATGTTAATCTGATGAATAAAAATTGATGCAACAACAACAGATAAACTATACAACAGATCCTGATATTCTGCAGTCAACATGAACACACTGTTTTCAACAGAAAGACCAAACGAGATGCTATTTTTCTCCAAAACAGAAGGATGCAACTAATTTATCCCAGTATTACACAATCTATAGTAGTCACAGTGAAAAAAAATCTTGAATCAAGCATTTGGTTATGCAACACAGAAACAGAGGTGACTCCTTACCTGACCAGGAAAGAGAGCATATTCAGTGAGCTCTGAGAGGTCTACAGGAATGGTCTGACCGTCAGATGTGAGCCTTGAACCCTCCAAGACAACGGACTGGCTGTTGAGCTTTCCTTGGCTGTCACAGGCCACTCTGCCTATCACTTGCACTGTCTCCTGACATGCACAATGGATTGTATAGCTTTTTTTTTTTACAATGCTAGTCAAGATTGTAAATCAAAACTGTGTATAAATGAATTATAAAATGCAAGCCAGGAAGACAATACAGCTAAAGGAGTTATAAAATGTAAGTCAGGAAGACAAGATTAGTTAAAGCAAATAAAACATATCTCATTTTCTATGCATGTGCTTCGCTCAAAGCACAGGGGTATTACATAAGTTGGATGCCTATGTAGGGGATACTTGATAGCGCAGTGGTAGAGAACACACAGCCTTTGAGTAATAAATAGAGTTTGGCTTTGGTGAAACGAAGGCGCTGCACTGCGGACTAATAATAATATAATAGCATTGTCAAAGAACGGTTTTATAGTATTTTGGTCCGATGATTTTATATTATTGTAGTCTCTTCCTGTGAGAAAATATTTGCAATTTTTTAAATTGATAGCTAAATTCTGATTGGTTGAGCTGGTCACATGACAGTTCACCAATGTACATTCAAAAATATATTCATTCTTTTCTTGACTATATTAAGGAGTGGATGTTCTGACTTCTTGCAGCTGTGTCTGCAGGTATATATTGTTTATTATTCGAAATGTTGTATTATAAATGTCATAGTATTATTAAATGATTATATTTTAATTGTTATGTAATAAAATAAATATTAAATAATTTTCATATTAGTGTGAAGGATAGAGTAGGGATGAGATAAAGATGGTGGGTCATTGTAATTTTTGAATAACGAATTGAATTGGGATCATTATTTGATTTGAAGTTGAAACTTCAATTACAGTATATAGCATTACATTTATTTGTATGAATGAAATTGGTGTCATGGCGTAATAATTAGTTGTTATAATTAGTTTTAGAATTTGCTTATGTTGTGAACTGTATTCGTCATGGATGGAATTTGAATTGTATTGCTGCACTTGTCCCATAACAGAGAAGAGAGAGGTATATGTAGTTGAAAAAAAGTTTATGTATCAAGAAACTTAGTTGTGGTAAACTCCTTTGTCTGCAGAAGTTTCCTGCTGGGGGCCTCGAGAAGGAAGAAGAATAAAGAAGAGAGAAGCAGAAGAAGAAGAATAAAGAAGAGAGAAGCAGACAAATAAGAATAAAGAAGAAGAGGAAGCCGTAGCAGCAGCAGCAGCAGAAAAGAAGCATCGAAGAAGAATAAAGAAAAGAGACAAAGAAGAGGAAACTGGCAGCAGCAGCAGAAGCAGCAAAGAAGCAGCCGAAGAAGAATAAAGAAGAGAGACAAAGAAGTGGAAGCTGCAGAAGCAGCAGCAGAAGCAAAAGAGAGAAGCAGATGAAGAAGAATAAAGAAGAAGGAAACGAAGAAGAAAGACTAAGACGAAGAAAGTAGAAGGAGATGAAGAAAGCGAGAGGAGAGGAAGAAGATACTACAAGAAGGATAAGAAGACGGAGGAAGGGAGGACGAGAGGGTGCTGTAGGCAGAGGACATACATAGACAATCGATCATAAACACAGTGAGACTATTTGCAATCTTTCATTCTCTTTCTGGCGACGGCGACTGGAAATTTATGTGTTATTTTGTGAGTGGTGTGTGTGATTATTCTACCAACGGATAAATTCTACGAAAAGTACGTGAGTAGAGACAATTGTATTTATTCCTTTTGATTCTTGTCAATTTCTGTATGTGTGCTACTTTTGTTGATTTATGTTTATGGTATAATAGAGGGTGTGACAACATAGTTTATTGTTGCAAGTTAGCGAAGTTGTGAGACGGGAGAACACGCAGATTTTCCCGCAGGCATACACTCAATTTCTTTAAATACCCTTTTCGTTACAAGCGTTCTTAAATTCAATCCTTGTCACAGCAGCAATCTGCACTCACGACATTGTTGATACATGCCTTGTCATAGCAGCAAGCTGCATTCACAACATTGTTGATACATGCCTTGTCATAGCAGCAATCTACACTCACATTGTTTTTTTAAAATAGTTTATTATTTTTTTCAAAATAAATTGTCAATGTAATGTGCTGCTAACTTGCATAATTATATACATGTGTGTATATGTGTGTGTATATATGTGTGTATATATGTGTATGTATATATGTATGTGTATATATATATTATATATGTGTATGTATATATGTGTGTATGTATAAATCTATATGTATACAAAGAATATACAGCTTCACAAAGAAGGTGCATAACTCAAAAGTGAGCAAAATCGAAAGCACCCAACGCCCCCAAGCGGGAAGTCAGAGACTTGGCTAGCCGGCTAGCGTTGGGAACATGGCCGACAGCATATGTGAAGCTGCAGGAGGTTGCTATAATGCGAAAAGACGCAAATATAGCACTCACTGCAGTGTAATCAACTGTACCAATAACAGATTCAAGTGTCCTGGACTGTCATTCTTCAGGTTTCCGAAGGATCTAGGATCCCAAAAGGTGAGTGTTGCAAATTATAATTTGTAAACAATGCATCTTGAACCGGTCGATTCGTCAACAGTAAAGTTACTGTTAAACTAATTTGTTGCTACGTGTACTCGTGCTATTTATCACAGCTGGACTTATTTTATAGGCTAGTGTGTTTATTGATGTGTAAACACTATCTGTGTTTAAGGTCGAAAGAATGGGTTCAACGCTGCAGACGAGAAGACCTGATGAAGAAACCAGTTGAGCGTCTGTATTTGAACAACCATCTGTGCGCCAACCACTTTGAAGACAGTCAGTTCATCAATAAAGGTAGGCCTATTTATCAGAATGGTTAAATCTACTGTGAGGTGAAAGTTTAGGCTTATGGGTGTTATTTCTACTATTAGGCCTACAAATATTCAAGCTGCATTGCAAGTGTGAAAGATTATAATTAGGCTGAAAAGCAAGACAGTTATTAGGTTTTCTGATAAATGTTTTTAATTTAGTGTTATTGTTATTTCATTTTGTGTAGTTTTAAATTTTTTTGACCAATTCTTGTGCTTTTCTTCGTGTAAAAAAAACAAAAACTGTGCACATTTTACACTCTTTAACACTGAGCTAGAGGTACGTGTTTTCAAAATTCTGTGTACTAACAGGGATTTGCCAAGTGTTTATTTGATATGCATTTCAGCGCTCAGGTAAAAGAAAGCTTAGGGGAAAGTCTTTAGTATAATCCATCCAAGGTCTAGTCCACCATCACTTAATGTTAGATATTATATAACTGATATCACCAGCAAACCATGCTGTGGCTTGTTGATAACAAAAATTCTGTTTAATTTTAGATCAGAGAAACAAGCTTGTGTGGACTGCCCTGTCATCCCTTTTTGATGTGCCTCATCGTCCTCCGCGTGTGACTTTGAAAAGAAAGTTACCAAAGTGGGCACCTTGCAGTTCTGGCAGAAGGCGCAAAGTTGATGCTTTGGGTGAATATAACTTGTAGTGGAGTTTGTTGTTATTGTACGCTAAACAATGTAGATATGGGATATTATATGATACTTGGTAGCCAGATATACTTGTAGCCTAATGTAAAGTTATTATCATCAAAGAATATACAGCTTCAAAGTTTGATTTTTTTAAAGTACATGTACTTTGTTTTACAACCTGTGTTCCTGTAGAAGACAAATATTTGGGGTGGGGTGATGAGGGGGGTCTCCAAACACAGTGAATGTGGGGCCATGTGCCATATATATTTGAATAGTGATGTACATTGATAATTTTCAAAATGTTTCTTCAGAATCAAGTAGGTCTGTGTGTAGATTCAATTAATCGTTTAATTACTTGTTTTAAGTACATGTACTTTGTTTAACAGCCTATGTTCCTGTAGAAGACAAATATGTGTGTATTTTTTTTTTCAAACACAATTGATGTGGGGCCATGTGCCACATATTTTTGAATAGTGATGTACATTAATAATGGTCAAAATATTTCTTCAGAATCAAGTGTCTGTGTGTGTGTAGATTAACCTAATTGTTTGTTTTAAATCTATTTTTAGTACATCTACTTTGTTTTACAGCCTATGTTCCTGTAGAAGACAAATATTTGTGGGTTGTTTTTTTCTCCAAACACAGTGGATGTGAAGCCAAGTGCCAGATCTTTTTGAATAGTGATGTACATTAATAGTCAGAATGTTTCTTGAGAATCAAGTGTGTGTGTGTGTGTGGGCATGTAGAAACGACGTTAGAGTGACACACTCATGGAACTCCACATGGTTTCTTTTGACTTTTTTGGAAGGGCGCCCTATTTTGACGTCAAAATAGTTCCCTGCTGAGTTAGAGCTGTTTTAGGCCTAGGGTTAGGTTAAGGGTTAGGGTTAGGGTTAGGGTTTGGGTTAGGGGTTAGGGTTAGGGTTAGGGATAGGTTCAAAAATTTGAAAATGTCAAAATAATGTCACGAAAATGAAAAGTGTGTCAAAATAATCCCTGTTTTTTTCACAACAGTCATCATAATGTCGTTTTTACAAAAATGTGTGTGTGTGTAGGTGTGGGTGTGTGTGTGTGTGTGTGTGTAAATTCAATTAATTGTTTTATTAGTTTTGTTTTAAGTATATATACATATGTACTTTGTTCCTGTAGAAGACAAATATTTGTGTGTATATTTTTTTCACACACAGTGGATGCGGGGCCATGTGCTACATTTTTTGAATAGTAATGTACATAATAATGGTCAAACTGTATCTTGAGAATCAAATGTGAGTGTGTGTAGATTCACAGAAGATACTTTTTTTTTAATTTTTAGTACATGTACTTTGTTTTACAGCTTATGTTCCTGTAGAAGACAAAATTAATATTTGTGTGTATTATTGTTTTCCACACAGTGGACGCGGGATCATATGTGTCACGAAGTGACTTGATAAATATTTACATTTGTGTATACAACACGTGTTTATAGAGTTAAGACACGAGCGATGGCTATTGACATAGGCATGTGGCATATGTATTCGCTTTGCGTGGGTACTATATTTCCTAGTTCATTAATATTTTGGTGATGAGACTCGCCTATATAAAGACTGTTTGGAGAACTAAAGGCTGTTCATGTTTGCATCTGAGAGTGTCTGTGACTGGATGGATGAAATAGGGCTAGGTTAGGAAAATAGTGGAATGAAAGATAGACTGTGAAAAAAAGAGTGAATGCTATTCTTTGTGACTCAGAAATATTGTGGTGTATGCTACTTCTATTTTTTACTGTGGTGATTCTGGATTCTGTTCATGACAGACACGGTAATTTGAATATTTATATTTTATGATTTACTTGTTGAAAATATAATATTGAAACTAAGTTTGTAACAATGTTTTCATATTTTGATAAACTTAATTGTCTGTCAGACCGAAACGGGGTTGCTTCAGAGAGAGATAAATTCATATTAATGTTCAGCTACTTATTATTTTATTACTATAAGGCTTATAGTTTTCTTGAATATAGTTTTCTTGAATTCCGTTTTAATTATTATTCTATTATCTTATGTGAGGAAGAAGAGAACAATAAAATTAGCAAAACGTAAATTGGTGTTGCGTTCCAACTGTTGTGTATTTTACGTCTTCAGTGTTTCTAGTTTATCTCCCTGTCTCAACTTGAGTAATTCTATAAGAAAGGCCTTTTGATGAATGCGTGTATACGTGAAATTAAAACATTACTAACTGTTTACAAACTAATATCAAGTTTGTAGGAATCTTCTGAGAGTAACGATAATTATTTTAAAACACGCAAGATGAAGAACACTTTATTACAATTTGGCAAGCTTGCCTGCGTTTCAATTTCATGTATAATTATTATGACAATTTGGCAAGCCGGCCAGGATACAAAATTTTTAAAAGTGAAGTGAATTATTAAAATAAAATGTTTCTTCAGAATAAAGTGTGTGTGTGTGTTTGTAGATTTCTTAATAATTCATATTTCTTCTCTAAATTCTTATCAATTAACTTTGGGCATGTTTTTGTGCTTTGGCACTTCACATGGCTATGTTTCAATTTGTTGCATGTTGTATTGTAATACAATTAAATGACATGCAAGTTCAGTGATGCACTGTTTTTGTTCATTTTCACTTGCTCGTCTTATTAACTGTCTGGTCACTGATTTCTCTTTCCTGTCTTATATGTCTGGTCACTGATTTCTTTTTCTTGGCAAATATGCCTATTATACAGTTGCACACATACAGGCCCGAGTAGGCTACACAGGAAATGGAATGCACTATGAAGTTATTTCATAACAAGTTCAGACAAAAGTTATAAATGCACTCGAGCTTTCTCAGAAGAAAAAACCCTGTTGCATGTGTAGGCCTATAGCACAAATGAATACACTCGCAGTCATGCACTCAATTAATAGGCAGATTCACACTTTCATATTTATAAGGAGAAAACAAGGCAATAACTGCACAACAAGAGCAATTCAATAATACTGAATAATTGCATTAATTAACTGGTTTGTTGCCAAGTGGTTGCGCACTAATGAATCTATAATAAAGGCAAGCACCGTGTTTGTTTTTAATGTAACACTTTTTTGCTGGTCAGTTACTGTGTAATAGGTCTGCATAATATCATGAATCGAACAGCTTGGGTAATTAATGTGAATTTAAAAAATATATTTATTTGTATTAATAAAACATTATTGAGTTCGTTTTACTACAAAAGAATAATGTTTAGGGTTCAAAAAAGTCCTGCGGCAAGGTTTGTTTACGTATTGCTAAGCAGAGGATTACATTCCTTGCAACGAGGGTTCAGACTCTCCGCTTGAGGCGCGCCAAGCACACCTGTTATCACTTTTTACATACGGTGTGGCGTTATGATCCTTCTTTGTGAAGGAAGCTGTACATTCTTTGATGTATATATGTGTGTGTATACTATATGTCTGTATGTGTGTATATATATATGTAGATATATGTATATATATATATATATATATATATATATATATATATATATATATATATATATATATATATATATATATATATATATATATATATATATATATAGTCTCATATTTACCGGAATGTGTCAACCTGCACAACTGTTAGTACAACGGCAGTTGTGATACGGCCTCCCGGAAAGTGTCAACATCGCAAGTTGCCGCATTACGGGAGGCCGCGAAGTACTTAAAGAAACTTGAGAAAAAAGGAACTTTCGTCCCCTCTAGGCGACGAATTAGGTCACGCTTAGTTGTATCTAGGTCAGGAGACTTTTGCGAACCGTTTGGGAATATTTTCGAACCGTTTATTGACGCCGGATAGCGTCCTCACTTGGTTTCATACAATTTAAGAATCCAAGAAGGCAGATGGGTTTTTGGGACGGAAAGAGCGGAAAGAGTTAGGGCAAGGGCTAGTGATAGAACTGCAACTAACCCTTACCCGAACCCTTCTTTGTCTCTTAGTTTATGGTAGCTCAAAAAATTGAATAGTGTTAGGACATTATTAAATAAGACTCAAGTCTATTTTATTAAAATTATTTTTATTTGTGCTAAACTGTTTTAGTGTATTAGTGAACATGTGATATGGTTTTGTGGTCGTAAGTTATGATAGGATGACGATGAGTATGTGGTGGGCATAAACACAGTGGGCGTGTGGGTGTCTATGCGGGTGTGTGCATGAGTGTCTACGTGCTTTAATTCCATGTGTAAATTCCCATCTCACAAATCATTCTCACTCATTCGCAGGTTTATTTTGTTGATAATTTATTTCTGATTGCCTATGTAATATGTTTTTATACAGTGAGTATCCTTGTGGCAAACCAAAGTTTTCTTTTTGATGGAATAAAGAATATATTGACTTGACTTGACTTGTTGATATATGCCTTGTCATAGCAGCAATCTGCACTCACAACACTGTTGATACATGTCATCATAGCAGCAATCTGCATTCATAACATTGTTGATATATGCCTTGTCATAGCAGCAATCTGCACTCACAACATTGTTGATGTACATGTCTTGTGTAACAACAATGTTTTGAATGCAGCTTGCTGCTATACCAAGGACTGAATTTTTTAATGTTATTATATTATTATCAGTATCGCAGTGTAGAGCATTTGTTTTTATTATTTTATTTATGTAATTATTTTAATAAATGTATTCCCATGTGCAATTCCATACAACATATTACAAACAAATACTATGGCAAACAACCAAATAAACTCATAACTATTTATTCAACCATTTATTGATTATTCTTCAACTATTTGGGATTTTGCTAGTAGCAATGCAATGAAGGTTTTATTTAGGATTCATAAACGTGTAATTAAAATGGTTATTCTTAATCTCTCTGGATGATTACAAACAGATCAACATACTACCTCTTGCCAACAGATTCAAATTTAATAAAGGAATTTTCATGCACCTCTTTGGTAATACCCTATCTTTCATCTCTTTTTTATAGGAAAACTGCCAGATTTTCTACCAAACTAAATATCCCATTTCCAAGAATTGATCTGTTTAAAACCAGTCTGTCATATTAAGGTTCCACTATGGAATAACTTTGCAGATGTTCTCCGCAGTGCAGTCACTAAATACACATCTTTTACAGGACATAAAATTTAGTTAATTAGCTACTCAGCAAAACTTTCATTAGATTGTTTTACATAAGTTGTGTGAGTGTGTGTATGTGTGTGCGCAGGCAGATCTTGATTATATTGTTACGTAATGGTCTTATTGTTATGAAGTTATTTTGTTATACATGTACTAATTGTTATTGTTACAAGCAACAAGGGCAAGATGTAAAAAAACCACACCCAGTGCTTATACTCTTTTACCCATGTTAACTAAAATTGTTAGCGTATCTTATCTTATCTATTATTAGTTTATTCTATCAATCGGTGTAAGGACTGGTCCTGATTTGGCTCGGAAGAGTCCGCTGGATCTAAAGCAATAATCATGTAATGTAAACTTTTCAAGGCCAAGTAGTTACTACAGCTTATCAATTTTGTCATTTTAAATAGTAATCTTTTGTCACTTTAGTGACGCAAAGAGTGTAATTTTGTGCTATGAATTCTTCTTTGTATGCTTGTTGTCACATTTGTTTGCACATTTCTTGTGAAAGCATGCAAATTGCTACTCCGAGTCTTGGACAGCACTTAGTTGGTCCCCTTCTATTAATAATACAAATGCCTGTGTGCTATCTACTGCTGTGCAATCGAGGGATCAGCTATATAGACTTCCAACTTGTGTAATGCCTCTGTGCTCAAAGCGTTGTCTGGAGTTACAAGCAAACTGTGGTTAACTCTTTAACTACTAAGTAATTTGTAAATGTTTAGAAAAAAAAACAATGTATGCACCAGACGACTTTAAAAAAATCATAAAAAATACAAATGTTGATGGATCTGCATGAAATTGTGTTGCTTGTGTAGAATTGAATAAGGTACACGGAAAGTTTGAAATAAATGTCTAGTTTACTTTGGTAGTGGTGGTGATGGTGATGGTGATGTTGCGGCAGTTGATGTTGATATCCAACTTTATTTTGTAAGTCACTTATAACTTGATGCACTTCACGATCTTTTTTTTAATCCTTCTTAGCTTAGATTCCAACAATTCTTTAACAGTAAACCCCTTAAAAACTTTGTCATCATGGGCACCATTACCTAGCAACTCTCTCCAATAATTCTGTGTCATCACTCATTGTGGATAAATATAGATTTCCTTGATAAAAAGAGTAAACAAAGCATGAGCATGTCCGGGCATCTAAAAGGATATGAGCTAATGCTCTAAAAATAGCCCGCAGCGAGCCACTATGTAGAGCATTTAGTGACGTGGGCTGACCCGCCTGTGGCGTTACACGGAGCATTAGTGCTCTGCGGGTCTGACCAACGACGTCACCAGAAGAGTTAAACCACATATTAAAACTTCACCAGAAGGGAATAATATACCAATCATGTATCAAATGAGATTAAGCAAAAATGTAGATGAAAACAGCTTTAGCAACATCACTTCAATAGAACCAGTAATAATTTAAATTTGTTGATCAGCTGACAATTTTGATGGGAAAATTGTTTTTAGATTGAGAGAGTATTACACCATATGCTGAGAAAACATTAAAGTACCTGTGTTGGATGTCCAATATGGGCAATTTCCTCAAAGCTGAAATGATTCTGTAGTGCCTCCTCAATTTCCTCAAGCTGGTCATTTAGCACTAGCAAAAAAAAAAGAACATTACTAAGCATGTGCATTGGAATGTTAGGTGCATGCTTTTCTAAGTTAACAAAGTGTTTACTAACATTTTTGACTTGAGGGAAAAACAACAAGCGAACCTGTTTTAACCAGGTGTCAAATGAGTAGTCTAGGGGTCCAAAATGGATAGCCTGGTACCTGAATTAGTAATTTTTTAACTTCACTATATAGTATATCAAGAAATTAATTTTTGAACAAATGTCCAAGTGAACACAAATTAAAACAAAATTCTTCGTGTTAAATTCACATGATTTAATGAAAACGCAGAGATCGGGAGTAATCATGCCTTAGACCCTTAAAATCATGCCTTAGAATTGTTAAATCAGGCATAAGAAGTACATCTTAACCCTTTGCCACCCGCAAGACCCGTTCAGTCTCACGAGCTCAGTGCCTTTGTTTCCTCGCAAGGTCCGTTCAGTCCCACAAACTAGCCTACAGCATCGTAACTGTCTAGCAACTGTGAACCACAATACATCTCTTAAAAATGTATATTGGAAGTACTTCTGTTTTCCGTCTACTTGTTCTACAAATCGACACAATTTTACACGCAATAGTATTTTCATAGTGATTTTTTTTTTTTTTTTTATTATAAAGTTTTTGGCCTAATTTTCGGTTTCACTAAGATGGAGGAGGAAGATATGGTGTTCGATTATTGGTGAAAGCGACGACGACAGTGACTTTGAAGGCTTTATACTAGAAGAAATAGCGAAAGGAGAGGTGTCTGATGTTGACCGATTTAGTAGTAACCCCATTTTGAGATGATCTGTCGGTCAGTTATGTGAGTTCAGCAGATAGTAATTCAGATCAGGTCTATGACCCAAAATTAACCTTTTTGGGGATTTTTGCAACTCTGCTGGATAAGTTCTAAATTGTTACACACACAAATCATATGCACAAAATGTACTATATGTATGTCTGTCCATCTGTATTCAAAATGTGTATGTTGCGATCTATACAGGACCTTGCATATATCGTAACCAAAAGAAAGTAGCTGTAGCAGAAATACTTTTAGGAACTAAGTATTCGGATTCGGTTTGCTACTTCATGCAGTGGAATGATAGAATGGAGAAGAAATCACAGGAATATAAATAACTGTAAATTCCGTTTATGGTAAATAATTACTAGGTTCAAGCTAGAAAATCTTGGAGTTCAAACAATGTTTGCTCCTCTTTACTTGCAAAACTCTGTCGATCATTGCTGTTGTGTGTGGAAAGAAATGTGGATGTGTACGTTGACTTCGTCAACCAGACCTGCCTACCTTATTCTTTACTGATCAGTAGTCTTCCCAGTGAATTTTAGTATTTTGCATTTTCCTTCAGAACAACCAAGGTATGAATAAATTCACTGCACTTTTACTACTTAAAACGCACACAAAAACAGTTTTAAAAAGGATAACAAAAAGGAAACAATATCAAGCAGATCTTAAAATGATTAATTAGTGTCATGAGAGACCATGGCATGCAACAAAAGATAAACCTGCAGATCACTGGCCTAGTTGAGATGAAGGATAGCTGTTCCATAGTTTTTATTTACACTACAGGTGATTGATTTAAATGTCATTTTCATGATAAAGATGTGTAATTCACAAAAATAGCTACTACACATAAATTCAAAATGTGCCTTTTCTTTTAAGTTTCACCAGCTGTCAAAGTAAGGACTTGTAACTGTGAACACTTTTATTTTACCAACAACAATAGCACATTGTGAGGTTCATTTAATTACAGTTGAAATCGACCACACTGAACGAATTTTGCAGGGTTTTTTGTGGTCCTCATATTGTGCCAGCTGCCTGGAGTATGCACTCTTGAGATGGCCAATCTCTTCTGGACTGAAATATCTGGTGTCTTCAGGGCACCGGTCAAAGAAGAAGCTGTGGGTCACACCTGAACTTTTGGACCTGTGCTGTGTGATAGACGAAGAGAGATCAAAAAGGAAAAGAACACCTCACAAGGAGTTGATGCCTACCGAAAAATCAACAATGAAATCTGAAAAGGCATGCGCACAGCAAAGGAGAACTGGATAAAAGATCAATGCCAGGAAATAGAGAAAAGTCTGAACAAGAACAACAGCAAGAAGGCCTACCAGACTGTGAAGCGGCTGACAAGTGTTAAACAGCCCAAGGTCTACACGATCCAAAGCAAGTCTGGCATATGCCTTACAGAAGAACAAGAAGTCTTGGACAGATGGACAGAGTACTGCTCTGACCTTTACAACCACAAACCAAATGGAGACATATCAGTTCTAGCATGTCCAGAGAACAGAGAAGAACTAGAAGAAAAAATCCTCCCAATTCATCGAGAAGAAGTTGAGGCAGCAGTGCAATCGCTGAAAAAGGGGAAGTCAGCAGGAATGGACAACATACCCGCGGAATTGCTTCAAGCAGGGAAGAAGCGATGATCGACGCACAAACCATTATCTGTAAAAAGATCTGGCAGAGTGGCTGGTGGCCTACACCATGGACCCAGTCCAGGGTTCATACTCAAATTGTTGTAAAAAATTCAAGGAGTTTTCAAGGAGATTTCAAGGAATTTTTCCAAAAATTCAAGGAGTTTTGAAAAATTATAAACGCACGTAAGAATTGACAAGTAGTCAAAATAAAGGATAAAATCTTTTGCCCAGTGATATCCATAAATTGTTTGCAGTCATGAATCTGATGGTGATACTGATGTTGATATTAATTATGAAATCTACACACATAAATATTGCATGTCGATGAAGTTGCAGTTATAATGAAGATGCAGATTACATAGTCTATACCCATTTAAACAATAATTGTGAAGCCTGTTGTCCTTAGACACAAGTTAGAGAACTGTAAAAAGTCAGAAAGAGGTACCACCACCGGCTAATACACTTTATACAGATGAATGAGTTTTCAGTTATTTCAGTTTTTCCATCTCTTAATCTGACGGGAAATCTTCTCCAACTGGATCTTTATTTCCTTGGATTTGCTCCTCAGCGCATTTGACTGAGTCAAGAGTCTCAGCGCACCCTTCCTCTATCTGCTTGTTCAGCAAGCTTGTCTGCCTTTTGAGTCAGGTGCTGAGCATCCTTCTCCATTCTTCATTTTTTTCTTCTCTTAAATCAGCAAGAGTCTTCCTGTGCCTTCCTCTTCTTTGCCGCTTGTGCCTGTTCCTGGTCTTTCTTTTGTTGATCAAAGTAGTCGTGATACTTTCTCCTTACAGATGATGCTGATAATAGCAGCTCCTTGGTGATGTCCACCTTGTCGATTCCACCAATCTTCCTGATACCGTTCAGCACTTGTCGGCGAGCAACCAAGGACTGCTGGAAGAAATTTTCAGTGCTGGTCTCTTTGTTGATTGAGAATCCTCTCTCCACATTTGCTTGTCCATGGGACAAAAGTAACAGCTGCCTCACAACAGCCCAAAGATCCTGAGGGCCCGATCTTGATAGTCCTTTGTTGCTTTCATGTGTGTGCTGAACAGCTGGTCCAACACATCACTTTCACGTCGATAATTTTCTGGCAGACGCGGCAGAAACATGCATGCTTGTTCTTTTTCTTTTCAAGCAGCCACCCTGCATATTCAGATTTCGATAACCACAAAAGATTCAACACACAATCGCCTCCAGGCATTTTTATCCCTTCAGTAATCAAATATGCGCGGTGTCGCGGTCCTTTTCGCTGTTTTCGTACTTTCTGTATGAGCGGAAGAACGAATATGTACAGAGAACTGCGCATGCGCGACATCAAGGAAATGAACAATTTCCAGTGGAGGTTATTTCCCTTATCATTAGCAGACGACAAAAGTTACGATCGTCGAACAACACAAATAATATTTTAATTTTTGTTTTCTTAATTTTTATTTTTCAATGGCTTTTTTTTTGAAAACTTGACAATAAAATCTCTAGGTCAAGCAATGGATAGATACACTGGTTGAAATTTCAAGGTGTTTTCAAGGAGCTGAGGCAATTTGGCTATTTTCAAGGAGATTCAAGGGCCCTTGAACAAGACATGGAAAATTCAAGGAGATTCAAGGAGGTTCAAGGAGCGTACGAACCCTGCAGTCGCTTGTCATCACTCTTCCCAAAAACGGTAATCCTTCAGGAATGTGAACATTACCGCACCATCAGCCATCCCAGCAAGGTCCTCCTGAAAATAATACTCAAAAGGTTGAAACCCCAAGCTGAACAAAATCATAGCTGAAGAGCAAGCAGGATTCAGGGCATGGCGAAGTACCACTGAACAGATTTTCAACCTCAGAATAATCTGCGAGAAATACCTACAGCACCAACAACATCTATATCATGTGTTCGTAGACTTCAAAAAGGCGTTTTACCGAGTCTGGCATGCAGCTCTGTGGGCAACCATGAGAGTGTACAACATCAGCCCTAAAATTATTGAAGTCACCAAAAACCTGTATGACAAGGCTACCATGCACTCCACAACAGCGAAATAGGAAAATGGTTCAGAACAACAATCGGTGTGCGTCAGGGATGCCTACTCTCTCCAACATCTTCCTAGAGCGCATCATGTCAGATGCCCTTGCAAACCACGAAGGCTCAGTCAGCATAGGGGGAAGGGCAATCTCCAACCTCCGTTTTGCGGATGACATTGATGGATTGGCTGGAGAGGAACAAGAACTTGAACAGCTGGTACAGAGGCTTGACAAAACCTCCAGAGCCTATGGAATGGAAATAAGTGCAGAGAAGACCAAAATGATGACCAACAATACCAATGGCATCAACATGGACATCAAAGTCCAAGGCCAATCCCTCAAAACAGTGCATAGCTTCAAATATTTAGGAGCCATTGTATCAGACAATGGGTCCCGACAGGAAGTCCTCTCCAGGATCGCACAAACAACTGCTGCCCTGACAAGGTCGAAGCCAATTTGGAAAGACAGGACCATCAGTCTACATTCCAAGGTAAGGCTGCTGCGATCCCTTGTCATCTCCATCTTCCTATATGCTTGCGAAACATGGACCCTCACAGCAGATCTCCAACTAAGAATACAAAGCATGGAGATGAGGTGCTACAGAAGATTTCTGGGCATTTCCTATACCCAGCACATCACCAACGACGAAGTCTGAAAGACCATCACACAAGCCATTGAACACGATGACATGCTCACAGTGGTGAAAAAAAAACGGAAACTCCGATGGTATGGCCCCGTCACCAGATCATGAGATCTTGCAAAGACCATCCTGCAAGGCACAGTGCAAGGAGGTAGAAGGAGGGAGACCGAAAAAGAGGTGGGAGGACAACATTCAAGAATGGACTTGTTTGACACTGAGCGAAACAATCAGGGTTGCTGAGGACAGGGAAAGATGGAGTACTCTGGTTAAACGATCATCTGTGGTGCCCCTATGACCTCCGAGTTATGGGATAGGATAGGAGGGATAGGATCAGGGCGAGATCTGAGGATCAGCAAAGCCTCAAGAGTGTCCAGATTCAGGTTGACCAATCAGGTTCTTCTTCACACAACTGAAGATTCTCTCGCATACAGCAGTACTGTGTGGGATGGTGCACACCCCCATCATCACCTGGGTCAGGTTTCCAAGTTCTGTGTGCTGCTGCTTCACCCCTACCCAAAATACATCCACCCTCTCAGTGAGGTAGCCACATTTGCCAGTTGGTATGAGGCAAATTCCTCCTCTACAGTTTCTGCTGCAATACCATGGGGAAGAAGACAAGTGTACTTGTTGATGAAGTACCTGAGATCATCAAGATTTGCCGGCATTTGCATGGCTGGGTCCACTATGAGGGCATGTCGCAGTAGTGCATCCTGGAGAGGCAGCTTCTTCAGCAGGTAGGTTTCTTACCTTTAGCAATTGCAGAGTCTGGAAACATCCTCTTTACTTTGTCCACAATCTTAATCAGCCGAACTGAGAGACAGATTATTCTCATACAGCAGATCACACATCAGTCTTTCAGCATTGGTAACGTTCCGTGTGTGAGTCTGCTGGCTAGTCACGTTCACCTTGGTAAGCAACGATGTAATCTTCTGACTGGGAACACTGGCAGCACGGTCTTTGTACAATTTTCCAGACACATGCCGCTTACAGTCATTTGCTCCCCCATGCCCAACTGAGAAGTCAGAGTCGCACACAGAAAAGTTTTTTTAAAGCCACAAGACGAGGACAAGTCCGCGTGTAATCCGAAAGAAATACTTGCAACTGCAGTTTTCTTCTTCTTCTGCACTTGAGCAATCTCTACACACTCAGACTCTTCTGATTTGTCTGATTTGCCATTTTTTTAACAAGTTTTCTTAATTGTGATTTTATTTATAGTGTTCTTAATTAATGTCTAATATCACCTGAATGTGTGAATAGACAATAAATGAAATATTGATCGATTGATTGATTTGTCGTCTGTCTCATGTAAACGTGCAACTTTAGCCCAATTAGAACTTTCTCCACGCCATTTTTACTCAAGACCGGCGTGACTAAGCTCGTAATGTTCGAGCATTTTCATTGGTTCACGACATCCAGTCACAACTCTCGAAACAGTTGCTCTCATGCAAGGGTGGTTACTCTGTCAGCTTCTAGGCCTAGCAGACAACAATTTAACAAGTATACATGGCTCTAAAAACTGCGTAGTTTTTCAATTGTTTTCTCCGTAATTTTGCATAAAATTTTGTACTCCTGTTATGGAGGGTAAAATTCTGTAAAATTACAAAGATTACGGAAGGGTAGGCAGGTCTGGTCAACTGACTCATGCGCAACAGGAGTCCGTTTCTCGGCAATGAAATGCTTGTCCGGTTATTTGTGGCCTATGCTATCACCAAGCTCCTAATTTGTCACGCTTTGCTTAGGAAGTAACGTCATAATTTGATGTGATGCAGATTTGTGACACATATATGCAGTAGTTACTGAACTTGTTTCACTACAAAGCCATCAATAATGGCGTTTGTCCATTGTTTTTTCCCACTTCTTAAAATGCTTAAGGATTAAAAAAAACAACAACTTAAAAATGGTAAACTGGAAGTGTGTATACTCCTTATATTAATTGCAAATGGGGAGCCCTGTATAGATGTTACAGTGTATGTGGAAGAACCTTTAAGTTGATTCACTGTTAACATATTTATAACTTAGCCTCCAGAAAAATATATAACTAGAAAGGCAAAGCCCATGTGACTCACATCCTCCTTATGGAACACACTATTTAACAAGAAAATGAGTGCGCAAATTAATGAAACAGTGCAATTAAAAAACAAATAAAGACTTTTGATCTTTCGAAGCTCTTGACCTTGAGATGACCTTGACCTCCAGCTCGAAAAACACTCATGAACAATCAAATAAACTACGGCAAAAATTGTATTATGCTCACAAAAACCAATGACCTTGGGATGATCTTGACCATCAGTGACCTTGGGATGACCTTAACCTTCATGTGAGACATCTCATGCTCATGTATGATCCAATAACCCAATGTTGTTTCATACTATGGGGAAGGGGAGGGGAGGGAGGAGAGGGGGGTTCTCCAGGAAATTATAGGAAAATAAACTTAAAACATGAAACTTAAAAGTACGCCTGCTCTCTTGCTAGTTTGGTCAGGACACGACAAAAAAGGTGTCCAGTTTAGATTTTTGAGACTTTCCCATGTCACTTTTGTGATAATTCTTGTGAGATGCAGTCATACATCGCACAAGCTTTACAGAAAAGTCGCATTTGCACAGAGTGCAATGCGCATGGAATTTATTGTTCCTTGATACCATTAAGAAAGGGCATTTCTTATGGTATTTTGCCAAAAAGTACCAACGGCTGCTTGTCTTCAAGCACAACATCTTAACATTATCGTCAATTTCCTTACCAGTATAATCTACACACCTTTTCGTCTCCAACTTTTTCATGGTTATGGATGCTAAATCGCGTTCAGTGATTTCGATGCCCGCACAGAGAATTCACATACAAGACCTAGTGTGCATGAAACAAAGGCTGCATGTACTGCTGCATGTCGTACTTAAAAGTGGGTACCTTTGCCTCTAAACTTAATATGCAGAGGTGGCAAAATAAGATGGATCACAATCTAGACTCTGAAAAAACTTCTTAGTCAAGATATTTATTGTGTTCAGATTTCGTAGTTGCATAGTTTGAGAGGAAATTTTTAGTTTTCTATGGTCAAAGTGGTTTTCAAAAAAGGTCTGAACGAGCAATCAAAACAATTTTACAAATATATAAATAAATAAATACTGCATACTTACCATGAGCTTTTTCTGTCAATTTGTGAAACATGTATTTGTACTGCTTCTCCAGTGTTCGAGCAGAGCTGTACAATTCCACTGTACAACCTTGGCCACTGCCCTTCCATGTTACATTGTCGGTTGATCCAAAACTGGCCACTACATCTCCAGCTGTAGTTCGTTCAGTGAAGCGTATGCTGCTTTTGGGGGTACTTGCATTCACACCACCTCTGCACAAAACCCATATTTAAAGATCTTTTTACTACACCACTACTGAAGAAAACCAATGTGTTTGCTTTCATAAATCATAATCTCGGGTTCATTATAGTGACTGTCAAAACAGTGATCGTCAGTTGATCGACTACACAATAGTGATTGTTTCAAAACAGTGACTGTCACAACAGCGACTACATGATAGCGATTGTAATAAAAGAGCGATTGTCATAACAGCGACATCACCACATCGCCAGGCCTATTCTTGTCAAACCGTTCACCTAACATTTCAGCCAAAATTCTTTACCAAATCCACAAAACAACTGGCACACAAACACACACAACAATACGTAGCGACTGCTGATTAAATAAATTTCAAGCCAACGAATTAAAAATAACATTTCATTTATTCTTGTCCCACCGTTACATTTCAGCCAAATTGTCTACCAAAAACACACAAAAATCTTTTACAAAATCAAGCCAAAAGAAATTTTAAAGTACATTTCATTTATTAATCCAACATTTGACTTTCTTTAAGATATTTACTGCCATCTTTGCCAGTAAGATAAAATGATTAACATACCTTAATATACATTTGTTATTATTTTCAATGTGTTTTATCCCAAACCAAACATCAAGGACACAAACAACTGCTCAGTAAAAAAATTAATTTTGTTTTGTCCCTCCTGTACAAAATACCTTCATGGTTTATCATGTCACTTTCTTTTATAAACTCCATTGTAGGCCACGGTAATTTTTCAAACATATGATTCTGCATATCACAGCCTTCAGCAACGACTGACCGATAAACTCCTAGTGAACTGTAGTTAACCTATCTCACAAAGTGAACCTAAACACGTAAACATTAACGTGTAATTACAAGCAAGAAAAACATAGTTTGTGCCCTTGTGAGTATATCTCATTCTGAAGTTGACAGTAAAGTCGCTATCATAACAGTCGCTGTTTTGAAACAATCGCTGTTGTGACAGTTGCTGTTTGGAAACAATCGCTTTTGTGTAGTCCCTCAACTGCCGGTCGCTGTTTTGACAGTGCTATCCCGCCCGGATACCTGAAAAAATAACATTTTTGCAAGGCACTGCCAAACTGACAGACTTAGATCATTGTCATAACAATCAGCAAAGAGTACATAGTCATTACACACAGAAGGATACATGTTCACATAATTATACATAAATTAGCAGTATATAAAATTAAAATGTTATCTCTAAA
Source organism: Oncomelania hupensis (assembly GCA_036898135.1). Classification (NCBI taxonomy): domain Eukaryota; kingdom Metazoa; phylum Mollusca; class Gastropoda; order Littorinimorpha; family Pomatiopsidae; genus Oncomelania; species Oncomelania hupensis. The sequence continues at coordinate 41,882,884 of CM072513.1, forward strand.
TTTATTATTAATATGCACACTTACCATGACTCAACATGTGCAACAATTCTGTCATTGATTAATAATCACCCTCATAATGAACATTATAAAAGAACAAAAAACGCTGTGGCTTTTCCTCCATCCTGCCATTCAAGTTAATCATGTGCCAAGCATGCACACTGGCCGCTTGCAGCTCACAGCCAGCCCTGATAGCTCAGATCTTCAATGGGGTTAAGTGGGGATGGAGGGAGGGAAATTAGAGTTGTCATGGTAAGTATGCTTATTAATAATTTAGAGATAAAATGTGTATATTAATTTCACATACTGACCATGACTCAATATGTGCAGACTAGCACGAAAGTGAAGTAGGGAAGCACTCACCCATTCACAGGGAAGACGGACAGGGCTGAAACAGCCTTGTGTAAAAGTGGACTCTGGCGGCAGCAGTAAGCTATTTTTAACCATGCAAGGCCACCGAATTACTCAAAGAAAGCGCGCTCTCCTTTTGCTCGCAGAACAAAGAGAATGTGTTTTGTTCATGCTCTGTAATTGTGCGCTCAAAAATTGATCGTTTTATGTGGAATGTCCTGGTTCTTGTGGTAATCTTTTGCATTTAGTTACTTTCACAGAGTTGCCAACCCCCCCAAAAGTTTTCAGTAGTAAAATTTCTGAATTTCAGTAGTTTTATGACATTTTCCGTAGCCATACGTCATCGCATTTTTTTAAAAACGAAGACATGCATACACAGTCTGCAACTAAGGTCGTGAAGAGTGTTTCCGCACGAATTATTGAGAGACCCATATCGGGCTTAAAGAAGGTGGCTATCGACTGAACAGGGACTAACTTTTCTGGATCAGGGCAACGACTTTTGTGACGGTTGCCATTCACGTGTCGCGTCACATCGTGTGATCTCGATGACGCAGTGATGCACGGAAATTTTTCAGAATACTCTTTCCTGTACTCTTGATTTGCTGTCCTCTTCTTTTTTTTCTGGGCTTTCATCGCTAGTTTTCTTTCTTTTTGGCATCATGGATTCAAAATACGCCGCACACAAACTTTTCTTCTCGCGCTGTAGAACGTGACCCGGAAACGAAAGTGTCACAGAAAGGTTGAGGTTTTGTGCACCAATTGGCCGTTTGGAAATCCACTTCACGGTGATTGGTCGAATTTCCTAACATGCACTGGGAGCGTGATCTATTACACTGTGCACGTAAACCGAATGACCGTGACCTTGAGGTGCTACGGGAGGCACAGGTGCTCAATAAAATTTGTTAAAACTGTAATACTATCGTCGAAAATTGACTTTCCATAGTAAATTTTCGATTTGCGTAGCTCCGTAGCCGCGTAAACTACAGAAATTCTGTAGTGGTTGGCAACCCTGCTTTCATATCTATGCTTTGTATTAGCGTAAACTAGAACCCCGAAGACGATTTTGTTTGTGTTATATTTAATTGGATTTGACCGTTTGTAGCTATCCTTCCTGCACTATGAGCTGACTTGAACTGGACCGGTTTTCAAGTGTGTATACATGTTGTAATTACATGTTCTGATCATTTAAATCCAGCTGATGTTTACCATTTGAAGTCACTTAGTACAAAGTTTGAGCTTTCTAGTGATGTGGTCGATATTTATGAATGCATTCTTGTGTTTGGTTGCTGACATCTGTATTTGCAGCAAATTAACAAAACACTCGTGCTAATGCTGGCTACAGGCACATAATTGTTGCCGCCCCCCTACAGATCTTCATTGTGTGCAGTCAAGCCCGGAATTTTATCGCACTTCGTTAACGCGTGTATGCTTTGATTGTCTTTATTGTGTTTAATTTGTTTTGTTGTATTTTTTATTTCTTTCTATTTACTTGTTATGTCTCATTTGTTTTTAACTTTGTTTTGTTAATTCCTTTAAAATTTAACTTCATTTACCCTTTGATTGTGTACTTTCAGTTTATGTGTATGTGTGTACAGTGTGTGTATCATTTGTGTTGTGTGTAGTATATTACAGTTATTGTGGTTTTCCTAAAGCTTATTAATATTTAGTTTGATCTGTCAGTATAATACGCTCTATGATTTCGAGCAGGAGCAGAGGCACCATGCACCGACACAAGGATCTTAATAATTAGTATTCGATCCACATAATAAAACAATGTTTTGGAGTATGTAGTGCCATTTGCTTCTTTAGACACTTGAATGCCATGAAACATATACAGGTATGAAGCATACTTTTGGAAAAGCTTAATAGGAGCATGCTTGCCATTAACTGGCTTTGATCTCCTGCCACAAATTTTACACAGGGAGTGCAGTCTTTGTGTGTGGAGATCTGTATGCTGCACAGCAGCCATTCTCATATGAAAAAAATCAACGGAAAGAGCCATTTACAGTTCAAGCTTTTGGAGCAGCATGTATGATTAACAAGATCAAACACTTTGAAAGATCTAGAAAAACAGCTACTGACAACATAAGTTATTCATAGCAGAAAGCCATTTGTTAGTTAAAAGAGCTAGTGCAGTGGAGCAAGAATGGGGACTACGGAAACCAGATTGTAAGGAATGAAACAGATCAAGATCCTCTATATATTTTGTTCTGTGAGTGTGAAGCTCTAGTATTTTTGAAAGTAAGCAGAGATATTGGACAATAGTTATTAAGATCAGAACTTACTTTTGATTTAGGAAGGGCAATAACCTTAGCGTTTCCATGTGGTTGGAAATATATTTTTAATAATGCATAAGTTTAAGATGTAAGAAATGGAATTCACAATATAAGGCAAAGAAAGTTTCAAGACTGTATTACTAATTTCATCAGGACCTGCCGACTTTTTATTTTTAAGTTTTAATATATATTTTATAACTTCATTTATGGTAATGGGTGGTATTTCAAATGGTGAAGAGTTTCTTGTTCTCTGCTTACAAAATGTAATGAGACAATCTGAACAAGTGTAATGTGAATATTTTGAGCAATCCGATTTCAGTACAGAAGTAGTGTGACTAAAAGAAAATGGTTATTGAAGGCATTAGCAGATAAATTGGATGGAATTTCATGATGATTTGAAGATGAGCCATTATTGAAAGAATTTAGGGCATGCCATAGAAATGTCACTTATTTTCTGTTTATTAAAATTATTTATTTTGGAGTCGTGCACCATGTTTTTGATTTTATTATGAGATTTTTTATACTGTTGAAACTGTTTAGCATGTTTAAGTTTGTTTCGCTGTGACATTGCTTCTATAATCTTAGGAGTCAGCCATGGTTGGAGCTTACAGGGTGGAGAACTGAATCAAGAGAAATCTCTAAAATCCGGCCGGGGCCCAGGGGCCGCCTAAGGCCCTGGTGGGGTCCAGGGGCCAAGCCTCGATAGGAGGTCATAAGAAACTGAATTTATGCAATTTTGAAAGTAATTCAGGGCCTCTCCTGAAAGCAAAAAGCACAAAGTAAACATGAATAGAACCAACAACAAAAGAATGTTTTATGCACATGCCTTTCAAAAAAGACGAAAAATAAAAATCTCGGAACTCAATATTTTTTATCGAAAATGCAAATGCCTTCCGCGGATCCGAGGAAAATTCTCCACCCTGAGCTTAGGATGTTTTACTATTTTCTTTTTAATTGGTGCATGTCTGTTAAGTATAGATAAATAAATAAAATACCAACATTCAAGTGCATCATTAGGGTCATTATAAGTATAAACGTCATCAAATGCTGTATCAAAGAGGTCCATAAGAAAGGCTCAACGATCAAAGTGTTGAAGGACCTGTAAGTTATATGAGTGACCTTTAGTGTTTGATTTGGGTAGAAAACTTTGTACAATATATGGGGGAATGATCACTTATGCCCAAAGCAGAAATATAAGCATGTGTCGCGAAAATATGCGTCTCTTCATATCAGCAACGGTGCATATTTTTGTTTTTTTTGATGTTCATAATAACAATCTTTTAGGTACCTTTAAAGTCTTCAGTCTCGATAGAATTCCAAAGTCTGTGTTTTGACCTCATGTCATACGTCAGACCGATTGCGTCATAGTGAGACGAAAACAAAAATCTTCACTGAGAAGAGATTTCGCCCAGGAGGACGTTTGCTACAATCAGACAACCAACACGGCATTACGGGTACAAGGCAACCGGTCGAGAAGAAACGATCAAGGAGAGTACTGAGAGATACCGTAGGTGCACTGTGAAGCAGATAGCAGACCTGCCTACCTTAAGCATTACTGATCAGTAGTCTTCCCTGTGAATTTCAGTTTTTTTTTGGCATTTTCCTTCAGTAATTATACAGACATGAGGAAACGCGGTGTTTCTGAATAACCAAGGTATGAATAAATTCACGCAAGTTTACTACTTAAAAAGCACACAAAAACAGTTTTTAAAAGGATAGCAAAAAGAAGGAAACAATATCAAACAGATTTTAAAATGATTAATTAGTATCATGAGAGACCATGACATGACCCGTTTGTGATGAAGGATAACTGTTCCACAGGAGCTTTATTTACATTACCGGTGATTGACTCAAATGTAATTTTCATGATAAAGAGGTGTAATTCACATGAATAGGCACTACAGTTTGCCTTTTTTTTTTCTTTTTTTAAAAAGTTTCATCAGCTGTCAAAAGAAGGACTTGTTACTGTGAATACGTTTACCAATAACAATAACACATTGTGAGGTTCATTTAATTACAGTTGAAAACGACCACACTGGAAAGACTACCCTGTACAAATTTTGCAGTTGTTTTTTTTAACTTTATATTGTGCCAGCTGCGTGGAGTAGGCACATTTGAGATGGTCCAGCTCTTCTTGCCTGACATATCTGGTGTCTTCATGGCAAGATTTGGGGACCAGCCGCCTACAGTCGTTTGCTACTCCATGCCCAACTGAGAAGTCAGAGTCGCCCACAGAACAGTACAGTATAATTCTGTGCCACGTTTTTTGAACAGGGTGGAGAACAACTGAATCAAGAAATCTCTGAAATCCGGCCGGGGCCCAGGGGCCAAGCCCCGGTATTCGCCCCCTGGAAGAAAATGAATTTATGCTATTTTGAAAGTAATTTAGGGCCTCTCCTGAAAGCAAAAAGCACAAAGTAAACATGAATAGAAACAACAACAACCAAAAAAAAAAGAATGTTTTATGCATATGTCTTTCAAAAAAGTTAAGAATCTTGATTTGTAGGCCTAACAAAGTTTGAGGTCCACCACTGTTACACACAAACTCCACATTTCCAATTTTACTGGGCACACGTTTGTCTATTTTTTAGCTGTAAACAGGCAAGAATTTTTATAATTTTAGAGATATTTAGGGGTACGTTAGTAAAAACACTACATCTTAGGTATTAGTGACTAGTGTATAGATTTAAATGAAATAAAATGCAAAATGAACACATAAATCTCTTTTGATTATCTACCTTTTTATACTTCTCTTGTCATGTCTTTTTTTTTATTACTCCATGTGTATCCAATAAAAAAGTTTTAAAAAGTCCAAACAAGCCCCCTCCTCTTCTTCACTTTCATGCCAGTCTGAAAGATCGTATGCATGCACACTACTGACACTAATTGTCTAATGTCAGTACCGATCTCTTCCTCCGACTCCAAGTCCATTTCTCTCACTTTAATGTCTGATAAATGGAAGCCTGTAAACTCTTCTTCATCAGTCGAAGAATCCAAACCATCCATTTTAGACACACACACAAGAAAATTTGAAAAAAAAAATCGAAAAAACGAACGCATCACAGAGAAAACTTGTGGAAATGCAGTCGAATGTTTTCACAACAGAATTTAACCGGAAGTCAATTGCCAGAAGTCTCGCAATCTTTCAAACAACGCGAGAATATAACCACATGGTTGATACAGACGCTTTTGGACGTTTTGCCTGTTTAGACCTTCGGCCGCTTTTGGCCGCTATGCCCAGTAAAGGGTAGCCCTCAGCTTCTCACACTCGGAACTCAATATTTTTTTCTCGGAAATGCAAATGCCTTCCGCGGAAATCCGCGGATTTGCGGAGAATTCTCCACCCTGTTTGAAGCCACAAGACAAGGCCAAGTCCTCGTGTAATCCGAACGAATTACTTGCAACTGCAGCTTTTTCTTCTTCTTCTGTACTTAAGCAATCTCTACACACTCAGATTCTTCTGATTCGTGGTCTGTCTCATGTAAACGTGCAACTTTAGCCCAGTTAGAACTTTCTCCACTCGCCATTTTCACTCAAGACCAGCGCGACAATCTAAGCTTGTAACGTTCGAGCATGTTCATTGGTTCACGACGTCCAATCGCAACTCTCGAAACACTTGCTCTCATGCAAGGGCGGTTACTCTATCGGCTTCTAGGCCTAGCAGACAACAATTTAACAAGTTTACACGGCTCTAAAAATTGCGTAGTTTTTCGATCGTTTTCTCCGTAATTTTGCATAAAATTTCGTACTCCCGTATCAGAAGGTAAAATTCCGTAAAACTACGGAAGATTACGGAAGGGTAGGCAGGTCTGAGATAGAGACATACAAATGGAAGCGGCTATCTGATTCGAAGATCCAGTGTCCTAGGGTCGTCGATCGTCCGTTACCGCGTGGGGAAGCCATTGTTTTCACAAACCATTGGGTTTATTTCTTCATGCGCCATCGTGGGTACGTGTTCAGCTAGACTAGACTAGACTAATAGTCTTACTAGGCAAGCTCGATAACGCCCCCTTTACAGTCATTGACACCAACGTGAGACGTGAGGACAGGGTTGTTGAGACTGTAGCCAACAAGTCAGAGAACGTACACCGAGGCCTGAAGCTAAGACCTTCTGTACAACAGAGAACTCGCCAATATTCATCTTTTGAGGGTTCAGTTTGTTCAGAGTACTGTCTCCAAATATGATGTAGTCAGTAGATGGTTGACCTAAAGTCTCCTGAGAGAGTTGGTCAGTGAAAGAGGATTTCTTGTCAGAATATGATTGGCTTTTTCCTATCTGTAAAGGAATTCTGCTTGTAGAAAACGATGAGGACCCTTGCACAACTGGACTCAATTCAGTCTGGGGAGATTTAGTTCGCCTAATGGCATGTGGTGGCATGGATAGAATAGTGGTATCAACTGGAGCAGGCGACTTTGATGATGTTGTCTTTGGCGTAAGTTTTGCATTGATAGAACTGAAGCGTACTGAAATCGGTATACACTTTGATGCGCCTTGCACTTTAACATGAATGGGATATGTGCAGCTGCTACTTCCAGGTAAGTGGGTTTGTAATGAGCGGATGCAGTGTTAGTAGATGAAGAAGGGGTTGATTCAGCTGCAGAGTCAACGGAAGTTTTTAGTGATGGCTGTGAAGATGATGGTGACATAACACGATCAGGAACAGCAAAAAGGCTACAAGAGGAAAGATCACTTTGACGCTCCTCAATAGTGTTACTTTGCTCCAAGACTCTTGACTTCAATTTTCCTATTTCATTTTGATGATGACCACATCTGGGTCACCAACAAGCGATGACAATTTGTGAATTTTAGCGTTGGCAGATTGTATAGCATTCTTTAGTTGTTCAGTTTCTTCTTTCAGGGTTGCAAAAGAATATGAAAGAGATACTTTAACTTCATTTTGAACTTGAGTTTTCATAGTATCCATATCAAGCAGCAGACATTCTCTTACAGCACCAGCACAGTTGACTGCAGTTTGAAACAGCTCATGGTGAACAACCTGAGAGACAAGGAAGTGCATTTTATTCTTTTCCAACACATGACTGGATGGGGACAGCTTGAGAGCAACGTTTGTCCTTGCGAAACTTATGCTGACAAGGTGTAGATTTTGGGGTATGATATTTGGTGGTGGTTTTCAGAAAACGGTATGATAATCGTTTTTGATGGTGGCTTTTCATAGCAGGATCTACTATCAGCTTTGACTCAACTGTTGAACTGTTGCGAGTGTTTTGATCAGGACTGGAGGACTGCTCATAGTATTTTGTTTTGGGAACAGTGTCTTCAGTAATGCTACAATCAAAGAATTTTTCATCATCACCAATGATGACAGGATCTGGAAAACCCCTTGATGCCATTGCTATTTGGGTTTCCTCCAAACAACTATAAGATTTGAACAGCCCTTCTCTAATGATCAATTGACAAATATTCCACCGTTTAAAAATTCCTATTCTTCGTCCTGCAGATACGGCATAGTATTTTTTGGTTTTTGACTTTAGGGGCATGATTTGGGTGATATTATGCAGAAAGGGATATTAAAGTTTAGAACATGCTGCTAGATGAGACGAGAAGCTTTACATCTTCATTTGCTCATTAATTCATTAGTTGAAGTGGAAGAAAGTTTAATAACAGATCCCATACGAGCGAGCGTTGTGGCCAAGTGGGCTAAGGCGGGACTAACTTGCCTTGTCCACAGGCCAGAAACCAATGGCGCCTGACAGGTGTGGTTTCGATCCTGCATCGGGGCGTTATGTTTCTCCGAATATTATTTACTTTCGACTCGGGCAACGTCTCGGGGGTTTTCTCCGGGTACTCCGGTTTGCTCCCCAGCAAAATTTCAAAATATTTAAAAAATTTAAAGAATTTCTAAATTTCAAAAATCACAGCTGATGTTGGGTAGGTTGGGTTTGGGCGCGCCACAGGCTGCGACTACGCCTTCCACATGGGGAGGCGGCCCAGAATTTCCCGATGGAAAGGGACAATAAAGCATTAAAATCTTAAAATCTAAAAAAAAAAAAAAATCTAAATCATACGGATCCGGAAGTAAACAAGTTACGTCATGTCTATCGTACGCTAAACAATCAAAGAATCAAAGAACGTATGATGTCATAATAGATTGACATAAAAAATTACGGAGACAAACGTCAGCTAGTCATTACGTCATTATCGACGCAGAAACGCGACGTAAAAGACATAATTACGTCACGATGTTCCAGATTTCTGCTTTCAAGCAATTTACTGCATTTTAAACACACTTTAAGGTGTCCGCTTAACACATGACATTTTCACATGTAAACAGCTATATATTTCATCCCATCATGATGAGTAAAACAGTCTTGTTCACTTAGAACACAAAATGATATGAGACGACGACACGGTCGCCATGATGAACGGAGATCTTCACAAGGCCGCAATGATCCCAAAGTGAAATAAACAAAAAGACTGCATGATTAGCAGCATTAATGATCTAAAAAGAATCCACTTCGTAGACACAAACATTTCTTGATTCGTGAAATTGTCACTCAGGAGCTAAAAAACCACAAACTCAAATTCAGATCGGAGAGCATATTTCAGAGCTGCTAGTGCAACACCTGAAAAAAAAAATAAAAAAAAAATAGTATAGTAGATTGATAGAACAGAGTAGGACTGAGAAAGAACAAAGGAGAAAGACAACGACAGTGGGAATTTAAAGCACTAATTTTCCAGAAAGCGTGGATATTATTTATACTGAAACCCATGGCATCCCCATGGGAGGGGCATGGGGGGAGAGCATTTTAAGTTTTAGTGTCGTGCATAGAACTATATTGTATGTGTGTATGATGATGGTTACATGTAAGCAGATCTTACTTTATTACATTTTAGTCCTTATTTATGTTGTTGAATGCATGGACGGTATACCAAAAGCAAATTTCTGGTTTATATCGGACCATAAAGTTGCACTGTATTGTATTGTATAGATCGTATTTGTTCAGGAATCCTTTCTTTCCATGTGACAGTCCGCTAGGAAACTTCCTGTGTTTTAGATCACGTACATTTGGAGGTATTATACCTCTTAGTGTGTCCAAAATCACATAAAAGAGTGCCAGAGAGGGGGTCTGATCACGTAATGGTTTTTCTTGGAAGATGTCTGAAAACGTACAGAAATTTATCAGCGGTCATGGAGGCTATCGCAACTTGCGCAATGTACTTATGTATGTTCCGCATTTGTTTAAGTTGTTGTCTGTTCTGAGATTCGACTATCACTAGCAAGAATTGTATGGTTCAAGTGCCTATGCACATCCGTAGCAGACGACCGATCATGACATATCCGCAAGGGAAGAAACTCTACTTTGGGTTCAGTGAACAGAACAGAGTGAAAAACAAAGAAAAACAGGTTGGCTGTCGAAAGATTGGCTGAGAAGATGGCTATCAAGAGTGTTTCAAGGCACCTGGACACAGACCTGCTACATTATGCTGAACAAGTGTTCCACAATGACAGAAACCGTATCAAAATGTGCTGAAAATGGAATACTTGTTCAGCATCGTTTAGCGTGATAGTCATTTCATTTTCTTGGCCACTCTTTCGCATTAGGCATATGATAATTATCTTGAATCTGAATTTCTTTGCTGTCAAGGGCAGGGTGAGAATGATTGAAACAAAGACACTGGCTGAGCTTCTGTATGGGATTTTAGAATGTGTTTTAATTCTGTTCATGCTATGAATAGCATGTGATGAGTCTGGAGCTGATTAATGTAACTGTTGTTGCATCCTGTTCTGCGATTTCAAAATGACAAAATTAGTTGTTGCAGTCTTACTTATGCAATTAACAAGCTTGAAATGTGAAAACACATGTATTAACTAATTTTGTACTAATTTTGTGAAGAAAGCATCTCTCTCTCTCTCTCTCTCTCTCTCTCTCTCTCTCTCTCTCTCTCTCTCTCTCTCTCTTTGTTGTTGTGGACACTAAACAGTAGGCATGTACATGAAGCAATATTTTCATCTTGAATATTTTAAAATTTTATTGTCGAGAACAGTGTTTAGCTTCACAACACACTAGAAACTGTCACAATATCATATGTCATAATGTAAAGAAACTTGCATACAAATTAATGAAGCAAAAATAACAAAGTACTTGCACCCTTTGTACCCTTTGAAAACCCAGCTAGAGGTATGAATACCCTTTACATTTTGAGTCAGGAGGTATGAATAACCCTCACATTATTTAGGATCTAAAACACTGAACTTCCGTCTCATAGTTTTTTAATGTCTCTGATCTGTCTGGACACTCCCTCAAACCACTTTTCCACAACAAAAGGGGAAATCTTTTGGTTTTCGTTGATCATTCTAACTATCAAGAAGCGTGGCCATGTTTTAAAAAGTCCAGATTCCTTGGCTGTATGCCTAGTTTCCATGTCGCTGTCAGAATCATGTCCATGAGTTTGGTCCAGTCCGTCATAAGTTCTTTTCTGTTTTTTGATTTTTGTTTGTGTGGTCATTGAAGCGTAGGCTCAACGATGGCAGAAATAAACGGTCACTTTAGGAGAGCTGCTGTGCTAGGGAAGGGACAATGGATGGATAGTAGTTTCCATAGGCCTGGGGCTGCCCCTCATACCAGACCCTCTGCATTCTCAATTGTGAAATCGGGGTCCGTACAGAAAAATGGTTTCAAAATTCCCAAACTTTTCCCAACTGCTACATACTTTTTCCCTGACTCAATTCGCAGCAAACTCCAAACGAAACCAGTATTCTCTCCCATTAGTAAAGGAAGGGAGCAGTATAAATAGAAAAGAATTATTAACCTTTTTTTTTAAAATATGAGCTACTTCTAAATCTTGTAATTGCCCTATGTGGATAAATAAAGTCGTATTGAATTGAATTGAAAGGATCGGGATTTCTTGCAGTCGGTCGGCCAAATACAAAGAGCTTGCTACACAAAAACTTTGGATTCTTTGGTGTTAATTTTGCCATTTGAGGAGTAAAACCTTTACGTCCGCAGGCATGTACCCATCTTTCAAACTCTGTTCTTTTCTTTTCCGAGTCAGGAAATCGGAAAAATACCACATCTTTCATGTAATCTTTGAATGAATAGCGTTCATTGCTATTACAAGTACTGTGCCTACAATGTTTGGCCGGCATGATTGTGTCGATGATGCAAATGATTGTGGGAATGAATCTATTTTAACATGGGGCTTGACCTTGGCCCGCAGCCTTGAGCTCTAAACGCTATGCTATGTATGCACACTATTTAAACAAAAATGTATGTTCTTTCAAATGTATGTTCTCCTAAAGGTAACCAATGATCTGTTGCTTGCCTTAGATAATGGTAACGTCTCCATTCTCACCTTATTAGACCTCTCAGCCGCCTTTGACACAGTCGACCACCACATTCTCTTTAACACTTTTCAACACTACTTTGGAATCTCTGGCTCAGTCCTGGCTTGGTTCCATTCATATCTTTCTGACAGATCACAAGCAGTTGCTGTCGATGGCTGTTTCTCCAGCATAGCAGACTTGGTGTGCGGAGTGCCTCAGAGTTCCGTTTTAGGGACGGTGTTATTCACTCTGTACACCAAGCCACTGCTTCTCCTGCTCGAAAAGCAAGCTGTTGAACGTCAGACATTTGCAGATAACACACAACTTTATAAATCCACTGCCCCCTCTCTCATTAATTCCATTGTTCAGACTTTGGAGAACTGCATCACAGACATTAAGTCATGGATGACACTCAACAAGCTTAAGCTTAATGATGATAGAACCGAAGCCTTCCTCATTCACAAGCTCAACACCTCCTCCTCACTCTCGCCTCTCCCAACATCGCTTACAGTAGGGACAACAAACATTCAGTTCTCATCCTCAGCGAGAAATCTCGGCTACATTCTCTCCGATGACCTGTCCCTCAACAACCACATCCCCAACGTCTGTCGCTCTGCATACACGGCCTTACGCCAAATCAGCTCCTTTCGCCACTATCTTACAGTCACTGCCATCAAAACCCTAGTCTGCGCTCTCGTCCTTTCTCGTCTTGACTATTGCAACTTTCTTCTCGCTGGCTCCCCAAAACACATCATTGACAAACTACAAAAGGTTCAGAACTCAGCAGCTAGACTAGTATTCCGAGCAAAGAAATGCAATCACATCACACCTCTACTACATTCCCTTCACTGGCTTCCTGTGCACGCACGCATAGAGTACAAACTCTGTTCTCTGTCACAACTTCTTCTCAGATTCTTGACCTTCCTACCTTGCTGATCTACTGTCTGTCTACTCTCCTTCACACACTTTAAGATCTTCTGCTGACATTCGCACACTCAAGGTTCCCGTCACCCGCACTAAGACGTACGGCCAACGAGCATTCACTTACTCTGCACCCAAGCAGTCGAATTCCCATTCCCTCCAATATTCGCAACACACAATCAACACAGGCATTCAAAAAGGCCCTCAAAACCCACCTCTTCAAACTGCATTATTCAGACTGATTTGTATCCTGCTGCCATTCTCTCCTCTTTTGTTTCTGTCTGATCCGTAAGTGTGTACACGGCTGTAAATATTTGTATTGTTTTTCTTTCATGGGTCTAACCGGGCATATAAATAGCTGTGAATAGGTTTTTGCTATTCTATTTTTGTCTTTTTTGTCATTTTTGTACATAGTTGTAAATAGTTTTTACTTTTATTGTTCTGTCTTTTCGTGTATCGTAGCAAAAGCGATGTTTGATCGAGTGCATGCATTTTTATGTAATGACTATGTAAAGCGTGGTGAGTCTGGTCGTAGGCTGGAGTACCGCGCTATATAAAAATCCGTTATTATTATTATTTATTATTATTTTTAAAAGAACATACATTTTTGAAAGAAAAATCTGTTGTTTGAAAGAACATACATTTTGTTATTTGAAAGAACATACATTTTTTCTTGTTATCAGTTTAGCATAATTATGGTCTTGCTTTAAACTCGTTGAGGACAAAATACTGTAAGGAAGTTGCTTGCATTTGCAAACAAGCAATTTCTATTAATCATCTCATTAATGACTGCAGTGCAATCGCGCAATAAATTCCACAACATATTCGAAATATTCATGATAAAAATATTAATTATGGGATATCAATTGCAAAATCATTAATATAAGGGTTGGATGTTTTTTGTAAAACAAAAAACAGTCAGTACAGATTATTTACTAGATCTAGTACATTGTTTCTATGAAGCATAAATTAAGAAAATTGAATATTATATATGTATAAATTCAGAACATTGAATATTATATATATATATATATTTGAGATATAATGATCCTGATTCGGCTTTTTGCAGCCCGCTGGATCCTTTAAACCATGATTAACTAACAAAATATGAGACTTAATTAAGATTATTTTACAAGGATTGGTTAGTAGTTTTATTGGACGTCATTTGTATAAGTTATAATTATTTTACAATTTTGATTGTTTTGTGTACTTTGTTTAATCCATTTCTCCCTTCATTATGACCATTCCTTTTTTGTTTAATATTTTCCCCTGCTCCCGTGAAGTCTAAAATCACTTAGGTGAACAGACGTTAAATTAAAGAAACAGCAATAACAGATTTTTCTTGGATCAGCTTCTCCACCCCCTTTATTACTTCTGCTTTCTGTTTTGCTCTCTTTCTCAAGGCATTGGACTGTCAGATGAGGTCCAATCAGTTCTGTTTTTTAGCATCTTCTGCTTTAGAGTCCGCAGTTTTTTGTAAGGATGCTTTTCAAAGCCCCTTCCACCCATAGAAGCAATATGAATTTTCGTTTTACATACTTTGCAAAAAAGGGGTTGGCTAGCAGACCCATCCAGAGAGAGGCTGGGGTCCACCCCTGGCTCACAGAGCCGAGCCCTTGGGGGCTTTTTCTAAGGAATGCAAAGCTGCCATTTCAAAAGCTGAAAAAGCTTTGACGGTCATAGAAACTGAAGAGGGAGTCGAAGGCTGCCGCCCTTTTAGCAAAGACAAATCGTATCGAGACACCGGAAGAGAAACCCTGGGGATGGCAAGAGCTTGGGATGTAGAAGGACATCCTTCCTGTCAAACATTTAGAACTGAGGAACATCATCAGTCCAAGAAGCAAAAGCTTCACCTGGTCTAATGCCATGTACTTGTGACAAGCCCAACTCAATAAGTGAGCCACACTATGCGACTCTTTGAGCACCGTCACTGGATCTATGTCCTTGGAGGACGACAGCAACTCCCCCAAGAAGGAACGGCACAAAGGACGTTGATTCTCAAGAGTAGTCACTTTTTGGGGGCTATACCTAGCTGCCTGGGAAATAACTTCCCGCATAAGAGCATCGGGCGAAATTAACACCGCCTGGCCTGCTTCTGAGGATACTAACAGAGAAGCGCCATCGTAAGAGCACACATCCCTGTCCGAATCCACCTCCGAACCAGCTGAGCAACCGGCATCTGCGCCTAAGTTCCGGTCATCGGCAGTGCCCACAGAAATTACCTCTGAAAGTTGCCAACCTGAGCCAGCAACCAAACCGGAAGTGAACCCAACCACCCCAAAAGCCTGCTAACTGAAGCGTCAGCCTGCAAAGGGACCACCAGGTTGATAACGGAAGCCGCAGCATCCAATGTATACCTCAGCTCCTGCATTTCCGGAGGAAGCTGCACAGGACCGGAAATGGAAGGTGTCTGCCCGACCGTACCGACCCTTAGGGATTCCAAACTGGAAGCAGAAGGTTTCGAGCCAACCGTACCGGACATGTCTTTTCTGGAACCGGAAACGAAAGGTATGCAGCCAACTGCCCCAGTTGTGGGTATCGCCGGACCAGCAACGGAAGGTATGCAGCCGACCGTTATGGTACTGGGTATTCTCAGGTCGGCAACAGAAGGTATACAGCCAGAGAATTCCAAACCTCTTCCGTGGCCAGAAGATAAAAGGATCGGAGGTTGGCTGAGGGAAGCCATCGCAGTATCAAAGTAAGGTAGCCCAGCGAGCCCACCACAGAAACTGTGCCTCCAGAAGCAACCGGACCCAACGCTATCAACAAAGCACAAAGGGTAGCCACTTCTTCTAATGCCAAGGGTGCTGCCCGGGATGGATTCCCTCCACACAGAAAAGCTCTCATGATGACTGAACTGGGAGAACTCCGAAGAGGCACTCTTCCGTTTCTGGTCCAAATCCCCCCGGAACCAGAAACAGCCCCACGGCCAACCTTGGCAAAGCCGCGAGACTAGGGCATACCTGAGTTCCGGCAGCAGGCCAGAAGGAAGACGAGGAAACAGGTCTGCAACCGGCCAGTTGCTCCACCAGATGCATTATCCAGGCATGAGCATTGCCAAAAGGGCTTGGGGAGTACACTCAAGTGCGGGCCTGCGAAGCAGTCACGCCAAGCTAGGGGGGTCCGGGGGCATGCCCCCCCAGAAAATTTTCAAAAAAAATGGTGCAAATCTATGCATTTTGGTGCATTCTGGCAGTGATTTTGCTGATGTACAAAGGCATGAGTCTTGAGATGAAAATATATGTGAAACAGACTTTTGGGAAGAGGACTGCTTTACTTTAGATACTTACTGAACATAATGTGGCTTTCTCAGTAGTTTTACAAAAATTGTGCATGATTTGGGTTTCAGTCAACTGCTTGTTCATCCAATGCTACATTCACTTAAAAGTCACAACTATTTAGATTTTATAGCAGAAAAATCAACCCCACACTGGTGTTTAAAAAAACACACCCAATTAATAACTATTTAGATTTTGTTACAGTTAATCACTTGGGCTTCGGCTAGAGTATATGATTATGTTGTTCGATTGCGAGCGAACATGTTGTTGGTGGGCTTCAGATTTGATGTGCTTGTGAAATACCACAACACCTCGATTGGCATACGCGAGTTCCACGCGACAAATCACACAGTATGACTTCCCCGGTTCCTGAAGTTTTCTTATCCATTGCCCGTAGCGCACAGGCGGAGGTTTTGACTTTGAGTCAACACTTGGCGGCTGCCACTCCTCGTCTAACCATGCCCATTTCCAATGATAACGGCAGCCGTCATCACTGAAACTTTCTCCTCTTTTGATGATATCACGACTAGTCGCCATTTTGGTCAAGTTGTACACGTGTGCGCATGTCAGAATCGCTATTTTCCGGAAGAGCCAAAAGTGACTAAATGCCCAAAACGACAGAAAGTAGACTAGCAGACGCTTTTTTTTTCATATCTTGGAGGCGGGCGTATTGACTAAGGTCGGGGCGTTTTTAAAATGTTCTTGGGGCGTATATACGATCAGAGGCGTACAATGCTCATGCCTGATTATCTCTCTAGCATTGGCATCAGCTATGCTTAGCGACGGCTGGGACACCGGCACCAAAAGCTCGCGCCTGTCTGGAAAACTCACAGCTACAAGAGAAGGCCCGGGGAGGGGAGAACGAGTCGTAAGAGGCTCCGAAACTACCACAGCGGGCGACACCTTCGAGGACTTACCACCGGCGCAGAAGAGGACTTTTAATGCACGGAGAAGATTTAGTAGGCCAAGAAGGGGAAGTAGCTGGAGGCGCGACGATCTGCCATCGTCCACGAATACGATAAACTCACCAAAGCTAACGCTCAACTGACAAACAACCTTCCCAAAGGGAAAAAGCAAACCAAAGCTTACCGCAGGCAAAGTCAGAAGAAGCTAACACAAGCGCAACTAAACACGCTAAAAACGAGCAAAGACGAAGCCTGAAAAGCACAAGTGCAGAGGGCAGAGAACACGTCTGAACCAAGCAGACACCAGAAAAGAAGAGAAGAGATATAAGGCTGGCTGTGAACTGCAAGCGGCCAGTGTGCATGCTTGGCACGTGATTAACTTGGATGGCAGGATGGAGGGGAAGCCACTCGTTGTTTTTTTGTTCTATTATAACTTCCATTATGAGGGCAGTTACTAAGCAACAACAGAACTGTTGCACATGTTGAGTCATGGTCAGTATGTGAAATTAATGTAATTGACTTTGAACCATAAACATATTCAAATTAAATTTAAAAGATGAAATGCCTCACATTGGTGAGCCAATTGTTCTGGGCTGTACAACAGGACTCCTCTCGCTGTCTGCCAAGCGTTTTCGTAAAGCGTCACGTTCATCGGGAGTCACCTGCCTCTTTCCAGGAGTCTTGCAACAAGAAAAGCAGAACATGTCTGAGATACTGCAGACTACAGAAAATAAGTTCAGGGAGAGTAAATGTGTGTGCACAACACATGGGATAGGTGCTCTTGCTTCAAGAAAAGGAATTGGGGTAACAAAAGCATCACTTAGAAAACTACAGAAAAAAAAATCTAAGGAAAAGCTACACATACCTTGCCACTTGAGATAGGTGTGGTGTTGGTGGCATACATGCTGATGAGGTCCACTTCTTCATCACCAATTCTGAAAGAAAGAAAAAACTAGAAGGGCAAAGCCCATATGATTCACATGTTCCTTATGAAACTTACAATGTTTAACACAATAATGATTACCCGAGAAAAATAAAATAAATAAAAAAAAAAAAAAAGAAACAGTTGCATTAAAATGCAAAAAGAAATTACTGATCTTTCTGTGCTCTTGACCATGAAATGACCTTGACCTCCGGCTTCAAATACTCATGTAATATGAAATAAACTACAGCAAAAGTTGTATTATGCCAAAAACACAGTGACCCTGGGATGACCTTGACCTTGCTTGACCATGCTCATGTATGATCAAACAACCCAATATTGTTGCATACCATGGGTTAAATAGAGCCATTCCACTGTGCGATTACCTTTTTTAAAAAAATGCTTTCGCAAGGCCTAAAATGACCTTGATCTTCAAGGTTAACACAAAAACGGAACATCTATAAAAGATCAATCTATCATCTCTAAACACAACAAGTTTGAACTTTATATCTCATAGTTTAGGATCAAGGTCACTTCAAATACCTAAACTGACTGACTTTGGACAGCTCCAGTGACCTTGACGTCAGGTTGACCACATTTTAACAGGATGTGCGTCTCATTGATATCTATCATGCATCAAAGAACCATAAGATCAATATTAATAACAGATCTAGAAGAGCAAAGCCCATAGACTCACATGCTCCTTATGGAACTTGCAATATTTAACATGAAAATGAGTGCCAACAACAACAGCAAAAAGTGGCGGCATTAAAATGCAAATACCGACTTTCTATGTTCTTGACCTTGAAATACACTCACATACTATCAAATAAAGTACAGCAAAAGTTGTATTAAGCCAACAAAAAAAACAAAAACAGTGACCATGGGATGACCTCATGTGATCTCTCATGCATGTCTGATCAAATAACCCAATGTTGTTGCATACTCAGCAGGGCTGAGATTTAGCAAGCCAGGCTAAGGAGCCAGCCGGGCTCCTAACCTGGAAAGTTGAAGTTGCCAAAATATTTCTCAGGTTGCCAGACCCCTTGATTAAAAGCACGGTCATTTTTTTAAAACTGTATAACTATTGCAGCTAATAAACAAGATAAATTTCAACAACAACACTGTTTCATTTTTTAAAACAAGCACTGTATAATTTATTCATCATCGACATCCTCCTCCTCAATGTTCCAAAACTTGAAAGAGCTTGGGTGTGCCTTCTTCAGCTGCTTTTTTTCTTCTTCGGACTTTTTGTTTGTTTGCTGGAGGCTCCGAGACACCGCTTAAAAAGCGCCACATCGTTCGAGATTGACAAAAGACTGAGAATGGGGAATATCGAAAGTACGGCAAGTCTCGTGTGACTCATCAAGGAAGTCAGAGACTCGTTCCGATACTCGCAAGGAAGCAAGAAGGCTAGGATCTCGCAGGGCAGTAGCGTTTCGCAGCGAGGGAAAGAAGAAAGTCTCGCGAGAAAAGGCTATTTTTACTTCGCAAATCCCTCGCTTTGCTATCATTACCAAACTTCCTAGCATACATCGGAACGGGTCTCCGGTGCTGACTGCAGAAGCGGTTGGCGCGTGTTTTGTTTTACATTGCAAGTCAAAAGTCCGTGTACAGGTACAGAATCTCTACCACTGGCGGTATTTTCAAGTCGCCAGCCGGGCGAATGGTACCCCAAATCGAGCTCGCCACACACTATTTTTAGGGGCCATTGGCGAGCTGGCGAACGTTAAAGCTCAGCCATGATACTACGAGTTAAATAAACAGTCATTTCACTGTACGATGCTTTTGCAAGGCCTGAAATGACCGGAATGGTTTTAGGAACGGAAGATCATGCAAGATCATTGTTATAAGTTATTGAAGATTTTACTTTGTAAAGCTGGAAGACAGAAACAGCTTTAATGTATTATATTTGGATTTTAAAATGGCAGATTTCTGACAATGGTTGAATCATGCAGTATTATGGTACAGTAAAACCTCCGTTTTACGATCTTTAAATTGCCATTAAAACGAGGTCTTAAATTGGAGGGGTCTTAAAAAGGAGGTAGGACATTTTCGAAAAAGACATTTAGAAAATTAATTAAGTAAAATAAATACATGTACAAAAAGTACACATACCATTAAGTATAGGGAACATCTACCATCTTTCAGAAATATAGATTAAACTCTGTCTCACAACCAATACAGTCAATTTCTTCCTGTTCCTCATTATTTACAAAATAAAAAAATCAATGTTGGTATGATAGTCGTTTAAAAGTGTATGTAAGTGCTGAGTGCATGTTTGGAGTTATAACTATTTATAAGATAACCCCATTAACATTGTTGTAATTATTTGTATTCAATCATTGAATAGTTTCTTCTTTTCTTTTTTTTTGAAAGAAAGCGGCTATTTCTTTTAGTTTGCATGATCCACCCACCTGTGCATGTTCTCTTAGTATGTCACTTTAAACACCAGACATGGTGTGTCTGCAAGATCTTACAGGCCCCTGCTCAGGGCAAATCTGGTCACCTCCTTAGAGTATTTCAAGCTGCTTTAATACATCGTCTGCTGTTAAAAGTCATAAACAAAACTGTTTTCTTCAAGCGCACAAATATAGTATTGCTTTGGAATCTGAATTTTTTAGATGCTAGGTCGTAAAAAATTTAATTATTTGAAGGTCGCAAGTCGCGTTTTAGAGGTAGTTGTTTAAGAGAGGTCGTTTATATAGTACAAAGCATCGGTGAATTTTTTTCCGGTCGTATGTTGGAGGAAGTCGTTTAAGAGAGGGTCTCAAAACGGAGGTTTTACTGAATAGCGTTTCCAAATGTAAGGTCTTGAATGTTAGTAAGAAATTCTTGGCACGAGTATCAAATAACAATTGACAAACAGATCAAAAGTTAATAGTTGCAGTGAAGAGAGGGATCTGGGCTTTACTTTCAACAAAGATTTAAAATTTGATCAAGACAATTGCAAACAAAATGCTGGGATTCATCCGGAGATCTTTTCTCTGATCTTAATCAGTTAATGGGAGTACATTAAAAAAACGCTGTATAAGACTAGTCAGGCCTCATATAGCAAATGTGAATGAAGTATGGTCACCCAACTAAAAAAGAATTATTGACCATTGAAAAAGTATAGCGGAGTGACAAAACTGGTTAAATCCTTATTAAACTTGCTTTAAAGCTAGAATAAAGGATAAAAGCGGTTTTAAAAATGCTTGCACTATTCCTATAACGCTTTTAAATCCTGGAAAAGGTCAATTTCATTGTGGATTCAAAACTGATTTTGTTGACTGATTCAGTGATTGAAATTTATTATTAATTCCCTGAACAACTGCAAATTAAAAAAGCTGGCTTAACCTAGTCCCTAGAACTGAACTGAACTATCCTATCCCGTAACTCGAAAGTCGTTGGTGCACCACAGATGATCGTTTAACCAGCGTCTTTCTGTCAGCAACTCTCATGGCTTCGCTCAGTGTCAAGCCAGTCCATTCTCAAATGTTGTTCTCCCATCTCTTTTCTGTCTCCTTCTTCTGCCTCCTTGCACCGTGCCCTCCAGGATGGTCTTTGCAAGGCCTGATGCTCTGGTGAAATGACCATACCATCAGTTTTTGTTTCTTTACCACTGTGAACATGTCATCGTGTTATCCAATGGCTTGTGTCAGACTTCGTCGTTGGTGATGTACTGTGTACAGGAAATGTCCAGAAGTCTTCTGTAGCACCTCATCTCCATGCTTTGTATTCCGTTGTAGGTCTGCTGTGAGGGTCCATGTTTTGAAAGAGTATAGGAAGATGGAGATGACAAGTGTAAACTTGTCTTTCCAAAGCTAGACCTATTGTCCCAGCAAGGTCCTCCTGAAAATAATACTCAACAGGTTGAAACCACAAGCTGAACAAATCATAGCTGAAGAACAAGCAGGATTCATGGCAGGGCGAAGTACCACTGAACAGATTTTCAACCTCAGAATAATCTGTGAGAAATACCTACAGCACCAACAACATCTATATCATGTGTTCATAGACTTCAAGAAGGCATTTGACAGAGTCTGGCATGCAGCTCTATGGGCAACCATGAAAGTGTACAACATCAGCCCTAAAATTATAGAAGTCATCAAAAGCCTGTATGACAAGGCTACCAGTGCAGTCCTCCATAACAGCGTCATCGGGAACTGGTTCAGAACAACAATCGGTGTGCGTCAAGGATGCCTACTCTCTCCAACACTCTTCAACATCTTCCTAGAGCGCATCATGTCAGATGCTCTTGCAGATCACGAAGGCACAGTCAGCATAGGGGGCAGAGCAATCTCCAATCTTCGTTTTGCGGATGATATTGATGGATTGGCTGGAGAGGAACAAGAACTTGAACAGCTTGTACAGAGGCTTGACACCACCTCCAGAGCTTATGGAATGGAAATAAGTGCAGAGAAGACCAAAATGATGACCAACAACACCAATGGCATCAACAAGGACATCAAAGTACAAGGCCAATCCCTCAACACAGTGCACAGCTTCAAATATTTAGGAGCCATTGTGTCAGACAATGGGTCTCGACAGGAAGTCCTCTCCAGGATCGCACAAACAACTGCTGCCCTGACAAGGTTGAAGCCCATTTGGAAAGACAGAACCATCAGTCTACATTCCAAAGTAAGACTGCTGCGATCTCTGGTCATCTCCATCTTCCTATATGCTTGCGAAGCATGGACCCTCACAGCAGATCTCCAACGAAGAATACAAAGCATGGAGATGAGGTGCTACAGAAGACTTCTGTGCATTTCCTATACCCAACACATCACCAACGTTGAAGTCCGACAGACCATCACACAAGCCATTGGACAACACGATGACCTGCTCACAGTGGTGAAGAAACGGAAACTCCGATGGTATGGCCACGTCACCAGATCATCAGGCCTTGCAAAGACCATTCTGCAAGGCACAGTGCAAGGAGGTAGAAGAAGGGGGAGACCGAAAAAGAGGTGGGAGGACAACATTCGAGAATGGACTGGTTTGACACTGAGCGAAGCCATGAGGGCTGCTGAGGACAGAGAAAGATGGAGTATGCTGGTTAAGCGATCATCTGTGGTGCCCCTACGACCTTCGGGTTATGGGACAGGATAGGATAGACCTATTGTCTTACAATTGCTCCTAAATATTTGAAGCTGTGTACCTTGCTGAGGGATTGGCCTTGGACTTTGATGTCCATGTTGATGCCATTGGTAGTGTTGGTCATCATTTTAGTCTTCTCTGCACTTATTTCCATTCCAAAGGCTCTGGAGGTGGTGTAAAGCCTCTGTACCAGCCAGCTGTTCAAGTTCTTGTTTCTCTCCAGCCTATCTATCAATGTCATCCGTGTAACAGCAGAAATATTGTCGACAAAATTGTAGGCATTCAGTTTAGAGATAAACCGATAGTAGCGAATAAACTTGACGTTAATTCACTAGTTATCTATAGAGAAGTCCACATGTGGCAAATTAACTTTCTTCAGACAGTCCTTCCGCCAGTCACCCCAGATACAATCTAACCGACTTCACGAAACCAGACTGTAGTTAGCTTACTCCACAAAAATGACCAGAGTCGCTTGCTCATTAACTAGCCATACGACGCTTATCTCTATTGGATCTATCCTACACCCGGCTCTGACATTCCAAGTTAAGCCGTAACTGCACGTGTCCCATAGATAGGACATGTGAGGGAAATATTCAAATAAAAACGAAGAATCCCGTATATGCGAGATTAACTAAAACAAGAGCTAAACGATTGGTCATTTATATTGATTGCCATGTATTAATAATATGTTCATGATATATATAGTTACAAAAACCGATTATTGTTTCTGAGACATTATGCATGTGGATTGATGTATCTTAGCCTTAAGATTCGGATTGAAGTGTGCATATGGGAAACCCTGCAGGTGTCTGATGCTGTGAATTCTTTGCAGAGGATACCGCATACTCATTTCTGAAGAGAATATTGTAGCCAGAGTTCTGACTTTTACAGTTCAGCTCTGGGACGGTTTGTGGAGACGAACGCATGACGCTTGCTCCTGTGGTACAGAAGGAGAACAACCTAGATTCTACCTCGCCACGTCCGAACCCTGACGCTACCCGACTCACCGCTCAACCTGAGAGTCAAGGCACCTCAGATGGACTCCAGCGTATGCCGAAGCGTTACAGCTAAGTCGCCCACAAATGCAACTGAGATATAACCCTCGAGAAACATAGTCTACCACTCGAACATTTATTAGACTACGAAAATCCGAATAGTAGAATAGCTTAGCAAATGATGAAGAAGACCTGCTGAAAGACATACCCAGCACATCGAACTATATTAATTATTAATTTACATGTTAATGAAGAAATATTAAAAGTTTGTGTTGCCTATATAAAAGTTGAAATCACATACATATGACTGGTGTCATTCTATTTGTATTGTTGTGTATCTACTAGTTTTCTTCTCTTGAGACCAAGTAACCTAGTCTTTTTTATTAGTAATAAGCATTTCTGAACTTGAGCCAAATGATACTTTGAAGCCCGAGAACAAATATAAATTTTATACTGTGATCAGTCTCTCACATCGCTTTGGAATTCTGGTGAAAGAACGATCGATAGTGCTTGCCTAACGCCCATTTATCAATAGGTCTTACCCCCTAGTAAGATAAACGTATCTTCCCCAGAATATCATCACAATCCGCAAACCGGAGGTTGGATATATTGCTTTCCTTTTGCTTACTGAGTCTTCATTATCTGCTAGGGCATCTGACATGATGCACTCCAGAAAGATGTTGGAGAAAGTAGGCATCCTTGATGCATGCAGATTGTTGTTCTGAACCAGTTGTGGAGGACTGCACTGGTAGCCTTGTCATACAGGCTTTCGATGACTTCAATAATGTTAGAACTGAACTACATCAGAAGTAACACATTTCACACATTTTGACACAAGTGCCAAATGAAAGAAATAAGAAACACTATGTCTTAAGTTAACCCTATTCCTACTACGTAACTTTTGTTAAAACTCTTGTGCAGGACAAAGTAATTTTTGCTAACAGAGGAAAAAAAATGTGTCAACGACAAATCAATAAAAAATGCAAATATCAATAGATTTGTATTGTGTTTTTGCTGAGTGGAGAATAAATGTTGCTATTTACAATTGTCTGATTGTTTGTCAGTGTGAATATGGGTACACAAATTTTTTATTTTGTTTTGTTTTACAAAAAAAAGCAACAACGAAACAACACATGCCCCTTCTCGATTTGAATCTACAGATCAAGAAGTCAAAGCTGCCACCTAAGAGAAAAACAATCTGCACACTTAAGCGCTGTCTAATACACGTTCGATCTCACTTTCTGGACTAAAACTATCGCTAGAATCTTCCTCATGCTCCTCAAACTCTTCCCCACTATCACCATCAATTAACACTTTGTCAGCAATAACTAAACTTTGCATAAAAACAAGCTACAATGCACAAATGAAGCAGTAAAATCGTTGCAAAACGCACGGCAACACAAAACTGTGTCTAAAGTTGTTTCCCTTGACATTCTTAAAATCAAGACTGACCAAAAAAATGTAAAAAAACATAAAAACAAAAATAATAAAACATTTCATTAGCGAAAAACACAGTAAATGAAAGTTAAGTTTGTAATCTGCTGTGAAAGTTAAGAAATGTTTTAATAAAGCAAAGAATTATATTTTTTATGCCCATATAATTATTAATTCAATTAGCTATAAAAATAAAGGGGGAGCTTCCGGTTTAATGGCCGACGTCGGTTGTTGTTTTGTGTGTAGGCTGTTCAGTTGCGGCTTGCATCGTATGATCGTAGGCGCTCAGCCTATTTATAGCCATGACTTGGGTGTGCCACCCGTTTTTCTGCTGCGCAGAAATCTCCCACCCGACAATGGCAATCACTATGAAACTCACGAAATGTATACAGCTGCAGAGAAAGTGTCAGGCGTAGAAACTATTTTGGGCGCTCAAGAAATACGGGGACTGTGGCGGGTGTATCCCACTTCTACCACCGCTCGCAGTTCGTTGCTTCTTTCGGGAATCCCGGTGCGCGGCTGTACGGTGGATGCGCATGCCACCAACCCCTTCATGTATCGTGACGCTAGCAACAAGGAGATTTCCGTGACTAAACTTTGGATCTCTGAGATTCCAATATCAGTGGATGGAAAGGACATAGAATCGGCGTTAGTCCGCCTGGGCTGCGTTCTACGATCAGGTCTCATCTACGAAAAGGCGAGAAACAAGGAAGGAAAGCTCTCACGCTTCATGACTGGGCGACGATTTGTGTTC
Organism: Oncomelania hupensis; assembly: GCA_036898135.1. Lineage (NCBI taxonomy): Eukaryota > Metazoa > Mollusca > Gastropoda > Littorinimorpha > Pomatiopsidae > Oncomelania > Oncomelania hupensis. The sequence goes on from CM072513.1 coordinate 41,909,086, forward strand.
ATAAATGTGCCCTGTAGTCCTCTTGACAGAGAAGTGACATTTGGATACTTTACGGCAAAGTTATACCACAAGGAAATGCCACGCAAGGAAGCCTTCTGCAACAAGTGCTTGGAGAAGGGACACGTAGCTGCTGAGTGCCAGGGGGGGCCATAGGAGAGGGGACGCCAACTGTGCAGCCTTCACTGTGTCCCCTGCGCTAATCCCCACTGACCAAGCCAACGGCGGGGAACAAGAAAAAAAGCCAGAAAAAGATCTCGAGGTAATCGATTTGGATAAAGCAAACAGAAGCAGACAGGTGTCCAAGAAAGCGGATAGCAAAGGCAAGGGAAAGCCCTCCTCGTCGATGCAATGCACTCTCAGCTTCGCGTCACGCTCGCGCTCGAACACTCCCAAGCGTCACAGATCGTCTGGGGAATCCCCTACTGACGTCAGGGACAAGCAAGCGAAGCTGAGCAGTGCTGGTGACACGGGCGACACACGCAGCGCGGACAGTGAAGGGGGTGTGTCAGCTAGTGGCGACCAGGCCTTATCGTAGGCCTAGGTCGGTGCTCTGTCACTTCTACGACTTTGATCATGGCTAACGACTACGGACTTTTCTTATGTCTTGTGATTTGGCTCTACGTTTTTTCTCCCTAAATGTCAGGGGAATGCGATCGAAGAAAAAAAGAAAATGTATTTTTAATTTTCTAAAACGTAATAAATATGATGTAATTTGTTTACAAGAAACGTACATAAGTACAGAAGTATCAGAAGAATGGCAGAAAGAATGGGGTGGGAATTTTTGGTTTGCTCAAGGTACAGTACATAGTGGAGGGCAGGTCATTCTCATTAAAAAAAGGTTTTTCTGGGGAATGCTCAATTTTGTATCAATCTCCCAGAATCCTGATTTTAAATGTTTCAGTGGGAGATACAAAAATTGCAGTAGTGAATGTGTATGCTCCTAATGTTGATAAAGAAAAGGAATTGTTTTTTGAAAATGTCATACATGTTGTTAACAGCTTGCAGATGGAGAATTATGTATTGCTTGGTGACTTCAACTGTGTGTTAGACAATGATAAGGATATTATTAGTGGAGATAAGCATGCTATTACCGTTGTCAGAAATTTTAATGATCTCTTAAACCAGGGTGGGGAACAACTCATTGAGAAAAACTCTGAAAAGGCCGGGGTCCAGTGGCCGTCGAAAACGCGTTCAACACCATTTCGCCCGCTCTAAGCAAGTCGCGTTTATGTGGTCGTAAGAATTAACAAGAGCGGGCGGGGAGATGTTGCACGCATTCAGTTCTAGCGGGCCTGTTCTAGCAATGAGAAAGTAAAAGGTGGACACGGATGGGTACTTGTAATAATAGGTCTACTGGATTCGGAAACGGACAAATTTTTTTTCCTCTGAACTCTTTTTTTTTCCTCTGAAATGGCTGCCGATTTCCTCTGAAATCAGCGGATCCGAGGAGAGTTCCCCACCCTGTAAACAGATGTGATTTACATGATACGTGGCGGTTGTTTCACCCTGAAGATATTGAGCACACATGGTCAAAACGCTCTCCGTTTATTGCAAGGAGACTTGACTATATATTAGCTAGTTCAAGCGTGTTTGATAAAGTTCTTCATAGTGAGATTGAGTCTGTGGCTATGACAGATCACAGAGGGTGCATGGTTACTGTGAAGTTGTCAGACATTAATAAGGGCCCGGGATATTGGAAATTCAACAATGCATTACTTAATGATTTAGAATTTGTTTCTGGAATGAATGACATTGATAATTTTATATTAGAAAATAGTGAAAACGAAGATCCGCAAATGCTTTGGGAACTGTTAAAATTAAGGATAAAGGAACATTCTGTTAACTTTAGTAAACTGAAAAACTCCAATAAAAACAATAAGCTAATAGAGTTACAGAATAAGTTAAATACTTTAGAGAAATTATTAGCCATGAAACCAGCTTGCATTCAAACACAAAAAGAGCGAGAACAAGTGAAGATAGAAATAGAGGTAATAGAACAATACAAAGCATGTGCAGCACAGATAAGAAGTAGAATTAAATGGGTTGAATGTGGAGAAAAGAACAATTCTTTCTTCCTTAATTTAGAGAAAGCTAAGGCTAATGCTAAAATAATGGATTCATTAAAACACAACAATGGAGACATAGTGAGTAATCAAAATGACATTATGAAGATACAAAAAGATTTCTTTGCTAACAAATATAAAAAGAAAGTTGATAGTGAGAACATGAGTCAATGAATAGATCAGTTCTTAAACAGCACTGCTGTGCCTCATCTCTCACAAGAGCAGACTGAGGAATGTGAAGGTGTAGCAAGGATGGGCAAATAGCGAGAGTAGCGACTACATTTTGTAGTTTCGCTACTATTTGGAGTAGTTTGTAACGATCCAAACTACATATTGTAAAAAAGTAGTTGTAAAGCAGCGAACTACTAATTTGTCAGTAGCGAAGTAGCGAAAATGTGTTTTTCGCTACGCTACTTTCCTTGCCGTGTGACTTGCACTTTCAGTCAAGCCGAAGCGAGTTCTGTCTCGCGCGAGATTGATCGCTCGCTCAGCGAACGGAAGCATGATTGTGATAGGCTGAAAGCAAAAGCCAACCACGAGACTTTCAAAAACATCTCAATCTTTGTTCGGGCAAATCAAGCACAGAACGCACAAATTTTAGACCGCAGAAGATGGAGAAACTTCCAACTTTGTTTAAACCATATGTAGAATTTTTTCATTTCAAAGAAGAAACGGACAATGCATTTATATTTAAATGCAAGTACAGATGCAATGAGTATTCAGCGAGCAAGACAACAGCATCCAATCTAAGGCTTCATCTCAAGTCTGCCTGTACAACCTTATGGCTGTATTTATGTTTTGTATCAATATCAGACATAACAGAGTACATATAACTTTTCCCCCCTATTTTTGACTTTTATTATTAATTTATTATTAATAATTTTTTTTGTATTTTTCAAATGGTATATTTATACCATACATAATGTATTAAGTGTGCTCCTATATATCTTGACTTGCAATGTTATCAATAACAAATTTTGTAGTCTAAGGAAATATTTTGTGTCTTTTTTTTGTGTAATCTGATGAAGAGCATATATCATTAAAAGTATTTCTTTCATTTTTTTTCTTGTCTTTTTTTAAAAATAATTTACTTACATTTAAAAAATACTTAGCAGTCCCAGTTGTGATTACAGTTTTTTAAAAAAAGTAGTTTGAAAAGTAGTTAGCTACTTTTTTTAAAGTAGCGTAAAAGTAGCGAACTACATTCCTTCAAAATGTAATTGTAATGTAGCGAACTACTTTTTTTTATACTAATGTAACTGTAGTGTAGCGGACTACTTTTCAAAAGTAGTTTTCCCATCCTTGAGGTGTAGTTAGTGAGGCAGAGTTGTTGCAGGCTCTGAAGGAGATGAAAAATGGGTCAGCTCCCGGCAATGATGGACTGACTACGGAGTTTCTAAAGATATTTTGGTCTCACATACAGCACGTTGTGACTGATTCTTTTAACCACGCATTTGTAAATGGCTCTCTCTCCTTATCTCAGCGTAGGGCAGTTATTACACTCATACACAAAGGTAAAGACCTCCCTAGGAATGATTTACAGAACTGGAGGCCAATATCGTTAACGAACACTGATTATAAGTTATTAGCTAAGTGTTTAGCTAGACGTTTGAACACTGTGGTGCGGGAGTTAGTGAACGCAGACCAAGTAGGATATATTAAGGGGCGTAATGTTGCCACACTTCTGCAGCTCATTGATGATGTTACAGAACAGTTAAACGAGCAAAATAAACCGGGACTACTTGTTTCTATCGATTATTCCTCTGCATATGATAGTATTTCTAAAGATTTCATGATAGGCGCTTTTCAAAAGTTTGGCTTTGGTCCTGATTTTGTACAGTGGGTTCGAGTTATAATGTACAACACTGAAAGTAGCATTCAGTACTGTGGATGGCTGACACAATATTTTCACACAGACTCCGGAATAAGGCAAGGATGCCCTTTTCCCCCCCTAGCCTTTGTTTTGGCAGAGAAAATCTTAGCTTGTAAGATTAGAGATATGAAAGAAGTTAAAGGGATAGAGAAATGGAAGATGAACAATGTAGAGTTTGAAGATATTATAAAGATTGCACTTTACGCAGACGACGTCACATTGTTCTTATCAGGTGAAGAAGATTTGCGACAGGCAATAAAAACTATCGAGCATTTTTCAGAATATTCTGGCTTGTACGTGAACAAGCTGAAATCACAAGCCATGTGGCTTGGAAGTAAAAAGAATTCTGCAGACACATTTTTAGACTTTCGATGGACAAACCAAATTAATATTCTTGGTGTTTATTTCTCAAACAACAAAAAAAAGAGGAAGTTAGGCATAGATATAGATAGCAAGCACTGGTTAGTTTCATACAACACAACCAAAGAAACACGGCTCAGAGTGTTGCATTGGAAGATATTACACAACATTTACCCTACAAACATATTGTTGCACAAAATGAAGGTGGCGAACAATAACAAATGTTCCTATTGTAATGAGGTTGTAGATTTTCTGGAACATTTTTTTTTACTACTGTCCAGCTATACAAGCATTCTGGTCCGAGATATAACAGCGTATTCTCGGTATGCTTGGGGTTAACATTAAGCTAAGTGTTCAAGATGTGTTATTTGGTGTAATAAGTAACCATTTAGTAAACAAAGACAATGTAAATACTATTAACCATATTATATTGATTGCTAAAATGTGCATTAGCATATTTAAGAAAACTAAGTCCGTTTTTCCCCCGATGGCAATCTTTGAAAAGCAAACTTAAATTAGAAAACTGTCTTAAAATAAGTGGCTGTAAGGTATAATGTGTACAAGACAGAATTACTAGTGACAGAATTACTAGTGTTGTCACTTTTTTTCTTTATTAATTTTATTAATTTATTTATTTTTTTATTTTTTTATTTTTTTGAAACACTTTTTTGATTTGTTTGTATGCTGGTGAACAACGCACACAATTTTCCTTGTTAATGTTTATGGGAACATACTGTCCATTGCATGAACCAAATCTTGTACAATTTCTTTTACGAAGAAAAAAATAAAAAAAAGTTTTTCCGAACTAAAAAAACAAAAAACAATAAAAATAAAAATGCTAACATTTTATGTAAATCAAAAAAAAGGAACTATAACTTACTTAGGTGCCCAATTCAGAAATTGTAACAAATAAGGTAAAGGTATCCTCTACCTATTTCCAAAGTTGCTTGTGACAGCTGTTGCATCCTCTCTTTTTATAGACTTCTGTCCTTTCTTGGGAAGCCACTAAAATAGAAAAGGAAAAGTTAACAAAAATAACAACTAACAAGCTTTCATCTAATTAAAAAAAAACACAGAACTTTTACTTTTATTATTTACTTTACTTTTTGGTGAATACTGACTATTTACAGGTATGAGATCTGAGAATACAGAAATTAACAGAAAATTTAGCGGGGGTCTGTAGACCGGCTTATGACCCTAGTCAGGTCAAGGGATGAAACCCTTGTGGGGTTCAGTGAAGATGGACGTTTTTCATATATCGGATTGAAAACGTACAACACTTAACATCTGAGCTGTGAAAAAAAAGCACATTATTTTGTCACCAATCACTTAAGAATCAAACACAAGCTGTGCTGATGGTTGTTTGGATGTACATTTGAACATAAGCAGATAAAATTATTTAGTAGTTCATATAATTATTTTAAAAATTGACTAAAATTAATAAGAACAAATTGCTAAAAAATTTAAATGTTCTGAATTGCTGTCTATGAACTCTATTCAACACTTGCTCATGAATGTGCATGTAATAAAAAGGAAAGACGTAATGCAAGGTTGGGTTGAAAAAGAAAGTGTCACGGACTCCTCCACCCATTTTCAAACAAAAGTTGTTGACACTTTCTTTCTTGTCTAAATCTCTCGCAAGAGCTTTGTCACTCGGTTTCAATTTCTGAAACGGCATGTTGATGATGACAAGAAGGCAAACGTATACAGGAAACAGGAATTTTCTAACGGTTCGTTTTAAAACATCAAAGCAGGTAGCGTATCAAATACTAAGAGCGCCATTATCAAATGGCTTGATATTATTAAAACCTCTGAGCAATTTGATATGTTTTGTGAATACAAATTGTCTGCTCAAGATAACGTAAAACAAAACCTCCACCTCCCCTCCCACTCCAATTTTCTCATCGGTTCTGTATGTATCTTAGAAATGGCCCCTAGAGCTTCAAAATTAACGGTTTTCCGTTAATTAACGGAGAAATCTCATGCCTGATATTTCAATATTGCATAATAAACTTTCTTTAGTGAATCAGAATGAGCGTGGCATATATAGAAACAGTAATAATAACTGCAGGTCAGCACAAACCTAACTGCTGACAATGATAGAGTTATTATCAGGAATTCTAAAATGTACAATTTACACTTTGTATATTATCTTCAAATAAGGAAAAAGATCTTGACTTTACCTCTCTTTCAAACTTCTCCAGGGCTGTTGCTGCCATGCTCTTAATATTCTTGGAACACTTGAAAGCCAACCACTCCTTTGCAATCTCCCCTTCATCCAGGTGGAACTGCATGCAAATATCCCGAACTGAAAAATAAGCACTCCCTGATGTCATATTCATGATACTGATCTTTAAAAAAAAGTGTCCCGACATGTACAGGATAATTAAATTCAAATTAAAAGTGATTACAGGCAAGCACAATCAGTGGTGTACTTTGCTTGTAGTGGTCCATTGGCACAGCAATTTGTGCAAAGAACCACAGGCTTTGAAGTCTCTTATTTCTCACTTTTCTCTACAACAATATACTCATTTTCTCTCTAGCTTATCATAAGCTTTACATAGGCCTACAAAAGTCCAAGAAAATGTTCTGTGCCTGTGAGGAAAAAAAAACAGGGTTAAATGGTAGCAAGCAACGTTATTTTATAAAATAAAATTTTAAAAAATTATTGTACACAATCTGATTGGTATGGTCATCAGGAATGCCTCAAGGGGGAACAATGGCAGATACAACTATTAGACATGGGAATAGGAAATAAGCAAAAAGGAAGAAATTATCATGGGGTGTGATAGTCCAAGAGCAAAACCCCAGATGGGAGTCAGGAGGCAAGCACCCTCTGAAGCTGAGTAATTGTTTTTACATTTTCCACACCTAAAACTTGCACTTGACACCACAACTTTACAAAACGGTGCACTTCAAGCTGCAGTAATTTTTCACCATTTCTTAAAATTTAAATCCAAATTTACACACTGACTCCATAACTCTTTATCTGCATGCAGTAACAATCTCCTTGATGTCACTAAACCATACTTTCAGAACAATTAACTTTTATAAACTATATTTAAAAACGGTTACCTTAGAACAGTTACATTGCTTTGATAATCACTGAAGATGAGAAAATGTGAATGTATTAAAGATACGGAATCCATTTAACTCCAATGTGTTCATGGGTTCCATTAGGAAATATAACATGGTCAGCTTGTCGACTTCATGTCCAGGGAAAGGCCTATTAGTTTCTAAACACTTTACACTCATGGAGAGACAGCTGGAGAGACAGATTTTGTTTACTGACCCACAACTCGTTCATAATTATTTCCATTTATATACTGAATGACACTCATCATGGCATACAACAAAATTAAAAGTTCTTCCTACCTTTCTAGCACAGTTCAACTCACATAATCCAAAGTTTAAGAGTCAACAGCCGAGAGAGGCAGAGAGCCCCCCTTTCACTTGTGCATTCTCTTTTATTAGTTCTATCTATTTATCTATCTACTGCTCTCAAAGGTGGACAAAAAGTGCGACATAGTCACGGTAGTGGCTTTCAATTCCAAAAGAGCTCAAAAGCGGTACTATTGCATTCAAAAAGCCTGGTTCTCCTGAGGCGTTTCGATCTTTACCAAAGACCTCATCAGAGGAGGTTTGGCCTTAAATGCATACACTTGCTGTACAGTGCTAGCCATTTTGAGAGAATTCATAAAATATATATATATATATATATATATATATATATATATATATATATATATATATATATATATATATATATATATATATATATATATATATATATATATATATGGGCAAGGTTCAGAAAAGGAGTTGAAAAATTGTGACGCATATAAAAAGGGTCTAAAGAAAAGAGAATGCAGAGTATGAAAATAACACATAGACACAAAAGCAAAAAGGGTATTTGAGCATACAAGGCGTTTTTAAAGCACCCAAAATGTGTTAAGTTGATTTGAACGTGTGCATAACATCCCCTCATGTCACAAACTAAATCAACTGCCCATAGCACCACGAATGCTGAAATTTAAAACCTAAATGCATGGAAACAATGAAGCAACTCCATTTAGTAATCTACAAACACTTCGAAGCAAATTTGCATTTAAAATCATTTTATTAGAAGAGCTGGTAAAAAGAGTACATAACATTACACATCCGAACGGGACGTTTGGGTTACATCTTGTCAGACTGTCAAGTCACCAAAAATTTAACCTGAAGTACAAAACAATACTTCTACAGTTCCTGAGGGAAATTTATAACATCAAAACATCACGATAGTCTTACCGGTACTGTGACGTGGGGTTTTATTGTTGCTGGGCTCTGCACAATGGAATGCTGTAACCCTCTCGTCTTATTCTATGGGCACCGCTAGTGAATCACCCGGTGAATTACTTTAATACATTTATTTAGCTCGGTCTGTGTTTGGGCTGGGGTACAGAGATAGATAGAAAAATGGTAAGAGATCACTGTCACACTAGCTTTCACATGGCTATGAATCATATGTAGTCCAGCCACTTGATAACAGTAAAAATCACACATTTATTTCCTCTACTCTATACACGATATTCGAAGTACGAATCTACTTTAAAAGTTCAATTGTCAATGCGAATGATTCGCTCGCTGATAATCTAGGCAGCTACTTTCTCTTCATCGGGCACTGGATACTTTCTGCCCTAATGGTCAGATCTTGACGAGTGGACTACTGTGGTCCTTTGTTACAGTTTTCGTGCACGGTTTCTTGTTGCACTTAACTGTGGGGTTGAAGCGCTGCGTTGAGGTCGCTTCTACGACACGCTGTGTTGTCGTTGCTTGTGTCCGACAGGTGGGCTATCTGCGCACAATGCTGTTGATGCCTCGGCAGCCAACTGTACGCGTTGACGTGGTTGTTGTCGTTTGCTGAGTTGGGCTCATGATATACCGCCTGCTCGTCTGTAACATATGAGACGAAATTCTGCACAACCCTGCATAATAGGTCTGTGCAGAGCGTCTCACTGAAAGCCAAAGTAGCCCTCAGTGATAGCTCCACATCTCTATACATAAGCGACGAACATTCTGCTAAGTCGGTGGTCCACTGGAATCTCCACTCTAATTTCCTATACATACATAAATATAAATCGTGGCTAACTATACACATAAAAAATTAATAATATTATAAACATTCTCTGGTACAGCCACTGGTCTGCAAGCATACATATAGGTTAAACAACAGTGGGTCAGTCAGGGATACAACATGGCGTCGACCAGTCATGCTTGCCTCGTGGTCGGATTCTTCCACGTGGTCACGCAAAGTCGGACTAACAATTCATTCTGTGCATAGCAAATTTCACAAACATAATTCAACAATAATATAAATACATCACGATGAAACAGAAGTATGTTCATTTACCTGTTTGACAATGTCAGGCCGTGGCTACTTGATTGAATTCGAATATTCAACAAGCACTGCTTCCCTGGTGTAACAGTGGAGAGATTTCTGCTAGGAAGTAGCCGTGTACTGCCTTAAGCTTTCAACACAAATGACCCTCTCCTTAGCCTTTGCTTACCCAGTCAGAACTGGTTCTACCTACCGGTGCTGTGTTCGGATAGACTGAAGAAATCTGAGTGGCTGTATAATTCAAAGCCTTCTACCGTCAGCTGCGATGATGTCACTGCTATGCGGGCGTCAGGCTACAACTGTGTTACGCATGATCACTTCTGTTGTCTTTTAGAGACTAACAGTAACCTTCTAAGTCTAACTGACTAAACAAGCAAAATCTCAAATGCAGTGGAAACGGGGCTCCCGTGACAGGTACATGAATATTTTGCAGTTAACTTCGAGACTACTCAAACATCTACAAACAAAAAAAGTGAACCCAGCCATAACAAACATAATTTAATAAAAATATACAGAAATAAAGCAATACAGTTAGATGCTATCATTTAAGTTCATTTGTCTTCGGGGAAACACAAAAAGATCAAAACAAAACTTTCGAAAGCATACAATGCTTGTCAAGGATTCTAGAGGTCATAACTTCACTCCGTGACATAGCATTTTTGTATCTTATCCTGTCCCGTAACCCAAAGGTCGTAGGGATACCACAGATGATCGTTTAACCAGCATACTCCATCTTTCTCTGTCCTCAGCAGCCCTGATGGCTTCACTCAGTGTCAAACCAGTCCATTCTCGAATGTTGTCCTCCCACCTCTTTTTCGGTCTCCTTCTACCTCCTTGCACTGTGCCTTGCAGAATAGTCTTTGCAAGGCCTGATGATCTGGTGACGTGGCCATACCATCGGAGTTTCCGTTTCTTCACCACTGTGAGCAGGTCATCGTGTTGTCCAAAGGCTTGTGTGATGGTCTGTCGGACTTCGTCGTTGGTGATGTGTTGGGTATAGGAAATGCCCAGAAGTCTTCTGTAGCACCTCATCTCCATGCTTTGTATTCTTCGTTGGAGATCTGCTGTGAGGGTCCATGCTTCGCAAGCATATGGGCAAGGTTCAGAAAAGGAGTTGAGAAATTGAGAAATTGTGACATATATAAAAATACTTGGTGTAAAGAAAAGAGAATGCAGAGTATGAAAATAACACATAAACACAAAAGCACAAAGGGTATTTGAGCAAACAAGACATTTATAAAGCACAAAAATTTTGTTAAGTAGATCTGAACTTGTGTGCATAACATCACCTCATGTCACAAACTAAATCAACTGCCATATCAGCATGAATACTAAAATTTAAAACCTCAATGCATGGAAACAATGAAGCAAGTCCTGTTAGTAATCTACAAACACTTGGAAGCAAATTTGCATTTCAAATCAGTTTATTAGAAGAGCTGGGAAAAAAAGTGTACATAACATTACACATAAGAATGGGACGTTTGCATTACATCTTTTCAGACAGTCAAGTCATCAAACATTTAACCTGAAATGCAACAAACTACTTCTACAGATCCTGAGGGAAATTTCTAACATGAAAACATCACGATAGTCTTACAGGTACATGAATATTATGCAGTTAACTTCAAGACTAGCCAAACATCTATTTAAAAAATGTAAACACAGCCATAACAAATATAATTTATGCAGAAATGAAGCAATACAGTTAGATGCTATCATTTTAGTTCATTTGTCTTCGGGTAAACACAAAAAGATCAAAACAACAACATTAGAAAGCATGAAATGCTTGTCAAGGACTCAACAGGTCATAACTTCACGCCGTCACATAGCATTTTTGTGTGGATAAAAACTTAATCGTTTATGAAAAACAGTTGCTGACTTGTTGGATTAACAAAGCTAGCTAGGCTAGACATTCTGACAAATGCCAATCAACCACGGTGTTAACCGGTTTTAAATATAAACATTTTAGTGGTGGAGTACATAACTTCATTACACGAATGGAGTGGTGAATGTTGTTAAGTGATAGTTTGCATTGAATAAAATTAGTTATGATGCCCAAAACTATCCATGACATCAACAGTTGACATAACATGAACTACAATTGCCAATGACCAACATGTCGTGTATAGAATGGTTTATAGGCCAAATAATTGTGGACATAACCTCACACAGTGAATTGATTGATTGATTGATTTATTGTTGCTTTAGGTCCAGCGGACTCTTCCGAGCCAAATCAGGACCGGACAACCCCCGATCCGCATAAAAGATCTGCTGAAACAACCCCAGTGGGAAAATTGAATGCCCTCCACCGGCCAGTCACTTTACAATAAAGACATCCCACGCGGGGGACGGCTGAGGGTTGACCTCAACTACGCGAACACCCCGGTTACAAAAACAAAATAGAATACAAACATCATTATAAATCATCAACCAAACACATACATATAAAATGCCTATAGTGCTAAATAGTACGATCATAGGAAGCCCTAGTGACCACCCGGCAGAAAGCGTCCAACACTCCCAAGCTGATCCAACAGACCTCATACACAAACAAGGAGTCTTGTCCAGGAAGAGTTTTCAAGAAAAAAGGTAGGTCATTGATCTAGCGAAGAAGAAGATAGTATAGCAGAGTGAAGGACAGAGCAGGAATAGGAAAGAGTAAATGAGGAAGACAGCGACAGTGGGAATTTAAAGCACTAAATTTCCATAAAGTGGGGATACTATTTATACTGAAAACCCCCGGCACTCCAACGGGGGTACTGTTGCCGCAGTGAAGCGTCTTGCCTATAAAGGAAAGACAGGTTTTCAACTGTGGCTTTCACTGTTCCCTTTATAGGTTTGAACAATCTACAGTGGCAAGATTGCTCATGACCCCAAGGGGTACACAGTGAATCCTTAAGTGAAGACAAACAGTAAAAGAAAGTTGATCTATAGTATAAATTGCATTGATTTATACAAGTACACATAAATGAAAGTAGTGCAGAGTAAAATGTGTCTTACATGGACATGAGTATTTTGCCATTAACTTTGAGACTAGTCAAACATCTATAAACACAATACGTGAACACAGCCATAACAAACATAATTTAAACAAAAATGAAGCAATACAGTTAGATACAATCATATAAGTTCATTTGTCTTGGGATAAAAAGAAAAAGATCTTTAAAAAAAAACATTAGAAAGCATACAATGCTTGTCAAGGATTCAAGAGGTCATAACTTCATGCCGTGACATAACATTTTTGTGTGGATAAAAACTTAATCGTTTATGAAAGACAGTAGCTGACTTGTCGGATTAACAAATTCTAACAAGACTAGACACTATGACAAACTTGAATCAACCATGGTGTTAACTGGTTTTAAATATAAACATTTTAGTGGTGGAGTACATAACTTCATTACACGAATGGAGTGGTGAATGTTGTTAAGTGACAGTTTGCTTTGAATAAAATTAGTTATGCTGCCCAAAACTAGCCAGGGTGTCAAAAGTTGACATAACTTGAACTACAATTGCCAATGAGCAACCTGTCCTATCGAACAGTTGATAGGCCAAATAATTGTGGACATAACCTCACACAGTGATTCCTTAAGAGAAGACAAGCAGTTAAAGAAAACTTATCTAAAGTAGTAATTGCATTCATTTATACAAGTACACATAAATGAAAGTAGTACAGAGTAAAAATAAATGGACAGTTGTCAGACTTCACAACCGAGACCTAAATTCAAAATTCAAGCGGGTACATGTGGAGAGGGAATTAATATTTTTTTTCAAAATACAAGGATCCCCTATCCAAAATGTAAAGAAAAAAAAAAGGAAAATGGTCATCACTGGTTAATATTGACCTATTCAACAATGTTGGAAAAGCACAATGCTACTAAAAACAACAAGCAGAAAGCTCTTCTAAATGCTAAGAGTACATAACTTCAAGCCGTGACATGTTTTGTTGTTTTTTTCCTTTATAGAAACAAACTGATAATGAAACCAAAATTGATGCAGAAATTTGAAGTAAAATCAAGGAGTACTCCTGAAATCATAAATGTATTAGTAATTACCTAAGAAGTGATTAAAAAAACATATCACCAGGGCATTACATAACTATACACTGTCATTATATACACAGATGAAGAAATCTTTTAAAAAGAGGATACATTGCCAAGTCAAAACAAGAGCAAAGCATACAACTAGCAGAAAGCAGTCTTTCAGTATCGACTGGTCAAAATACAAAAGTTCATTTCCAAACAATAATATACGAAGTTCATTTACGAGCAATTTACACCCCAAATTATGAAGTACAATGTTCTTCGATCCTGGCATGTAGTATACTCGGCCAGCACTTTGACGACGGCTGATTCAGGAAGCAAGTATTCCTGACCACTCTCTGGCATCTTCCAGCCTTCTCCGTACATCAAGTATTGACCCCAAGTATTGTGGGTTACTCTTGTGACCTGTAATCAGCAAATCATGATAAATCAGAAAAAAACTACCATGCTACCCTTTCAAATAAAGCTAATGGTGCTTTTTATTCTTAATTTACATGGTGGTTGTCGAAACTAATTGCAGCTGTGGGGAAAATAGCTGGCCATCTCTGATTCAGCTTCACCACACAATCCCCACAACTTGAAAATGCCTCACAAATAAATACTTCTTGTGCTACAAATTGAGAAGTTCCTCCTTTGATTCCACATTTACCAATATGAAGTGCCCGGTAGGTGAGGAAGAATTCTAATCTGCATTAAATACATACTTTGCCAAATATTCCCTTTATGTCAACAATTGTGTGTGTACATAACTTTATGCAATGCTTCCATGATGGATATGATCACATGACAGTTCACACTTGAGATTGATCACTTCTGGGGATTAATCTGCTTGTACTTTTTCCTGTCAGACAATAAACTGATTAAAATGTCAAGTACAGTCAAGAGCTGTGGTTGAAAAGTAAAGGTGTAAGTAACTTCACCATTTTGAGGTAAGCTAGCTTTGACAGAGACAACATGAAGTTATGCACAAAGAGTGGAACAAAAGGGCATTTTACCTTAAAGAACAATTGACTAAAATTAGCTATGTTTTTAAAGGAATCAATTTAAACTGCATTAAAAAGATACCTTGGCACAATAGTGAAGCTCAAGGGCTTGAAATGTGTGGTCATAATTTTACGCAATGATATGCAATTGGTCTGGTCATGAAGTTATGTACAGTCGCATAGGAATGGCAAAATAAATCAGACTAAAGCCCAGTAGTTAACAATCACATACATGTATGGAACAAAACTTATTTCATTAAATTATTATAATATGAAATACATTAATTGAAGAGCTCTGGTTGATAAAATTTTGGTGTATGTAACTTCACCATTTTGATGCAGGCTTGCTTTGACAAAGAATGTGAAGTTATGCACAAAGAGTGGAACAAGGCTGTGTTTGTTGGTGAGCTGTGTTGATAATTTTTAATCATCTTTTGAGTGTAAATAATGTATGTATCTTTTAAAAGAAAAAGTATCACTTCAAAATTTTAAATAAAAATAAAAAACGAATTGTGTTCATCATTTCACAAAATCCACTTACTTTCTGGTTTTGGAAGTTAGTAGTGAAGTTATGTACTAAGAGAAATGGTCTCATAATGAATAGAAGAAACAAGTAAGTGGGATACGTTTTCACATATTGAGCTTCAGAATAATCCTACACTGGGAAAAACTAAATTACTCTAATTTCTTTCAAGGATGGTTGAGTTCATCACTTTACACAACTTTGAGCAAGCACAATTTTCCACTAGCTGTGTGACGTTATGCACGTGGTCGGTATTACAAAAAATGAAGCCTATAGTGACCACAACAAGAAAGAAATCAAAAATAATGTTATAAAAACATTTGTGATGCATAATTATTAGCCTATGGAACTCAATATCCCATCATTTAAACAAAATAACAAAACACCTATAAGACCGAGATGTTTCGGATTGTGAAGTTACGCACACAAACGAATTAGACTAACAAAACGTGCCACTTTATTGCTTATTATTAGCGGTGTATTTGTCCGCAACGAAAATATAATCTGTATAAAAATATAAACGTTTAAAATTGATTTGACAATAATACTTGTTAAAAAATCGTGTACGTTGCTTCATGACAATTGTCAAAAACGGGTGCAAAAAATAATGCATAATATTTACAAACAAGAACGTTTACTCAAACACCTTTGTAGCGATGCTGTTGACTTGAAACAAACATACATTTTTATCAAAAAAACACGAGATTTACTCCATCAATGTTGACAGAAAAGTCGAATAACACTGACCAAGCCACCAAAAATATGCGTGCATAACTTAGATGAAAAATTCATGACACTCGACTTACCTTCATTTTTGGACGAATCCGCCTCACTTCTTTCTTCTTCAGCCATCGCACGTTGAATGTTAACAAAGGCCAATTGTTTCACGTGTTAAAATTGACGCTAACCGCATTATTTAGAAAATTTGGAGCCTCAAAAAAACAGTACGTCACATTTGGTTTTCATGACCCAAAAGTTGACAGCAATTTGTTTGCTTATATTATTCGTTCGATTAATTATATCATTATTCTGATTATTGTATTGCTTATATTAAGTTTTGGACTCATGTTTCATAATTTATTAGCATAAGAAATAAAGTGAATTACAACACCAGCGCGGATTAATAAGCCCTGAGGCTGAATCACGAAAATACGTGACGTACGCGGGAGTCGCCGATTTCGACGCATATCTCCAAAAAATACGAACCGATTTTAAAATGGAAAATTGTTTCGTACCCTTTATACATTTTTAATTTCGGAAATTAAATTTGTATTAATATTCCATGAAGCAGTTTTATGCCGGTCGGCAAATACCGAACACACTGTTTACGATGTCACAAAAAGTGTAACGGAAACCGCCGATCGTTACGTCATTCATCGTCAGTTTTTTCTTCTTTGACGTGGTTTATCGATCCGCCCTTGACGTCAAAATGAAGAACGATCTTTTCTCTGTCAGATTCACATTTTATTTTGTTTCAAATGATGATATGCAGCGAGTCCGCTTCCTCGCAAAGTAACAGTACCGGCGAAAATCGAGTCCGACGCCATTTCAGAGCCTTGCCCATATAGGAAGATGGAGATGACAAGGGAGCGCAGCAGTCTTACTCTGGAATGTAGACTGATGGTCCTGTCTTTCCAAATGGGCTTCAACCTTGTCAGGGCAGCAGTTGTTTGTGCGATCCTGGAGAGGACTTCCTGTCGGGACCCATTGTCTGATACAATGGCTCCTAAATATTTGAAGCTATGCACTGTGTTGAGGGATTGGCCTTGGACTTTGATGTCCGTGTTGATGCCATTGGTGTTGTTGGTCATCATTTTGGTCTTCTCTGCACTTATAATTTCCATTCCATAGGCTCTGGAGGTGGTGTCAAGCCTCTGTACCAGCTGTTCAAGTTCTTGTTCCTCTTCAGCCAATCCATCAATGTCATCTGCAAAACGAAGATTGGAGATTGCTCTACCCCCTATGCTGACTGTGCCTTCATGGTCTGCAAGAGCGTCTGACATGATGCGCTCTAGGAAGATGTTGAAGAGGTTGGAGAGAGTAGGCATCCTTGACGCACACCGATTGTTGTTCTGAACCAGTTTCCGATGGCGCTGTTGTGAAGGACTGCACTGGTAGCCTTGTCATAAAGGCTTTTGATGACTTCAATAATTTTAGGGCTGATGTTGTACACTTTCATTGTTGCCCATAGAGCTGCATGCCAGACTCGGTCAAACGCCATCTTGAAGTCTATGAACACATGATATAGATGTTGGTGCTTTAAATATTTCTCACAAATTATTCTGAGGTTGAAAATCTGCTCAGTGGTACTTCGCCCTGCCACATTTTTGTATGGATAAAAAAAATAGTTTATGAAAAACAGTAGTTGACTTGTCAGATTAGCACAGCTAACAAGGCTAGACACTGACAAATTTAAATCAACCACGGTGTTAGCTGGTTTAAAATATAAATATTTTAGTGGCGGAGTTAAAAACCATTAAACAAATGGAGAGGTAAATGTTGTTCTGACAGTTTGCATTGAATAAAATTAGTTATGCTGCCTAAAACTATCGACGACATCAACAGTTGACATAACATGAACTACAATTGCCAATGAGCAACATATAAAATGGTTGATAGGCCAAATAATTGTGGACATAACGTCACAGCGATTTCTTAAGAGAATTTGTTAGTTAGTTATTCATTGCCTATAGGGTCCAGCGGACTGTGGCTCCTGCTTTGCAGAATCCTTTGGGTATGCCATTGGGTTACTCAGGACAAGGCGACACGACATTTGTTCTCCCCGGCTGACCATTCGTCTGCTGCTTTTGGTGGCGAGTGGGGCCACATTGTCAGCAGGCATTTTATGCAGGTCAGTGGCAGTGACCTTGCAGTAGAGAGCGTGGCACTAGTAGCCGGCAACCCGGTTCTCCCAACCACGCTTCACCGCCTTGCAGGGCAAATATTTTTATGTCCCTCTTTTGAGGGATAAAATAAAAATAACAGCAGAGTTAAAAAACAAACAAAAAAATTTTTTTTCATAATGTCCCGCGTGAGATTCGAATTTGGGTCTCCTGCACAGTAGGCGAATGTCTTACTAAGTCAGCCACCAAGGCTTCGTATACAGATCAACAATTTTTTGGTCTATATGGGAAAACATGCTGAAACCTCGAATCGATTTTTAATTAATCAAATTTAATTAGTTAAACACAAAAGTTTGTAAGATTGGTGACATGAGTGCAAATGTTTTGAATGGAAATAAAACAAAATTTGCGGTATTACAGAACGGCACGTTCTTGAATCGGCCGGGTTGAATCGGAAGCGCGCGGAATGAGGCTATTGCAGTTTGTGGACATTTTGTTTATTTATTTATCTCAGAAACGGTTAAACGCTTGGTAATGAAATGTCGGCTATAACGATTTGGCGGGTTTTGAGCGCACAACAGGCCAATCCGCAGCGCCCAGCACCTGCCCAGATCAGCGTCCATACCGGACAAACTTTACAGTAGAGGCGAAGAAGGACTTCCGGCTAAGCAATTTATATAAGATAATATTACAACAAGTGAAAAACACAATTTTGTTGAGGCAAATTAGATATGTACAGTTCTTTTTTCTGCAGTGATGTTATCAGCATGTTTCTCAGATTGAAAGGAGAAGAGTGTGTGAGAATAAATAAGGGTGTGAGAATAAAATAAAAGGAATGGACTTATTGGATCTGAAGTAATGCTGATGAAATCATGCGTGAATGAAAATATACAATAGATTTTTTAGCATGAGTCCGACATGAGTATTCTAGAGGCTGGAATCTTTGATAATAAGGAAAATATGTTTTGATAATAAGGAACATATGTTTTGATAATAACTTAAATAAGGGACATATTTATTATGTATATCAAAATGTAAGTAGGACGTTTAGACTTCAGTTGGTTTTCAGCCTTGGGGATGCAGTTATATTGAAGGCATATTTTCTGTCAGTACAAGTTGTTTTGTGTGGTGTTTGAATATATATATATATATATCAAGTATTTTATTTTTTAGCCGAGATTGTGTGTGTATATCTTCTTGACCATATACATTGACTGATTGAGTGCAGTGATTCTTAAATACCATATAATAGAAAGGTCCCCGACTATGACTGTTGAATATGCAAGTTTAACGAGTCGTTATGATTGATATGGAATAATAGGGTAAATTTTTAGTTCAGCGCATCGAGTTACAATAGACTGAGACTCAAGTTGTTGGGTGGTGAGTTTCTCGGGCGTTATGATTGATTGGGGCAGAACATTTTTGGTTCAGCGCATCGAGTTACAATAGACTGAGAGTGAGACTCAAGTTGTTGGGTGGTGAGTTTATCGGGCGTTATGATTGACTGGGGGAGTACATTTTTAGTTCAGCGCATCGAGTTACAATAGACTGAGACTCAAGTTATTGGGTGGTGAGTTTCTCGGGCGTTATGATTGATTGGGGGAGTACGGATAGGTTAAACCTGTTTTACAGCAGGTTTGACCAGAAGAACCCCTCTCCTGGCTACCGTCCTCTGCTTCCTGAAGACGCGGCGGCTGTGACGCCGCCCTTCAGCGTTCAGGAGGCGGAGGTGAAGCGTCTCTTCCAGAGGCAGAATCCCAGGAAAGCTTGAGGTCCTGTGCTGACCAGCTCGCTCCTGTCTTCACCGACATCTTCAACAGCTCCCTACAGTACAGCAGATGTCGGTGCCGCGGTGCTTCAAGTCGTCCGTGATCGTCCCAGTTCCTAAGAAATCCAAGGTCACCCAGCTGAACGACTACCGCCCCGTGGCGCTGACGTCTGTTGTCATGAAGGTTTTGGAGCAGCTTGTTCTTCGCTACCTGAAGGCCTCCACGGGTCACTTGCTTGACCCACTCCAGTTTGCCTACCAAGCGAACAGGTCAGTTGATGATGCAGTCGCTCTTGGCCTGCACTTCATCCTGCAGCATTTGGAGACCCCACGTACCTATGCCAGAGTTTTGTTTATTGACTACTCCAGTGCTTTCAACACGATCATCCCTCACAAGCTTTTTGACAAACTCTCCCAACTCAATGTTCACCCCTCTATCTGTCACTGGATTCTTGACTTTCTTCTAGACCGTCCCCAGGTCGTCAGACTCAACAACTCATTCTCTGCCTCTGTAACACTGAACACTGGCGCTCCACAAGGATGCGTTCTCTCTCCACTACTCTTCACTCTGTTCACAAATGACTGTGTATCTGCAACCCCGTTTGTGAAAATGTTGAAATTTTCCGATGACACTACCCTCGAAGGTCTGATCTCTGATACGGACGAGACTGCGTATCGGGAAGAGGTTCGGAGAATGGTTGGCTGGTGCTCGGACAACGACCTGGAACTAAACGTCTCGAAGACAAAAGAGGTCGTGATCGACTTTTGCCGAATAAAGGTCCCGGTATTGCCCCCTGTTATCAATGGATCAATGGGGAAACCGTTGAGCAGGTCGACTCGTTCAAATTTCTCAGTTCTGTCATCTTGAGCGACCTGAGTTGGAATAATAACACCACGTCTATTGTAAAAAAGTGCCAACAGCGTCTCCACTTTCTGAGACAGCTGTGAAAGTTCGGTATGTCTAGTAAAATTATGGCACAGTTCTATCGCGCGGTGATAGAGAGCATTTTGTGCTTCTCTATCACTGTCTGGTACGGCAGCACAACCGCGATAGAAAAGAAACAGCTCGAGCACATTGTTAAGACTGCCTCCAAAATAGCTGGTTGCGACTTTCCATCTGTCGCCTCCATTTTCACAACGAGAATGAAACGGAAAACAAAAAAGACAGTCTGCGATCCATCACACCCAGCCAACAGTATCTTCGAGCATCTGCCCTCTGGCCGTCGGTTCCGTGCTTTAAGAGCCAGAACTTTTCGATTCAGAAACAGTTTCTTCCCAGACGCTGTCCTCAGTACATCACCAAACATGGAATGATCTGTATAAACTGGAAACTCGTAACCATTGCTTGATTTGTACCTTTGTAAAATAGGAGTATGCTATGCTGTGTGTGTGTGTGTGTGCGTGGGTGAGTGTGTGTTGTGTTGTGTATAGATTTGGATGTGAAGCCTAACATTCTTAATAATTCTCATTTTATTCAATGCTGTTAAATTGTTTTAATGCTGTATTTTGTTTTACTTGCAGGGTGTGTTTGACTTCATAACTTTATATGACTGATTAGTGATGTATGTTTAACACTGTGTTTACCTATCCTTTAGTGCTGTATATATGTTGTATGCCAATGAAGTGTATGACACGATGAATGCACGTGTGACTGTGCAAGAAAGGATGTATTTCATTGTCGCCATGCCACACCAAAATCCTTGTAACGTTTTTACTTGGTTAATAAATATTCTTATCTTATCTTATCTATCTTATTTTTAGTTCAGCGCATTGAGTTACAATAGACTGACTCACTGAGACTCAAGTTGTTGGGTGGTGAGTTTCTCGGGCGTTATGATTAATTGGGGAAGTACATTTTTAGTTCAGCGCATCGAGTTACAATAGACTGAGACTCAAGTTGTTGGGTGGTGAGTTTCTCGGACGTTATGATTGATTAGGGGAGTACATTTTTAGTAAACATAATTGGTAATGTGGTCATTATAACTCAGGAGGGAGAGTCTGTATGGTTGTTACTTGATATATTGAATGGAGATTGTTTATGAATACATTTTCTTTGTTTGGTTTTCTTTTCCAGAATAAAGGATATTATATGCGCGGTTTGGGGTGCGGATTCAAGATGTGGAGTAACTTAAGGGGAAGAGGATAGGAATGGGGATTGGGGGCAGAATATTTGATAGTTACGTTATAGTTTATTTTTTATGCTGTTCAGTGTTTATGCTGTTTAGTGTTTAGGATACATGCAAGTTCTTTGTTGCAATTGAGCCTCATTTCGGCGAGAAGGGGTGCCTTTTCGTCGAAAGGGGGAAGAATGTAAGGGTGTATCAGAAAGAGAGCACTCGCTGTGTTTAGAAAGGGACGTCTTGACTGTGATGTGACGTACTGTGTCAGTGTGTGACATGTTTGTGTGTGTCTGTTGGTTTGCCTTCTCCCCAAAGAGCACGAAGACAGTGACTGGACCGTGGACACTGACGGTGGACAAAGACAGTAGTTAGTTAGGTTAGGCAGGTATGTGTGGAACTCGGAAGCGTTGTAAGTATGGTTTATTATATTGCAGTGAATGAGAGTGTGAAAGAAGGTGCATGGCGCAAAGCAGAGGCGAGATTGGTGATCCCCATGTTGCGTGTTGTGTGGTGGCGTTGTGTGCCTTACACATGTTTTTGTGGTGAATGTACAACATATTCTGAGTATTTTAAAAATTTGGATGTTCGCGTAGTGTGTATACTTGACTCTTGAGTACTACTTTCTTACAAAAGTTAAATAGAGTAGGGTGACCACTAGCGGCCATGAGCAAACACTTTCTCATACTTCTTTTGTTTATGAACCAATCACTGAATCAGAATCCAAGTTTGATTTTTTTTAATCGTGAGGTCGCAGTAATGGCACTGACTTGGCCGGGGTTCTATAAATGAAACATTGTGGATCTACTTAGCGATTTCTGCACAATTTCAGTGTACCATGATGCGGCCAGGTGCCCTAGGTGCGTCCAACAATAAGCCACAGCTGCGGCCACCATGCCTACACGCGCACGACACCATGCCCGACATGCGGTCAGGCCCTTTACAACTTTTTAAAACTTACAAAAACACAAATAAGACAAGAAACGAAAAAAATAAAAACAGAAAAAGCTAGTAGAATAGGAGTTATTATAATTGGCCGCACCTCGGTCTGGCCGCGTGATGGTTACCGTAATCTCCACACACACAAAAATTCTTGGGTCAATACTTACAGACAGTAAATTTCATATGCAGAGCGCGGCCATAAACCGGAAATCACGACAAAAAGGCTAAGGTAGACTCAAGGGAAGCAATTGTGATTCCTCAAAGCTTTAAAGCTAGTAGTAGAACAGGAGTTATTAGAATTGGCCGCACCTCGGTCTGGCCGCGTGATGGTCACCGTACTCTAAGTGTATTTTCTATGGTTTATTTCTTGAAAGAAGCCATGACCTTAACAAAATTGTATAGTTTTCTAATTCTATATTATCTTTTATATATTAGGTGGTTGAATTTTCAAAAATACGATAAAAATTTTATCGTATTTTTGAAAATTCAACCACCTAATATATAAAAGATAATATAGAAAACTATACAATTTTAAAATAGTACGTTTTCAATTTCAGGGAATAAACATGGCAAAAACGTTCCGCCTCCAAAGATTTTAACCTCCTTTCAACATTCTTATAAAGTACTTTACAAGTGCACACTCACGTTTAGGGTAGAATTCGTCATCGAGATCAATACCAAACATTTCAAACTCCTCCGACAATGTTTCATCGCTAATAGATGACATCTTTTCTCTAGTAAAGGGAGCTGTATCGTGTTGTACCTCCCGCAAAATTCGTCTTTACCACTTCCGGTTAGCTGTACCGAAGAAATATTCTGCAAATTTTGTCCGTTATAAAATCAAACGTCGAGTTTTGCAAACGGTAGTTTACATTTTTAAAACTTTTAAGAAACAACTTTTAGATTTTCTTTAAATTAAATTGTATATTGGAGGTGGGGGTGGGGGGGGGTCACCAAAGCGTCCTTAGTTTCAAGATGGATGATTGTAACTTGGAAAAACTTTCCATCAAGCCGGGGAAGCTTTCCCCAGATTTTAACCGCAACGTTACTGAATACTCTGTTACATTACCCAGTAATGTTGACAAGCTTTATGTTGACCCATTGACGAGCGACACTTGTGCATCTTATTCAATTTTGGTTAGTTTTATCTTGTGTTCTTGATGACTTCCGGGGTCGGTAGGACCAATGTTTTTTTTTTTTTTGTGATTATTGCAGATATTCAGGAGGTCTTTGATCACATTTATATGTAGTGGTGCATTGCACAGCAAGAACAGTGCATTGCTCCATGAATCTTTTGCATATTATTGGTTATTTTGTTTTGATACTGCCACAAGAACAGTCATATAATTTATGATAACATTATATATGAATAAACAATAATGTCATTTTCTTTCTATATCTGGATCTGGATTCCCGCCATAGTTATTTCAGCAAATATGTCACAAGAGCCATAGGTGACTTTCTTTATGATGGTACAGGTGTGGGCAGCTCATATATTAAAACACTGGTTTATAATGTACAGTTCATCCTTCTTGGTTAAAACTTAGCTATAGTTAAAAACAATCCCTCAGCACGGTGCATAGCTTCAAATATTTAGGAGCCATTGTATCAGACAATGGGTCCCGACAGGAAGTCCTCTCCAGGATCACACAAACAATATCTACCCTGACAAGGGTACCGTGAAGCCCATTTGAAAAGACAGGACCATCCCTCTACACTCCTGCACTCCCTTGTTATCTATATCTTCCTGTAAGCTTGCGAAATATGGAAAAGAGAACATTCGAGAATGGACTGGCTTGACTGAGCGAAGTCATGAGGGTTGCTGAGGACAGAGAAAGATGGAGTATACTGGTTAAACGATCATCTGTGGTGCCCCAACGACTTCCGAGTTATGGGATAGGATAGGATAGGAAAGGAAAAACGCTGGGTAGGCATCTGGTTTAGTTTGGTTGGCCAATGCTCCCAAGCGCAGGCGTAAATGCGCTAGGGCTGGGCAGGTTGACGTTTTGTTTTCAAGGGTTTTCTGATCCACTATTGTGAGGATTAAAAAAGAATGTTTATGCTGATCCATTTTATTTGGGACAAACATAAAAACTGTTTGAATTTTTTTGTTGATATAATTATATTTAATTCTGATTGGGTTTTTTAATTATATGGACGTGCATGCATGAGTGGTTGTATGTATATGTAAGAGTATGTTGTGGGCGTGTGTATAAATGTGTATATGTAAAGGAGAGAATATCAGTGAGTGAAAGACCAACTAAAATCATAAATTGTTTATAGACTTAAAGGTTACATGACATTTAAACACATGACAGATAATCACGCAAACCTTAAACACGGACACTTAATCACGCGTAAAAAAAACACAGGCACAGATATTCACATGACAGATGAACATATTGACAGATAATCACAGCGACAGATTAAAACAAGAATTTTAAACATATCACATATAATCAGAACAAAATAACAATTACGACTCGTATTTAATGATTCAGAAGTTATAAAGCATAAGCAGATCTACAACAAAGAATACAGCACATCACCAGCGACGAAGTTGGACAGACTATCACACAAGTCATTGAACAACATGATGGCATGCTCACAGTAGTGAAGGAAGGGAAACTCTGATGGTATGGCCACATCACCAGAGCATCAGGCCTTGCAAAGACCATCCTACAAAGAGGCAGAAGAAGAGGGAGACAGAAAAAGAGGTGGGAGGACAAAATTCCAGAATGGACTGGCTCGACACTGAGCAAAGCCATGAGGGTTGCCGAGGACAAAGAAAGATGGAGCACACTTGTTAAACAATCAGCTGTAGTGCCCCAACAACTTTTGAATTTGGAATAGGATAGGATAGGTTTTGATACTGTTTCTCTCTAGAGATTATTAAACAAATAGAAAAGGTATGGCATCTATTATCTAGAGAAATGGCCTCTCAAGGTTGAGAAGCTTCTTGACAGGTAGGATCTATATATGCTACACCATTGACCTACAGTGAATGGTCAAAGTTTGGGCAAAATGTCTTCTTTGGAAGTTGGAGGTACTCAATATTTTTCTATAATTTTCAAGTCTTATGGCATAAGGTGAAGATCTTACGCGTTTTGTTACAATTGTGGGGCGGAGAGGGGGGGGGGGTCCGGAACACAGGTAATCCCCCCAATCGGTCCGGCCCTGAGCAGGAAAGACACCATCACGAGATCGTGGTTGGTGACTTTGGATGTCTGCTCCTGGAAAAGTGCATGTCCTGCCAATGTTTACGCTTGATCTGAAGCATTTCTTGACCATGATGTCGTCAGTCTGGTTGTGACGCTCCCTGCTGGGACTGTGCCAGGTCCATCGTTTGGATTTTTTGTAGAGACCAAACATATTTGCCAGTATCAGATTGTTGTATCTGGCAAACTCCAAGAGTCTCACTCTGTCATTTGTCTGGTTGTTGCAGTAGGGTTCAAATGTGTCTCTTCAGTTGTGGTACACATCTTGGCCCACCTTGGCATTCCAGTCGCCTTGCACTATGACTGCATGTGTCCTTCCTCAGTACTTGGTCAAGGACAGCCTGTATATGTTCATAGAAATCCTCGATTTCATAGTCATCATAATCTGATGTTGGGGCATTGTAACAGCAGAAATAGTGACGACAAAATGTAGGAAATTAGCTTAGCGCAAAATAGATACCATCAAATAAAACTTGACGCTAATTCATCAGTTACCTAAAGGAAAGCCCACACATGTTAAATTAACCTCTTTCAGACAATCACGCAGACAGACTTGGCTAAACCAAGAATTTTAAATAGCTTACTTGCCGAATTGACTAGAACGTTGTCTCCGTTAACTAGCTATGCGCCTCTTATCGCGACTGGATCTATCCTCCACTCTACCTCTGACACTCCTATTCAAGGATAATTATACGTGTCTGGTAAATAGGGCAGGTGTGGAAAATATCCAAATAAAAACGAATAATCCCGTATAGGCGAGATTCACTAAAACGAGAGTTAAACGATTGGTCAGAAGACTATAGGGAGCCCCTGCAGGCCCTTGTAGACCCAACGTTAGCTCGTCAGTCGCATACGAAATACAAAGCTGCGAGGGTCAAACCCACGAACAAGCTGCAGTGAACGCTTATCCTCAGCCTTATCATCAAGATAGACTAGAGACGGTTTCACGGATCTCAGAGTCTGGAAGTAAGATAACATTAGTAGTTTTGATATGTGTATGTTTATTTTATATTGATTGCCATGTATTAATAATATGTTCTTGATATATATATATATATATATATATATATATATATATATATATATATATATATATATATATATATATATATATATATATATATATATATATATATTATATATATATATATATATATATATATATATATATATCCTATCCTATCCTGTCCCATAACCCGAAGGTCGTAGGGGCACCACATATGATCGTTTAACCAGCATACTCCATCTTTCTCTGTCCTCAGCAGCCCTCATGGCTTCGCTCAGTGTCAAACCAGTCCATTCTCGAATGTTGTCCTCCCACCTCTTTTTCGGTCTCCCCCTTCTTCTACCTCCTTGCACTGTGCCTTGCAGAATGGTCTTTGCAAGGCATGATGATCTGGTGACGTGGCCATACCATCGGAGTTTCCGTTTCTTCACCACTGTGAGCAGGTCATCGTGTTGTCCAATGGCTTGTGTGATGGTCTGTCGGACTTCGTCGTTGGTGATGTGTTGGGTATAGGAAATGCACAGAAGCCTTCTGTAGCACCTCATCTCCATGCTTTGTATTCTTCGTTGGAGATCTGCTGTGAGGGTCCATGCTTCGCAAGCATATAGGAAGATGGAGATGACCAGAGAGCGCAGCAGTCTTACTTTGGAATGTAGACTGATGGTTCTGTCTTTCCAAATGGGCTTCAACCTTGTCAGGGCAGCAGTTGTTTGTGCGATCCTGGAGAGGACTTCCTGTCGAGACCCATTGTCTGACACAATGGCTCCTAAATATTTGAAGCTGTGCACTGTGTTGAGGGATTGGCCTTGTACTTTGATGTCCGTGTTGATGCCATTGGTGTTGTTGGTCATCATTTTGGTCTTCTCTGCACTTATTTCCATTCCATAAGCTCTGGAGGTGGTGTCAAGCCTCTGTACAAGCTGTTCAAGTTCTTGTTCCTCTCCAGCCAATCCATCAATATCATCCGCAAAACGAAGATTGGAGATTGCTCTGCCCCCTATGCTGACTGTGCCTTCGTGATCTGCAAGAGCATCTGACATGATGCGCTCTAGGAAGATGTTGAAGAGTGTTGGAGAGAGTAGGCATCCTTGACGCACACCGATTGTTGTTCTGAACCAGTTCCCGATGACGCTGTTATGTATATATATATATATATATATATATATATATATATATATATATATATATATATATATATATATATATATATATATATATATATATATATATATATATATATAGTTACAGAAACAGATTATTATTTGTTTCTGAGACAGTATGCATGTGGATTGATGTATCTTAGCCTTAAGATTCGAATAGAATTGTGCATATGGGAACCTTGCAGGTGTCTGATGCTATGGACACTTTGCAGAGGAGACCGCACACTTGTATCTAACGAGAATATTGTAGCCAGAGCTCCGACTTTTACAGGTCAGCTCTGCGCCAGTTTGTGGAGACAAACGCATGACGCTTGCTCCCGTGGTACAGAAGGCGAAAAACCAAGATTCTACCTCTCCACGTCCCACCCGATCAACCTGAGAGGCAAGACTTCTCAGAAGGACTCCATCACTTGCTGACGCGCAGTAGATAAGTCACCCACAAATGCCAACTGAGTTTCACCCTCGAGAAAAGATAATCGACCACTAGATCATTTAGTGAACTATGAATACATTCGCGTAGTACATGATGAAGAAGACCTGCTGACAAACTTTCCCAGCACATCGAACTCTTAGAATTAGTAATTTACCTGCTTAATGAAGTGCATGTAAAAGTTGTGTTGAATATATAAAACGAGAAATTACATACATATGACTGGTGTCATTCTATTTGTATTGTTGTGTAGCTATTAGTTTTCTTCTCTCGAGACATAATAATCTAGTCTTTCGATTAGTAATCAACGGTTCTCAAGTTGAGCCAAATGATGCTAAAAAGCCCGAGAACAAATATAAATTTTATGTGACCAAAGTGCCGTGATCAGTCTCTCACACAGCTTTGGAATTCTGGTAAAAGAACAATCGATAGTGGTAGCCCATCGCCCATCTATCAATAAGTCTTACCCCCTAGTAAGATAAACGTATCTTCCCCAGAATATCATCACAGGCATTGGCCTGGATGATGGTGAGGACCAGTACAAAGCGTCACCTTTTCTCTATACATCATGCAAAAATAGTATTCACAAAAAGACACATTTGCTCGCTAGAGAGCAAAACGTAAACCAACTAAAAGCCGATTTTTAATACATAAGGACATTCTCTTGACCCCAGCTGGCCCTTCGTTATGACCGTGGCGTCACAGAAGACGTCGTGATTCTCTCCGACTGTAGCTTAAGAGCGACCTTTAGCGTTGTTGCCAGCAAAATTTCTCAGTGTCCTGAAAAGTCTATTATTTAAGTCATGTAAGTTTGTCCCATGTAGGGTTCGAACCCATGACCTTTGGCATAGGAAACCAGAAACCTATCAACCTTGCTACCAGTCTTGAACATAGACAATTACGAGAAGATTCGATAGAAATTGTTAAGATTGTGCACTATTTCTATCTTTCTTGTTCAGTGACCTTGATATAATTAGAGGACATAATAACATCAACCTTTTTTTTTTTTTAAAATTAACAATACTTGACAGTTTCAAAAGTTTTTACTAATAGGAAATACCACTTTATATTTAATCTACCCACAAAGGCTGCGAATGCAAATTTAATCAATGCATTCGATATCAAAATTAAAAATAGGTTTGATTTGTTCAGGAGGATTATGTACTAATGAGGAAGTTTAAGATTGATTCAAATTTGTTAGATACGATATATATGCCAGGAACAAGGGTACAAAGTGGCCACTGACACTCATTCATAGTACTGAAGGTTTCTAGCCTATAAGCCTTAAATTGCTATGCTATTGAATAATAATGTATGTCATATTATTTAAATTTGTCTTTTGTTTTAGGGAAGTGGTGGGTCAAAGGAGGTCACACTGAAAGAAGATGAAGTGAATGACATCAAAATTGAGGTGACGTCTGAAGATGGAACCATAAAAAAATATTTCATTCATGCTAAGAGGTTGTCTACAAAAGATGCAAACCTTAGTGACCTTAAAGTGGACAAAGGAGTCCTGGAACCACTATTTAGTCCTGACATCACAGAATACACATGTGGGTAATGTATTTATAATTTTACAAATGAATGCAAGGTTGGAGTTGTCCACCCCTATTTATAGAAACACAGCAAATTTACATTGGTTGCCATGAAAATGTGTGTTCTACTCCTTCAGATGAGAGTATAAACTGAGGTCTGTGTATGCACACATTCCATTGCATGAGCTTTAACCCTGTCACTGCCATCTGTCCAGAACTGCAGACAGTGTTCACGCACCTACATTAAATATCCACTAATCTTGTATAGGGCAGAGCACCGAAGTTGCATTTCTGCTGCAGATGATATATGGGAGAGTACTCGATCAGCCACTAATGACTATAGAGTCTGTGTTCTATCCCATGGGCATGCTCGTCTCAAAAAAAAGATTTTGGTGCTCTCCTTACAGTCGGCGGTGACAGGGTTAAAGATCCTGATGCTCATTTTGTAGATGAGTGAATGTCAGCTGCACAAATATACACAGCAAGCACTTATAGATCCCTTCTCCCCCATACCCAGTTACCCATGATTGTGCTCAGTTATCAGGGAGTCAGACTATATGCTCACAGGCTGCATGTAATATGCCTACCTCAAACCGAGATAAATTGATTACAAGCCATACCGAATACAGTAGCCAGAGTTGTCGCATGATGCAGAAAGTCTGATCATATCTCTCTTATCCTCAGAGAGCTTTACTGGCTACCTGTACAGGATCTCATCCACCACAAACTACTCTCATTCACGTACCGCTGTATTAGATGCAAAATTCCATTCTATCTCACAGACCCTCTGTTCTTATTACCTTTCCTTACCTTTCCCATCTCTCAGATCGTCTTCTAATCTTGATGTTCCCAGGCCAAAAGATGCCAAGACCATGCGTTGGAGCCAGCGAGCATTCACCTACCTCGCTCCCACCTTATGGAACCTCCTTCCTGAGAGCATAAAAAAGCATAAAAGAACCATATAGAATAGATCTAGCTTGAAAACACACTACTTCTGATTTCTGCCCTTTAGTCAACCATCCACCGGGTCTGTTACAGCACTGTGTGTGTGTGTGTGTGTGTGTGGGTGTGTGTGTTTGTGTGTGTGAGATATTATTATCCATTTTTTCCCACACTACCCCCTCTCACCAAAAGCTTTGTGAGCATGCCTTCAGGTGTGGAAGTTTGTATGTGCTGTATAAGTTTTCATTCATTCATTCATGTAGGCGCGATGGGCGGTGTGAGTTAGATCCTGTTTCAGCCAGCGCCTGGAGGAGCTTTTGAGCTGGAAAAGCACTATATAAGAGCAAAGAACAGTGTTCATGATCATAATAGCATGTAGGTTTTTAGTATAATTATCATGTTTAAAACAGTAAACAGATCTGTTATAACCTTAAACATGAAAATCGTTACATTCTTGGTTCCAGTTTAAAATAATACACATGTCAAAGATTTTGCAATTAGCATTGCCCTTGAAATGTTTTCTATTTTGAATCTTTGTATTATTTTCTTGATATTAGCTAAAAAAAAACAAGTTTTTTTTTAAATAGAGGAATATAA
The DNA here is from genome assembly GCA_036898135.1 of Oncomelania hupensis. NCBI lineage: Eukaryota > Metazoa > Mollusca > Gastropoda > Littorinimorpha > Pomatiopsidae > Oncomelania > Oncomelania hupensis. The sequence goes on from CM072513.1 coordinate 41,940,866, forward strand.
TATGAACCACATTATATGTGAATATAAGGTTTTGCAGATAATTTGTTGAAAATCCTATTAGAAATCTTCGAGATTGGCTTTGTTGGGTGATTACAGATCTTTTAAATCACATTGTTACAGGTTTACTGCCATGCCAGGTGACGTCAGTCAAAGTCACACCATCAGTGACTGACCCTATGTGTGAGGTACAGCTAGATGGCAAGAAACCAGGTAATGCTACAAATCTTTATGTGGGAGAAACACGGGTACACGTTGAAGCTACTTCGCCTGATGGATCCAATAAAAAGGTACTTGGGTTACATTCTTTTTACATTGTTTATTATATTTATAAAGTTTTATTTTAGTTGGTATCATGCTATTGTTTATTAACAGTAAAAATATTGATCCACTGATGTAAAAAATATTATCCGCTGTTAAATGATATCACGGCAGTGACAGCTCAGTGGTCAGAGCTCACGCCTTGTGTATGTATGTCTTGGGCGACATGGGTTTCAAATCCTGACTTCAGCAAACTTTTGTTTGATTGCTGGATAGTAGTGGCCAGAGCCTTGAGAAGCTGTCTGAGCTTGAAAGTGCTCTATATAAGAGCAATCTCTTTTTCTCCTAATTGGTGATTTGTTAATTGTATAGTTTAACAAGAAAGCCTACCAGACTGTGAAGCAGCTGACAAGTGTTAAACAACCCAAGGTCTCCACGATCCAAAGCAAATCTTGCATGTGCTTTACAGAAGAACAAGAAGTTGTGGATAGAAGGTTAGATTGAGTACTGCTCTGATCTTTACAACCACACACCAAATGGATCAGTTTTATCGTCCCCAGCAAGGTCCTCCTGAAAATAATATTCCACAGGTTGAAACCCCAAGCTGAACAAATCATAGCTGAAGAATAAGCAGGATTCAGGGCAGGGCAAAGTAACACTGAACAGATTTTCAACCTCATCTGCGAGAAATACCTACAGCACCAACATCTATATCATCTGTTAGTAGACTTCAAGAAAGCATTGGACCAAGTCTGGCATTCAGCTCTGTGGGCAACCATGAGGGTGTACAACATCAGCCATAAAATTATTGAAGTCATCAAAAACCTGTATGACAAGGCTACTAGTGCAGTTCTCCACAACAGTGCCATCAAGAACGGGTTCAGAAAACAATTGGTGTCCAAGGCCAATCCCTCAACACATTGCATAGCTTCAAATATTTAGGAGCCATTGTATCAGACAGTGGGTCCCAACATGAAGTCCTCTCCAGGATTGCACAAACAACTGCTGCCCTGACAAGGTTGAAGCCGATTTGGAAAGACAGGACCTTCAGTCTACATATTCCAAGGTAAGGCTGCTGCGCTCCCTTGTCATCTCCATCAACTTGCCATCCACTTGTGAAACAAGGACCCTCACAACAGACCTACAACAAAGAATACAAAGCATAGAGATAAAGTGCTACAGAAGACTTCTGGGCATTTCCTATACCCAGCACATCACCAACAACGAACTGACAGACCATCACACAAGCCATTGGACAACACAATGACATGCTCACCGTGGTGAAGAAATGTAAAACTCTGATGGCATGGCCATGTCACTAGAGCATCAGGCCTTACAAAGACCATCCTGCAATGCACGATTCAAGGAGGCAGAAAGGGAGACTAAAAAAGAGGTGGGAGGTCACCATTTGAGAATGGACTGGCTTGACACCGAGCAAAGCCATGAGGGTTGCTGAGGACAATGAAAGATGGAGTACGCTGGTTAAACGATCATCTGTGGTGCCCCAACGACCGTCAAGTTACAGGATAGAATAGGATAGGAATTGAATAGTCACAAAATGTGAATAACAAAGTAATTGTTATAAATAATAAACGTACTTGCTCACAAAGTTGCTCAAGGTGCGAGAAATGAAAGTCAAAGCTAGATTTTATTGAACAAAGTGCAACATTTAAACTCTGTACTGTCTGCAGGTTTACATCATTGACCTCATCCGCAAACCATTGCCAAGGTATGTGAAATTTACTGATGGCAAGAAGGCGCTGGAGTATGAATGCCCCATATCGCTAAGTCCACTGTACCGCCCTATCACTGTGAAAGGCAGCAACCCTAAACACACATACTCTGCTCCATTCATGGATTCCGTCACAAGGACATTGAAAGTGGATCTGCTGAGCGGACAGATGCTGGCACCAGACTGGCGAGTGGTGGACCGAGAACTGGAGTCCAAAATGTCTGCAGAGTCTGCCATCATGCCGCTGACCTATGGAGGTGCCTTCATTTTACCCTTCTTTTTTTTTTTTTTTTTTTTTTTTTTTTAGTGTTTATTGGGATGCTCTAGTTTCTTTTATATTTTGAGTGACCCCAAGAGTTTTTATGGAATATAGTCATTGACACAGATCCTTCCCTTGAAATGATTTTTTCTGATGTCACTGGTCACAAATTTATTGCGTGTACATCTTTGAGAATTATTCAGCATTGATTTGTCATTCTCATTGAGCACACATTCCTTAAGATTATTCAAGAACTGTATACATTTATTCATTTTTGACTCACATGTGTGCAATTGCACAATAATATGAGTCTAAGTACTCCACCCCCCACCCCACCCCACTCCTCTGTCCCCCCCCCAAAAAAAAAAAAAATTAAATCTGTGCAAGATGAGCCCTAAAGAGTCCAAAATTATATTAAAAAAAATAATGAAATTGTGGCATGTCTGTCGATCCGTTTATTTGCTATCTGTCTGCTGTTTCTGTGCAAAACTTGCAATTTGCTTAATTTCTCGGAACCTAGTTCATCTATCACAAACCAAACTTGTTGGGATGGTGTAGATCAATGAGACCTTGAAAGTGATCAGTGAATGAATCACTTCAAAGCCAAGGTCACAGGATCAACAAATAAAAAAATTACTATCTTTCACAATATATCACTTTTTTTGTTATTGATATTGAGCATGATTGGTTGATGCATGATCACTATCAACTCAATTTAATTCAGTTCAACAAATCTTTATTACCTCTTTTCAAGGACTTATGACTGACAATAAATATTGCTCAAATAAGATATAGACATTTAAACTTGAAATACATACGGTATAAAATATACAAATGCATTATTAACACATAAACACTCTGTCGCCCATGCATTGCTAAAAAAACATCATGCGATATCATCTACAATAAAATACAAATTAAAATTATTGAAACATGCATACCCTGCAAATATGGTTAACATTCAGGGTTCGCATTAACCGGTAATTCCCAATAAATTATAGTTTTACATAGGAGAATACCAGATTTTTTTTCCTGCTGGTAGAAGGGTCCAGTGCTTTTCTGACCATACCGGTTAATTTCATGTAGAAATGAAATGCCTTGCACTAAATCAGTGCTGAATTGGTGCCTAATATGCTGTATGCTGATTTCTTAATTTTTTAAGTTGTACTATGCATATTCAGTAACTATATATTGCAGAAGTTCCATCACCTCAGCTAGCAGGACTAGAAAAGTGAGCTGTTGTTGAAAGCTGTATAGGAATTTCGCCATTGTACACACATTTTGATGATATGAGAGGCCTAGATATTCTTCCTTTAGTTGTTTATTTTTCAGAGAAGAATGTGAATATGAAGAATGTTTATGTTTGATTTGTTTACCACGTAGTAGATTCTAGAATGTCACAGCTTTTTCGTTTGCGTCATCTTTTGTTTGAGAAAGTTCTATGTTTATTTAATCACTTTTATATAGCGCTTTTCCATCTCAAAAGCTGCTCAAGGCACTGGCCGACACAGGATCTAACTCAAGCCGCCCGAGGTGCTCACTTGCAGCCTTTGGTCGCATAATCTAAAACCCAGACATCTGAGCACAATCCTTGGCGACCAGAGATGGGGAGAAGGGACCTAGTGCATTCTGGGTGTATTTGTGTTGTCATCTGTCTAGGACATCAGCATCAGGATCTTTCAAGTCCATGCGATGGAATGCATGCGTGCACAGATTAGATCTCGGTTTATACTCTCATCCTAAGGAGTAGTTTCTCAGTTGGTTTTTTTATTGTTTTTTTACTCAGACCGTTAATGGGGTTTGAACCACTGCCTGTATAGCCTGCAGTGTTATTGCCTGACATTTAATCAGTACAACTTATGTTAATCTGATGAATAAAAATTGATACAACATTGGATACTGACATTGGAGTACATGGCTTATGCCACTGCGTGTTACATGAGTAGTGACATCTGTTTCTTGTTGAATTGTAATGTCCATTATAGAGATTTCTCACACGATCTAGTTGTTACAAGAATATTAGAAAAGTACAATTGTGTCAGCATCCATTAGCATAATTTTACCAGATGCCAGATAAAGATGATTTATTGTCCCCATTTTTACACAAGGAAATGTGACATGTGGGCAACACACGAGCATGAAACATGACAAGGACAATATTGTATAGTCAATTAATAAAACATCAGATATACCACCATTATTCATTCACATACACATTCTTAAACACCCCAGCAATCAAAATAATAAGAAATAAAATTATTGCAACAATGAAATATGTACACTACCGACAAATAAAAACGTACACATTACAGAAATAATTTTGAGAGCAAAACAGGTTTCAGATCTTGATAGGAAAATATCCTCTCTAGGCTGCCGATACAACCATTGTCATGGTAAATGTTTTTTAAGTAACAAGATCGATGGTTCTGTAAGTTGAGTCAGATACTTTCATTTACAACTCATAAGATCCAGAAAAACGCAATTAACTCTGTGTACCAGTCCGAAAATTCAAAGTGCTTTAAAGCATGTTAATGTGGATTCAGTTCGCTGTTCAGACATATGGTTTATGATAAGTTTTCTTTGCGATCACTGGACGAGAGACCGCCTACTTCTGAACATATCTTAGACTTAAGAAATGCACACAACACGGAGGGGCCGGGTAGCTCAGTTGGTAAGAGCGTCTTGCTAGTAACCGAAAGGTCGCTGGTTCGAATCCCGGATTGGTCAACGTGTGATCATATTATTTTCCCCTTTACCAACAACTGGCCCGCTGGTGTCAGTATAAATCGGTCCAGTAGTCACCTATATGCGAAAGTGTCGTGTGACTATAATCTACAAACAACAACAACAACAACAACAACAGCACACAACAAATGAATGTGTGCGCATGTCAAAGATGGCTGCTTTTCTTCTCTGCTCCGACGTCTTGGAGCATTAAATTAACTTTTTCATTAAGTTTTTCACAGTGATAGTGCCCATAGGACGTTTAGATTTGAAGACTTGCGTTCCCGGAACGTGCTTAGTTTTGTTATTTTGCCAGATGACGTGTAGATAGTTAGATATTCAACTCGAAATTTTCTACTCTGTCTCATGCAGTGTGTTAGAAACATGGCGCTCTTTACAGCCCTGTGAGCTCTCACTCGTTGTGTTGTGAAAGTGTGGCACCGATGTTTTTCTTTTCTTTTGATGTTGGGTGCTCTTCTAAAGGCTAAATTATGTTTCGAAACAACATTTGTGTGTCTTTTATTCTTGTTTGTGCTCTTGCGAACAAAACTCTTGAAGATGCAACCACACCACGTTTATCATCTTTTGTGATCAACAAATTTTTGACCAATGTCAATATTAACTTCTTCGGTAAAACTGTGCTTCGAACATTTGGTACCACTTACAGTTTGTTTGTGGGCACTTTGGCTCACTCTTTGTACAAGAAAGCCTGGATCCAACCATCAACTAGACAGAGACTTGTATTGTTGTACTTGTGCAGCTTACTGATTAGTAACTCGTACTCTCCTGAACCCAACCCAGGCCCATCCACCTTTAGCTCTCCATCTAACACAGTAGATTCTCACTCCTCATCACAGACCCAGTCTTCATGGATATGTGGAAATTGCGACTTGCCTGTGGACTGGAGCGACAGGGGACTAGCCTGCGAACAGTGCGGTCAGTGGTTCCATGGGCAGTGCCAGAGTGTTGATGCCGACAATTATGAGGCGCTGGGCATCAGCGACTCTCCCTGGTACTGTGCGATATGTGGCAACCCCAACAGTGCAACAGCCTTCGACCTGCACGGTGTGGAGTGGTCTTCCAACTCGCTGGCCGACCTATCAGTATCACCAGGCCCTAGTAGCATTCACAACTTCCACCCACAACATGCCTCCACTCCAACAAGAGCTAATCAACAGAATAAATACAAACACCGTCCCCTCCGAATTATAAACATCAATTTCCAATCGGCGAGCTCCAAGAGGGCGGAGTTACCCAACTTACTCAGCACCCTGAAGCCGGATATTGTAATAGGATCTGAAACTTGGCTAGACCCATCTGTGTCATCTGCTGAAATTTTCCCTAACATGTACAACATGTATAGAAAAGACAGACCCAAAAGAGGTGACAGAGGTGGCGTTCTTCTTGCAATCAGAGACAATCTAGATAGTTATGCAGCCCCAGAACTTGATGTAGAGGATTGCGAAATTCTGTGGGCGCGCGTCAAGCTGCAAGGCAGGAGAACTCTGTACATTTGTGCCTTCTACCGCCCTGACGAATCTGATGAGCTTAGCCTTAAACTCCTCAGTCAGTCCCTACAGAGAGCATCAAGTTTAAATAATGCTTACCTATTCATAGGAGGCGATTTCAATCTTCCAGGATGGGACTGGGAGACCGAGACACTGAAAGGTAATGAAAATTATCCTACTCTTCACAATGACTTCCTCAGCATGATTCACGATAACGGCCTTGAGCAGCTTGTGAAAGAGCCCACAAGAGACCGCAATACCCTTGATCTCCTGATCACTAACTCCCCCCAACTTGTACCCCGCACAGAAGTAGTCCCAGGCCTATCCGACCACTGCATCCCATACTGCGAATTTTCCCTGACCCCACACAAGAAGCGCCAGGCCCCTCGCCAGATTGCTCTGTACTCCAAAGCTAACTGGGAGAACCTGAAGACGGCTGCAAGGGAAATCAGCGCTATAGTGCAGGAGATGCAGGCCACAGCATCACTAGAGGAGCTCTGGACTACTTTCAAGCAGGGCCTGCTTAAAGCAGCAGAGGAGCACATTCCACACAAGCTCGCACGCAAGAAAGTCAACCATCCATGGGTCACTCAAGACATCAGACGACTCATCAACCGCCGAATCAGACTCTACCGGCGAATGAAGAAAACTGGCTCAGAAGAACTCCGAGCACAGGTGAAAGAACTGAAGCGCACCATACAACGACAGATGCGGCGAGGCTACTGGAACTACCTCAACGGTATCTTCTTGGGTGACGACAACCCGGACCAGGCGGGCAAAAACAAACGCTTCTGGACTTATATTAAGAACCAGAGGTCTTCAAATGTGGGAGTCGCACCACTCAAGAAGGATGGCCAGCTCACTTCAGACCCAGAGGCCCAAGCCACCCTTCTGAATGAGCAGTTCCAGTCCGTCTTCGGTGATGGCGCTTCATACACTGAGGAACAGTTCACCCTCAGGACGGGCATGACCAGCCAAGACGTCCCAGCCATGCCAAACATCACTATCACGGAACATGGGGTTTGGAAGCTGATGACAAACCTTAACCCCAACAAAGCTACTGGCCCAGACGGAATCAGCCCACGCCTACTCAGAGAGCTGGCGGCAGAACTGGCTCCAGCGCTGACGGCGATTTTCTGGTCCTCCCTGTCTTCAGGCGAAGTACCATCGGACTGGAGGACTGCACACGTCACACCGATTTTCAAGAAGGGCGAACATTACAATCCTGCCAACTACAGACCAGTATCCCTGACGTGTGTGGCCTGCAAACTTATGGAACACATAGTCGTCTGCGCCGTCATGCACCACTTCGACACCAACAACACCCTTCACGACAACCAACATGGCTTCCGAAGAGGGCGGTCGTGTGAGACCCAACTCCTGGAGTTTGTCGAGGAGCTTTCGTGCAACATGGAAGGTGGACAGCAGACGGACGTCCTAATCATGGACTTTGCGAAGGCATTTGACCGAGTCAACCACAGTCTGTTGGTCCACAAACTCCGCTACTACGGCATCCACGACACGGTGCTCACATGGATCGCCAGCTTCCTTAGCGACAGGCGCCAGGCTGTGGTGGTCAACGGTAGCTGCTCGTCCTTTGTCAGTGTGCGATCTGGGGTCCCCCAAGGCTCGGTGCTGGGGCCATGCTTATTCCTGGCCTACATCAACGATCTACCAGACCGACTGACTGCACTGACAAGACTGTTCGCAGATGACACAGCTGTATACAGAGTGGTAACTAGCAACCAAGAGCAAGCCCAGCTACAGCAAGACCTCCAGCGCCTTGAGCAATGGGAGAAGAGCTGGGACATGCAGTTCCACCCTGACAAGTGCACAACTCTGCCAGTCACGAGGAGCAGACGTCCTCTACAGTCTAATTACACCCTACACGGTCACACCCTTGAGTCAGTCTCTGAGGCCAAGTACCTCGGGGTGACCCTCCGCAGCAACCTAACCTGGGACGCACATGTCAGCAGTATCGCCAACAAGGCCAGTAAGACACTAGGCTTCTTGAGAAGGAATCTCAAGGTGAGCTCTACGGCCATCAAGGAGCGAGCTTACATGGCCTTCGTGCGTCCTATCCTGGAATACGCAGCATCTGTTTGGGACCCTCACACCCAAAAAGGCATCGACAGACTGGAAGCAGTTCAGAGACGCGCCGCCCGGTTTGCTACTAACCGCTATCACAACACATCGAGTGTTAGGGACATGCTGGAGTCACTGGGGTGGCCGTCCCTGGAGGATCGACGTCGCACTGCACGCCTTCAGATGCTGCGCAAGATCACTAGTGGCACTGCGAACTGCCCCATCATTAATGGGAAAGTGGAACAGGCGATATCGCGCCAACGCCGCAGCCACAACAAGCAGTACAAGCAAGTCTCGTGCAGGACCCAATACAGAGCCGCCTCTTTTCTGCCACGAACCATAAAGGACTGGAATGCCCTCAACAGTGAGGCACTGGAGGCTCTGGCTGCTGACACCTTGGTGTCGGGAGTCTCCCAGTAAAACCCTCCAGTTCCCCCCCCCCCCTCCTACACACCACCCGCCATGCCCCCCAGTCTCCTTACCCTTATTTCACCAGCATTTCCCCCCTTCACTCACATTTCCTTTGTAGCGGCACGATTTAAATGTTATTAGCTCCGTATCCGTACTTGACATGCGTACAAAATCCTCCTCTCAAATGCCATAATGATCAACACGATTGATTGTGGGCGTACACGGCAAGACAAGAAGAGGCAAGACAATGTTGCGCATAAATTATCCATTTTGGGGAGGGCTCATATGCATAATTGGCTTCACTTATGTGCATGCTTTTTATTTTGAAACCCAAAAATTTATGTGGAAATATTTTAATACTTGGGATCCATAGAATGGAGGGCTATAGAGTGGGGGTTGGGAAAAAGTTCTAAATTGTGCATTTTTTATATAGTGGACAATATTAGACTTGCCTACCGTACGGTCGTTCGCCGTATTAGTACGTTATTTAGCCTTGAAGTACGGTCGTATGGTCAGTTCGCAAAAAATACGGTCAATAGGTTTCATAAAATATGGTCAACGGGTTTTATATGTGTGTGTGGTTAAAAGACGCGCAGTGTAGTTACTTCCCTTACCTAGGTTCCGGTTCCGGTTTATAGCAAGTTTCTGGAGCAAAAACAATGTCAAAACGAAGCCATTCACCTGATAGATTAGAGCCTAAAGCCAAACAGCCAGCCCGTAAGCAAGACTTTTTAAAAGTTTATAGCGAAAAATGGCCTTGTTTGACGAAGTCTGCGAAGGGTCAGGAGTTTGCGCGCTGCACATTATGCAAAATCGACTTCACTGTAGCACATGGCGGCCGACATGATTGTGAGAGACACATTTCCTCCAAAGCCCACGAGAAGTGTGAAGGCGCTGCAAAAGGGTCCGCATCAATCAAAAGCCTGTTCACAGCTCGGGCTATGACAACTGCTAGTGAGCCATTGAAAGTCATACGTGCCGAAGCCATGCTCTGCGACTACGTTGCTCGGGAAAATATCTCTATCAGCCAGGCGGAAAAGTTGGCGCACCTGATGAAGGAAATGTTTTCCGACAGCCAGATAGCACAAGGTTGGTTGGAACAGATTTTTAGCCCTTAAAAATAATTTGTTGTTTGTTTATTTTCTGTGTTGAATTCTAAAATATTTGTTTCTCTTCTGTTGTTTTTTAAATTAAATGTTGACTCTAGTCTAGGCTCTTACATAACTTTAAAATAATTTAAAGAGACCTCTGTGAAAAATAAGCTTTTGTATTCATGATAAGTATAATTTATTGTTCCAAACTTTGACTTTCACTTGTCTACGTGTAAATTATTATACAACTTGAACTATACAGATTGTGTTAGTTGTACAGTGCACTGTAGCCTAATTATTGCTGTGTAGTGAATGTATTATTATTCTGTATTGTGTGCTCATTACTGTCACACAGGTCTTCAGTGTGGAAGAAGCAAAGCCACAGCAATCATTAAGGAAATGTCTGCTATGACCATGGCCGACTTGGCTACTACCATGAGGGAAAAGCCATTTAGCCTAGCCACAGATGGCAGTAATGAAGCTGATGCCAAGCTGTTTCCCTTAGTGGTTAGGACATTTGACGTCACTAATGGCCAGCTGGGATGTGTGACCACACAGCTGTTGGCTCTTAGAGACTGTGAAGAATCGGCCACAGGTGAGCTGCAGGCAACATGTTTTATGTTACATGTTAAGATTATTTCCTGTATGTGAGAATTTTTGTTGATGACAAATTATGTTACATGTTCGGAGTTGTGTGTCAAATTGTACACCTGATTTTTAGAGTGCTCTGTATGTTCATTTCAATCATTCAGCTTTGCTAATGATACTTCTTTGTGCTTTGTTTAGGCGAAAATATCTTCAACCTTGTTGACAAAGAGTTACACAACCATGGCATCACATGGAAAAACTGCCTTGCTTTTGGGTGTGACAACGCTGCAGTGATGACTGGGCGCCACAAAGGTGTTTTTGCCTTCATAACCCAGAAGAACCCTAGTGTGTACCTGGCAGCTTGTACACTGCACTTAGTCCACATTGGTGCAAAGAAAGGTTTGTTAGTGTTACTGTAATTTTATTAACTGGACTAACTTTTAGTTCTGAGTTAGTTTTCTGTTATGTGCATTTGATTTTGTAATTGTGGACAGGGTATCACAAAACCTGTATTATGTTTTAAGGCTGTATCATGTATTTAATGTTTCTCGGGGTATTTTGTTATTAGACTTATTATTCCCTTCATCTTAAAAGTCTTTCTCCAACATGACTCATGCGGGCATTCAAAGTGATGTGCACATGTTTGCGTGATTGCAGGTGCTGCATGTCTCCCATCCATTGAAGAGCAGATCATTGACATATACTACTTCTTCAAAAAGAGCACCCTACGCCAGAGCACACTGAAACAACTCCAGGAACTGTATGATGTGGAGCAGCAGAGGATGCTCAAGCATGGATGCACACGTTGGCTGAGCATTTCAAGGTGACAATTTCTAGGTTTTTAAAGTGTACATGCAGAATATGTTTGGTGGGGAGGGGGTAATAAGTTGGAGTATTTTACTTCTCACAAATCAAGCCATAGTAGATATTTGAGTAACTGTGTTTGTATGTTGCAGGTGTATCAAACGCCTTCTTGATAACTGGGAGCCACTGCGGCACCTCTTCCTTGAAGCAAGCAAGAAAAATAAAGATGATGCTAAGAAGAGGAGTGCAGAAGAGTACATTGGTGTATCAAAGCAAAAGGTTGAGAGCATCAACAACTTCCTGCGTTCCCCAACCAACAGGCTGTTCACACATTTTCTCAGCTACACTCTGAAAGTCTACGATGAGGTGCTTGTAAAACTTCAGGCAGAGGAGCCATTGATCCATCAGTTGCAGCCAGCCCTGGAACAGCTGATCAGACGACTTTTCAGCAGGTTTTTGAAACCGTCTGCAGTTAAAGACCAGTTGTTGACTGATGTCAAGTTCAACAAGGAAAATCAGAAAGCAGATGAGGACTTGATGGTGGGGGAGGAGGCCAGGAAGATGCTGGACAGCCCTAAAGACCACAACTTAAAGCCTGAGCGTGTAGCCGAGTTTTACACTTCTGTGCGTGCCTACTTTGAAGCCACATGCCAGTATTTAATTCAGAAACTCCCCCTCACAGACCCCTTGCTTCAGCACACAGCAATCATTAATCCTTCAGCACAGTTGACTGCTGGCTCCCAAGATGTGCGTTTTTTCATCAAGAGATTCCCTGCTCTGATGCCACCAGATGCCACAGCTGAGCAGATTGAAGAAGAATTTGCTGAATACCAAACAACTGATGTCAAGGCAATTGTGGGTCCAAATACAAGGGTAGATGAGTTCTGGGTTGAGCTCAGCAAGAGGCACCCACAGTTCCTGCACTTGTGCCAATTTATGCTGGGAATTTGCACCATTCCTCATAGCAGTGCTGCCTGTGAGAGGGTGTTCAGTTGTGTGCGGAAAACCTGCACTGACAGCAGGTCCCTGATGTCTAAAGACACAGTAGAAGCGCTATTGGTTGTAAAATCAAAACCTCCGAAGCCTCACTCCAACGAGGAACTGCAGCAGCTAAAAAGTGCATATGCACAGTCACTGCTAAAGTACAAGTAGACATGAACAGAACATCTCCTGATCTATGTAATGTTTACAGTTTGCAGTCATGTTTGTTTGTCAGTGTTGAATTTAGGTTTAGCAACAAGAAACAATTATCTGTATTCTGCCAACAAAAATGTTGTGTGTACTTTACGTGACAATACATTATACATCGTAACTTGAAGTTTGTGTGATCTGCTGCCTTTGAGTAGGCCTATGCGAGAGAAATTTTGTTGTGCCCTCTTCTTCAAAACGTTGACATGAACACATGTCCTTTCCTATCCTATCCTATCCTGTCCCATAACCCGAAGGTCGTAGGGGCACCACAGATGATCGCTTAACCAGCATACTCCATCTTTCTCTGTCCTCAGCAGCCCTCATGGCTTCGCTCAGTGTCAAACCAGTCCATTCTCGAATGTTGTCCTCCCACCTCTTTTTCGGTCTCCCCCTTCTTCTACCTCCTTGCACTGTGCCTTGCAGAATGGTCTTTGCAAGGCCTGATGATCTGGTGACGTGGCCATACCATCGGAGTTTCCGTTTCTTCACCACTGTGAGCAGGTCATCGTGTTGTCCAATGGCTTGTGTGATGGTCTTTCGGACTTCAACGTTGGTGATGTGTTGGGTATAGGAAATGCACAGAAGTCTTCTGTAGCACCTCATCTCCATGCTTTGTATTCTTCGTTGGAGATCTGCTGTGAGGGTCCATGCTTCGCAAGCATATAGGAAGATGGAGATGACCAGAGAGCGCAGCAGTCTTACTTTGGAATGTAGACTGATGGTTCTGTCTTTCCAAATGGGCTTCAACCTTGTCAGGGCAGCAGTTGTTTGTGCGATCCTGGATAGGACTTCCTGTCGAGACCCATTGTCTGACACAATGGCTCCTAAATATTTGAAGCTGTGCACTGTGTTGAGGGATTGGCCTTGTACTTTGATGTCCGTGTTGATGCCATTGGTGTTGTTGGTCATCATTTTGGTCTTCTCTGCACTTATTTCCATTCCATAAGCTCTGGAGGTGGTGTCAAGCCTCTGTACAAGCTGTTCAAGTTCTTGTTCCTCTCCAGCCAATCCATCAATATCATCCGCAAAACGAAGATTGGAGATTGCTCTGCCCCCTATGCTGACTGTGCCTTCGTGATCTGCAAGAGCATCTGACATGATGCGCTCTAGGAAGATGTTGAAGAGTGTTGGAGAGAGTAGGCATCCTTGACGCACACCGATTGTTGTTCTGAACCAGTTCCCGATGACGCTGTTATGGAGGACTGCACTGGTAGCCTTGTCATACAGGCTTTTGATGACTTCTATAATTTTAGGGCTGATGTTGTACACTTTCATGGTTGCCCATAGAGCTGCATGCCAGACTCGGTCAAATGCCTTCTTGAAGTCTATGAACACATGATATAGATGTTGTTGGTGCTGTAGGTATTTCTCACAGATTATTCTGAGGTTGAAAATCTGTTCAGTGGTACTTCGCCCTGCCATGAATCCTGCTTGTTCTTCAGCTATGATTTGTTCAGCTTGTGGTTTCAACCTGTTGAGTATTATTTTCAGGAGGACCTTGCTGGGATGGCTGATGAGGCTGATGGTGCGGTAATTTTCACACTCCTGAAGGTTACCTTTTTTGGGAAGAGTGATGACAAGCGACTGGGTCCATGGTGTAGGCCATTCCCCACTCTGCCAGATCTTGTTACAGATAATGGTGAGAGCATCAGTCATCGCTTCTCCTCCTGCTTGTAGCAGTTCCGCTGGTATGTTGTCCACTCCCGCTGACTTCCCTTTCTTCAGCGATTGCACTGCTGCCTCAACTTCTTCCCGGAGAATTGGGAGGATTTCTTCTTCTTCTCTGCTCTCGGGACATGCTAGAACTGATGGGTCTCCATTTGGTGTATGGTTGTAAAGGTCAGAGCAGTACTCTGTCCATCTGTCCAAGACTTCTTGTTCTTCTGTAAGGCAAATGCCAGACTTGCTTTGGATAGTGGAGACTTTGGGCTGTTTAACACTTGTCAGCCGCTTCACAGTCTGGTAGGCCTTCTTGCTGTTGTTCTTGTTCAGATTGTTCTCTATTTCCTGGCATTGATCTTCTATCCAGTTCTCCTTTGCTGTGCGCATGCCTTTTCGGATGTCATTGTTGATTTTTCGGTAGACATCAGCTCCCTGTGAGGTGTTCTTTTTCTTTTTTTAACTCTCTTCGTTTATCACACAGATCCAAAAGTTCAGGTGTGATCCACGGCTTCTTCTTTGGTCGGTGCTTGCCAAGGATCTCAGTGGCGGCATCTGTTACAGCTGAGTTGAAGGTATTGGTCATGGTGTTGACATCTACTTCGCCTGCCCCCAAAATAAGCAGTGGTGCAAATTTCCCTCCAATTGTGGCCTGAAATATTTTTGCCACCTCCGGGTCTTGCAGTTTGTCCAGGTCGAACTTCAGCCTAGTGCACTTTGCTGTATTTACTCTCTTCAAATGGAGCCGGAAAGACATCATCACGAGATCGTGGTCACTTCCAATGTCTGCTCCTGGAAAAGTGCGTGTCCTGCCAATGTTGATGCTTGATCTGAAGCGTTTCTTGACCATGATGTAGTCGATCTGGTTGTGATGTTCCCCGCCGGGACTGTGCCATGTCCATCGTCTGGATTTTTTGTGGAGACCAAGCGTGTTTGCCAGTACCAGATTGTTGTATCTGGCAAACTCCAATAGCCTCAGACCCCTGTCATTTGTCTCGTTGTTGCAGTGGGGTCCGCATGTGTCTCCCCAGTTGTGGTGCGCATCTTGGCCAACCTTGGCATTCCAGTCGCCTTGCACTATGACTATGTCCTTCTTCGGCACTTGGTCAAGGACCGCCTGTATATTTTCATAAAAATCCTCCACTTCGCTGTCTTCATAGTCTGATGTTGGGGCATAGGCCTGGATGATGGTAATGTTGAAAGGGGTTGCTCTCAGACGGATGGTAATGAGTCTACTGGAGACTGGGCGGCAACCCATGACAGTGGCTAGAATGTTCTTGTGGACCAAGAATCCAACGCCGTGTTCGTGCCTGTCATCTCTACCGCTGAAATAGAGCTTGTGGCCTTTGTCAGTCGTTGTTTCACCTAGGCCTTTCCAGCGCAGTTCGCTGATACCTAGAACGTTCCATCGATAGTGGTCCAGCTCGTGGGCCAGTTCTTCTAATTTTCCTTCCGCAGTTAGGGTCCTGACATTCCAGGTTCCAATGACGATGTTGTTTCTCGTGCGGATCTTGCTAATTTGTCCATCAGTAGCATACTTTTCACCTCCGTCCTGGTGGCCAACGGAAGGCGCGGTCCTTGTGTAGCCGGGCGACGACCGATCCGGCATGGAATTAGTGGATAGCCTCATCATGTGTTGTGTCTTGGGCAAAAAAGACCTGGCAGGGCCCAATCCTCCTTTCATCAACTTGTAATATCTGTGGCTTACTAAATATGCATTTGTACATATATTTTACTACACTTAGTGCACAATGTCAATATTAATTATATTAGTGTGGTACATAAAGAAAATATGTCCATCAAAAATATGGTCCGAGCTTGCAAAATATGGTTTTGAGCTGCCTGGAGTACTGACGACAGTTTTTGCAGGTAGGCAAGTATTGAATAACTCAAAATCAAATATTGCACTATAACAAAAGTGGGAAAAAAAATACAGAGGACTCGATTTCCTTTCAAATGATGCCTCATTTGTAAATATCGACCTGGAGGGCGTGAAGTATAAAGCTGTTTCAAATTGACCTACCCAGTTTTGTTTTGATTTTGATTAGACCCACAGATGCTATATTTTTGTAGTGGTCCTGGTCTCCAAAATAACTCACTAAAGAGGAAGGCACTATATCACTCTCAACTTCATGCTTGTCTTTATCAAACTTTTCCTCTTATAGCGGGGCACTGATACTACATTGTAGAAGTTAGAGAAAGGTGGGATGGAAGGTTGAGGGAAGGAAGGGAAGGAATACAAAAGAGAAAGAGAGATGTGGAGGGGAATTTTAAAAAAAATCTTTCTTATAGAGCACTTTTCCACATCAAGAGCAGCTCATGGCTCTTGCGGATACAGTAGCTAACTAAAGCAGCGTGAGGGGCCCTTGCAGCCTTTGGTGGCATACTGATACCCAGATAACTGAGCACAAATCCTGGGTGACCATTATGTGGAAAAAAGGACCTAGTGGTTGTTGGGTGTATTTGTATAGCCTGCACTCACCCATCTAGGGCATGAGCATCAGGATCTTTAAAGCCTGTGCAGTGGAATGTTTGCATGCATAGACTAGACCTCGGTTTATACATGTATCTCTCTCTCTCTTTCTCTCTCTCATCTCCTTCCCCACTAGTATTCCCTCCTACCTTGCTCTGACAATTTCCATTACCATAATAATGTATCCTCACTGTCCCATATTACTACTTTGGAGGAGAGATGTATACTGAAGTCTAGTCTGTGCACGCACGCATTCCACCCCACCATTTTAAAGATCTTGATGCTCATGTCTAAGACGGGTGAGTGCCGGCTACACACAAATACCCAGCATGCATTAGGTCCCTTCTCCCCCATACCCAGTGGCCCGGGATTGTGCTCAGTCGTCTGGGCTTCAGACTATGCCCCCAAGGCTGCAAGTGGGCACCTCGGGCGCCTTGAGTTAGCTCCTGTATTGGCCAGCGAGTTGAGCAGCTATTGAGCTGGAAAAATGCTATATACAAACGAGTAATAATAATAATAATAATATTAATAATAATATTAATAATAATAATAATGAGACTTAGAGGAAATAATGTCCTTCCGGCTCCACTTGAAGAGAGTAAACACACCATACTGAGGCTCAACCTGGACAAACTGCAAGACCCGGAGGTGGCAGAAATATTCGAAGCCACAATTGGAGGGAAATTTGCACCTCTGCTCATTTTGGGAGCTGGTGAAGTAGATGTCAACACCATGACCACCACCTTCATCTTAAAAGATGCAGCCATTGAGATCCTTGGCAAGCACCGCCCAAAGAAGAGACCGTGGATCACACCTGAACTTTTTAACCTGTGATAAACGAAGAGAGATGAAAAAGGAAAGAACACCTCACACAGAGCTGATGTCTACCGAAAAATAAACAATGACATCCGAAAAGGCATGCACACAGCAAAGGAGAACTCAATAGAAGAGCAATGCCAGGAAATAGAGAACAATCTGAACAAGAACAACAGCAAGAAGGCCTACCAGACTGTGAAGGGGCTGACAAGTGTTAAACAGCCCAAGGTCTCCACAATCCAAAGCAAGTTTGGTATATGTCTTACAGAAGAACAAGAAGTCTTGAATAGATGGACAGAGTACTGCTCTGATCTTTACAACCACACACCAAATGGAGACCAATCAGTTCCAGCATGTCCCCAGAACAGAGAAGAGGAGGAAACCCTCCCAATTCTCCGAGAAGAATTTGAGGAAGCAATGCAATCACTAAAGAAGGGGATGTCAGCAGAATACCCGTGGAATTGCTGCAATTATTGATGCCCTCACCATTATTTGTAACAAGATCTGGCAGAGTGGGAAATGGCCTACACCATGGACCCAGTTGCTTTTCATCACTCTTCCCAAAAAAGGTAACCTTCAGAAGTGTGAAATTTACCGCACCATCAGCCCTCCCAGCAAGGTCTTCCTGAAAATAATGCTCAACAGGTTGAAACCCCAAGCTGAACAAATCATAGCTGAAGAGCAAGCAGGATTGAGGGCAGGACGAAGTACCACTGAACAGATTTTCAATCTCAGAATAATCTGCGAGAAATACCTACAGCACTAATAACATCTTTATCATGTGTTTTTAGACTTCAAGAAAGCGTTTGACCGAGTCTGGCATGCAGCTTTGTAGGCAACCATGAGAGTGTACAACATCAGCCCTAAAATTATTGAATTCATCAAAAACCTGTATGACAAGGCTTTCAGTGCAGTCCTCCACAACAGTGCCATCGTGAACTGGTTTAGAACAACAATCGGTGTGCGTCAAGGATGCCTACTCTCTCGAACACTCTAACATCTTCCTAGAGCGCATCATGTCAGATGCCCTTGCAGATAATGAAGGCACAGTCAGCATAGGGGGTAGAGCAATCTCCAACCTCCGTTTTGTGGATGACATTGATGGATTGACTGGAGAGGAACAAGAACTTGAACAGCTTGTACAGATCGCTTGACACCACCTCCAGAGCCTATGGATTGGAAATGTGCATAAAAGACCAAAATGATGACCAACAACACCAATGGCATCAACATGGACATCAAAGTCCAAGGCCAATATCTCAACATGGTGCATAGCTTCAGATATTTAGGAGCCATTGTATCAGACACTGGGTCCCAACAAGAAGTCATCTCCAGGATCGCACAAACAACTGTTGCCCTGACAAGGAAAGACAGGACCATCAGTCTACAGTCCAAGGTAAGGCTGCTGCGCTCCCTTGTCATCTCCATTTTCCTATACGCTTGCAAAACATGGACCCTCACAGCAGATCTACAACGAAGAATGCAAAGCATGGTGCTACAAAAAACTTCTGGGCATTTCCTATACCCAGCACATCACCAACAATGAAGTCTAACAGACCATCACACAAGCCATTGGACCGCATAACATGCTCACAGTGGTGAAGAAACTCAGATGGTATGGCCATGTCACCAAAGCATCAGGCCTTGCAAAGACCATCCTGCAAGGCACGGTGCAAGGAGGCAGAAGAAGAAGAGGGTGAGAAAAAGAGGTGTGAGGACAACATTAAAAAATGAACTGGTTTGACACTGGCCCCAACGACCTTTGAGTTACCGGATAGGACAGGATAGGATAGGATAGAGGAAATAATGATGACGACAAAGATCAATGTGAAGAAGACATCGACTGACTCTTTGTTTAGAGAGTTGTTTTGGAGACAAGGTCCACTCCAGAAATAGCATTTTAAGTTTACAACAATCAAAACAAAACTAAATAGGTCAATTTAGAAGTGCTTTATTGTTAATCCACTTGATCGACTTTTAGAAACAGGACATCGTTAGAAAGGAAATGGATCCCTCTGTATGTTTCAAGCACTTTTTTTTCCATAGTTATCGTTATTTACCACTATACAAAAATTCACATTTTAGCACTATTTCCGACCACCATCATATTGCCACCAAACTAGAGACCTGAAAGATTAAAATATTTGAGCTAAATTTATCGTGTTTCAAAATAAAATGGTTGCTTTCAAGGGCTGTGTAAATTACATGCACATGTAAAACCCATAAATTATGCATGCGATCCTCCCAAAAAGGCATAATTTATGCACATCATTCATGTGCATTTCAAGTTTATGGGTAGGTTCAGAAGCTAGCGGTTCTTGTTCAGTGATTGCACAGAAAACCTATCATATACAGCTTGAGCACCTGAAGAAATTTTGATTTTTTTTTTAACAGGGACCGATTATAATGAAGGGGATGGTAATCATCACCTAAAGTTTCACCATTTTTCAACCCAAGTTCTTCCCTTAGACCATGTATTGCTGTTATTTAGTTTGCACAATTTTTTTAGTTTGTTTTTTTTCTTTGGCGTCAAGCTAACATGATTATTGTTTGTTTTTGGACAAACTGAAGTGAGGACAGTGTTCACAATTGTATGTAAATAGTTTATTATGTATTTGAACATTTACAACATGGATACCTGCAGTGAGAAATAAATAAATAAATAAAGCAGCAGCATCTGTTGGTGAGCAAATTTTATATTCGTCAGACTTTTTTTATTTTGGGACATTTACATTAATATTTTGATGGCATGTGAGCAAACCATATATATCATTACTAGTTTAGCTAACTACAAGGCAGAAAGTACACATGATAACCTTTGCATACATATATAATTACTAATACTATATATGTAATTCAGATGGTCTTCTATGATATAAAAAAAAAACTTTTGCATGTCATGATTGTGCGGATGACCATTTTTGGGTGTGTCAACAAGGAGTTAAAGAATGGTAGGATTCACTGGTCATGTATACCCCTTGGGGTCATGAGCAATCTTGCCACTGTAGATTGTTCTAACCTATAAAGGGAAAAGTGAAAGCCCCAGTTGAAAACCTGTCTTTCCTTTATAGGCAAGACCGATTCACTGCGGCAACAGTTCCCCCCGTTGGAGTGTCGGGGGTTTCAGTATAAATAGTATCCCCACTTTCTGGAAATTTAGTGCTTTAAATTCCCACTGTCGCTGTCTTCCTCATTTGCTCTTCTTCACTAGATCAATGACCTACCTTTTTTCTTGAAAACTCTTCCTGGACAATACTCCTTGTTTGTGTATGAGGTCTGTTGGATCAGCTTGGGAGTGTTGGATGCTTTATGCCGGGTGGTCACTAGGGCTTCCTATGATGTTATTATTTAGCAATGTAGGCATTTTATATGTATGTGTTTTGTTGATAATTTATAATGATGTTTGTATTCTATTTTGTTTTTGTAACCGGGGGTTCGAGTAGTTGGGGTAAAGCCTCAGCCGTCCCCTGCATGGGATGTCTTTATTGTAAAGTGACTGGCCGGTGGAGGGCATTCAATTTTCCCACTAGGGTTGTTTCAGCAGATCTTTTATGCGGATCGGGGGTTGTCCGGTCCTGATTTGGCCCGGGAGAGTCCTCTGGACCTAAAGCAACAATCAATCAATCAATCGATCAAACTGGTCATGTGGGTGTGGGTGTGTGTGTGTGTGGGCACACATACACGGTGTTATCTGCACAAACCAGTGAACATTTACATAACTTATTTTGACAGACTTATAACTTGTTTTGACGTCAGAACAATGATCCGTTAGGGCTGGGTTAGGGTTAGTGTTCGAACATTTAAAAGTACTTAAAAAGGGGGACGAAATGACCCATTGTCAGCACAACATATGTGGCGTTTCAGGAAAGTCATGATAATACTGTGTACCCTCAGCTGTGTGTGTGTGTATGTGTGTGTGTGTGTATGCAATCAAAGAAATTCTGAACCCCGTAGGTCCAGCACTTATTATATTTAAAAAAAAAAAAACTATTATTATTATTATTATTATTATTATGTGAAGTAGGGACAGGAAGTGTGAATGGGATTATGCAAGGGGACACTGGGGGTTCCTAAATGTTCTGGATAGGGCCAGGGACAGTACAGAGGGTTTGGAACCAAAGAAACAAACCCTCTAAAAAGTCACAAAGGCAGGTGCATTAAAAGCAAACAGGATGAGATAAAGGAAGAGAAAAAAGGGGTCGGGGTGTAGGGCATAGGAAAGAAATTGGGAAAGTATTATAGAAATAAATGTTGCAAAACAAATATTGTTGAATAAATTTAAAAAATACCTAAGAGCCACAGAAGTCTACAGCTAGAATGGGGTGGGGTGGAGTGGGAGTGGGAGTCCTAAATGCTGATCATGTTCAGCCGACCTGATCACAAAATCAATCATAATAATAATAGCTTAAGGCAATGACCAAAGAAAAGAACAAACAACATTGTAATAATAATAATAATAATAATAATAAAATGAAAAAGACTACCTCATCCGAGTTTGAAACCCTGCCCTTATAAACCACAATGTGTGTCCTTATTGAGTAAGCCAAATACCAGTGGTAAAGTAGAAGGGTTAAGGAAACTATATATGACTAAACTGCTGGCATAGGCATAACACTTACTCTTAGCCCACATACTGCATGTGTTTGAGTTTCATGACCTTTAACTGAACTAGCTAGCTAGCCTCAACCTGCTTCTCTGGTTAGTGAAGGGAGTGGGAGGTGGGGGTAGTGGGTATTTAAACAAAATTAATTGAATTTGTGTCCTCTGGTAGAAATCATTATGTTCAATATATAATTTAAAAAATTATAACTGAAAGCAATGACCAAAATAAATAACAGCTGTACACCTATAATAAAAAGAAATTTTAAAATAATATTTAAAAAATATCAGGGCTGCTGAGGACAGAGAAAGATGGAGTATGCTGGTTAAACGATCATCTGTGGTGCCCCTACGATCTCAGGATTATGGGATAGGATAGGATAGGATTTTTAAAAATAAAACGAAGCATATGTAAACTCTAATTACATACAAAGTGTAAAATAAAATTAAAATAAAAATACAGAAATAAATGAAAATAAAAATATTAAGACACTGCTATGATAACACTAATATACCATAGTTTTGTTTTAGGCTCAAGGCATCTGTACATTCTAATTAAATATAAAGTTTAAATTTTGTTAAAATAAAATGTAAAAAAGTAAAAACATATGACATCACAATGATTACATCACTTGATTTGCATAAGTTTGGTTTTACCTTGAAGAAATAAGCAAAGTCTAAGTACATAGCAAACTTGAACCAAATCCCACAAGTAGTTTGGAAGAAAATATGATTAGAAAAAACAGTGACATCGCCTGATATGCATAATTTTTTGGCATCTGGTAGGGTTAACTATTTTCTAACTACATACTAAGTTTCACAGAAATTCGTCCATTAGTTTCAGAGAAAAGTGTGCCAATGTCACCTCCGGGTGGATTCTTGATGAATGCTAGATGGATGGAACCAGACAGACAAAACCCAAAACAATGGTTCTCCAGATTCGTTCGGGAATGAAAAATGTATCTTTGTACAGTGACATGGTCCTTATTTGACTCATAGTATGCATCAACATTGGGTAATTTATCATACATGAGCATCAGAAGTCAAGAGAAAGTCAAGGTCATCCAATGGTCATGGTCATTTCAGATCAAACTAGGTCATCCCAAGGTCACTGTTTTTTGTCATAATACAACTTTTGCTGTAGTTAAGTTGATTGTACTTTTGAGTGTAGACTGATGGTCGTGTCTTTCCAAATGGGCTTCAACCTTGTCAAGATCATTGTCAGTATTACTTTGCATTTTAATGCCACTGTTTCATTTCAGCATTCTGGGCCTTCATTTTCATGCAGAATATTGCAAGGAGCGTATGCGAGATATGGGCTCTAATTTTATTCACTTTTATTCATTATAAGCGAGGAAATTGTATATATATTTGTAGGTGCCACACAACCGGTGAAATTTTGGCAGTTGGCAGCAGAGCTGGAGAAATGCAATATAAAGCCCAAAGTTGAGGTTTGTGGTTGCCTTTATTAAATTGTTTTGTACTATTGTAAAAAAAAAAAAAGAACCAGCCTATGTCTGGATCTGGATCTGGATTTCCGTCCTTGATGTTTGTTGAAGGGAAAGCTTTAGAAGCCATTTCTGACTATAACAGGAGTTTGTGAGTGCGCTGTTTGAACTCCCTAGCTAAAATGTCCTCTATACCTTGTTAAAGGTGTATTAGAAGGGGATTTAAAGCCTATGTATAATATATAGTTATGTTACATGACTATCATATCCTATCCAATCCTATCCCGTAACTTGAAAGTTGTTTGGGCACCACAGATGATCGTTTAACCAGCGTACGCCATCTTTCTCTGTCCTCAGCAACCCTCATAGAGCTTCACAGTGTCAAGCCAGTCCATTCTTGAATGGTGTCCTCCCACCTCTTTTTCTTCTCCCTCTTCTTCTGCATCCTTGCACCATGCCTTGCAGGATTGTCTTTGCAAGACCATCAGATGATGTGGCCATACCATCGGAGTTTCTGTTTTTTTCATCCTTGTGAGCATGTCATCGTGTTGTCCAATGGCTTATGTGATGATCTGTCGGACTTCGTGATGTACTGGGTATAGAAAATGCCCAAGAATCTTCTGTAGCACCTCATCTCCATGCTTTGTATTCTTCATTGTAGTTCTGCTGTGAGGGTCCATGTTTAGGAAGATGGAGATGACAAGGGAGAGCAGCAGCCTTACTTTTGAGTGATAGACTGATGGTCCTGTCTTTCCAAATGGGCTACAAACTTGTCAGGGCAGCAATTGTTTGCGCAGTCCTGGAGAGAACTTCCTGTCGGAACTCATTGTCTGATACAATGGTTCCTAAATATTTGAAGCTATGCACCATGTTAAGGAATTGGACTGATGGCCATGTTGATGCCATTGGTGTTGTTGGTCATAATTTTGGTCTTCTCTGCCTATTCTGTCCCGTAACCCGGAGGTCGTAGGGGCACCACAGATGATCGTTTAACCAGCATACTCCATCTTTCTCTGTCCTCAGCAGCCCTGATGACTTCGCTCAGTGTCAAACCAGTCCATTCTCAAATGTTGTCATCCCACCTTTTTTTTTTCGGTCTCCCTCTTCTTCTACCTCCTTGCACTGTGCCTTTGCAGGGCCTGATGATCTGGTGACGTGACCATACCATCGGATTGGATGCGCTTTGATGTCCATGTTGATACCATTGGTGTTGTTGGTCATCATTTTGGTCTTATATGCACTTATTTCCATTCCAAAGGCTCTGGAGGTGGTGTCAAGCCTTTGTACCAGGTGTTCAAGTTCTTGTTCTTCTCCAGCCAATCCATCAATCTCATCTGCAAAATGGAGGTTGGAGATTGCTCTACCACCTAAGCTGAGCCTTCATGATTTGCAAGGGCATCTGAGCTCCAGAAAGATGTTGAAGAGTGTTGGAGAGAATATGCATACTTGACACATTGATTGTTGTTCTAAACCAGTCCTGAGGGAGTTTTTTTTTTTTTTTTTCTTTTTTTTTTTTTTTTTTAAAGGTGGATTGCACTAGTAGCTTTCATACAAGCTGTTGATGACTTCAGTAATGTTGGGGCTGATGTTGTACACTCTCATGGTTGCCCACAGAGCTGCATGCATGCCAGATTCGGTCAAATGCTCTCTTGAAGTATACAGACAAATGATGTAAATGTTGTTGATGCTGTAGGTATTCCTTGCAGATTATTCTGAGGTTGAAAATCTGCTCAGTGGTACTTTTCTCTGACCTGAATCCTGCTTGTTCTTCACTATGATTTGTTCAGCTTGGGGTTTCAACCTGTATTATTTTCAGGAGGACTTGCTGGGATGGCTGATGAGGCTGATGGTGCAGTAATTTTCACATTCCTGAAGGTAACCCTCTTTGGGAAGGGTGATGACAAGCGACTGGGTCCATGGTGTAGGCCACTCCCCACTCTGCCAGATCTTGTTACAGATAATGGTTGCGTCAATCATCGCTTCTCCTACTGCTTGAAGCAATTCTGCGGGTATGTTGTCCACTCCAGCTGACTTCTCCTTCTTCAACGATTGCACTGCTGCCTCAACTTCTCAGAGAATTGGGAGGA
This sequence comes from Oncomelania hupensis, assembly GCA_036898135.1. NCBI lineage: Eukaryota > Metazoa > Mollusca > Gastropoda > Littorinimorpha > Pomatiopsidae > Oncomelania > Oncomelania hupensis. The sequence continues at coordinate 41,966,599 of CM072513.1, forward strand.
TTTCTTCTTGTTCTCTGTTCTGGGGACATGCTAAAACTGATGGGTCTCCGTTTGGTGTGTGTGGTTGTAAAGGTCAGAGCAGTACTCTGTCCATCTATCCAAGACTTCTTGTTTTTCTGTAAGGCACAAGCCAGACTTACTTTGGATAGTGGAGACCTTGGGCTGTTGCATAACACTTGTCAGCCGCTTCACAGGGATCTTGCTGTTGGTCTTGTTCAGAATGTTCTCTATTTCCTGGCATTGATCTTTAATCCAATTTTCCTTTGTTGTGCTCATGCCTTTTCGGATGTCACTGTTGATTTTTCGGTAGGCAGCTCCCTGTGAGGTGTTCGTGTTCCTATTTCATCTCTCTTCATTTGTCACACTGGTCTAAAAGTTCAGGTGTGATCCACGGTTTCTTCTTTGGGTGGTGCTTGTTAAGGATCTCAGTGGCTGTATCTGTTACTGCTGAGTTGAAGGTGGTAGTCATGGTGTTAACATCTACTTCAGCAGAGCCGAAAATGAGCATTGGTGAAAATTTTCGTACAGTTGTGACTTGGAATATTTCTGCCACCTTACAGTTTATCTAGGTCGAACTTCAGCCTGGTGCACTTTGTTTTGTTTACTCTCTTGAAGAGGAGCTGGAAAGACATCATCATGAGATCGTGGTCACTTCTGATGTATGCTCCTGGAAAAATGCATGTCTTGCCAACATTGACGCTTAATCTGAAGCGTTTCTTGACCATGATGTAGTCAGTCTGGTTGTGATGCTCCCCGCTAGGACTGTGTCAAGTCCATTGTCTGGATTTTTTGTGGTGATCAAGCGTGTTTGCCAGTATCAGATTTTTGTATCTGGCAAACTCCAAGAGTCTCAGACCTCTGTCATTTGTCTTATTGTTGCAGTGGGGACCACGTTTGTCTTCCCAGTTGAGATACGCACCTTGGCCAACCTTGGCATTCCAGTCACCTTGCACTATGACTATGTCCTTCCTCGGCACTTGGTCAACGACAGCCCACAAATGTTCATAGAAATCCTCGACTTTGCTGTTGTCATAGTCTGATGTTGGGGTTGTAGGCCTGGTTGATGATGATATTGAAAGGGGCTGCTCTCAGACGGATGGTAATGATTCTACTGGAGACTGGTCGGCAATCCATGATAGTGGCCAACATGTCTTTGTGGACCAAGAATCCGACACAATGTTTGTTCCTGTCATCACTCCCGCTCAAATAATTAAAGCTTGTGGTCTTTTTCAGTCATTATTTCACCTAAGCCTTTCCAGCGCAGTTTGCTGATACATAAAATGTTCCATCGATAGTGAAATGTTTCATCAATAGTGGTCCAGCTCGTGAACTAGTTCTTCTAATTTTCTCTCCTAAGTTAGAGTCCTGACATTTCATTATCACCTCCGTCCTGGTGGCCAACAGAAGGCGCTGTCCTTGGTATACCTTTAAAAATAATGTGAAACATGTAAATTTCTTCTGCCTAATAAATTATGTTGACCTTGCAAGATTTGGTCTATATGTAATCTTGATTTTGATTTTTTTTTTTCAGGATCCAAAGGATCGGTTTCAGAAATCTGCCTTGACCCCAACTCATGCAGTTGAAGTATGTTTCATCAGTTCTAATTGTCAATGTTATTTGAAAGAGATTTAAAAGATGCAAGTGGTGAGATACAGAATGTTGGAAATAGAATAAGATATAAAGGTATTACTTTTTCGACATTGATTATGAATGTGGACTAACCTACTGCTTATGCTTGCAGTCTTGAACACTGCAAATCATAGCCAATAATATTAAATTAAGGGTACTCTTCCAAGATTGACTTTTCTGAAAATTTGATTTGGTTTGATGTTAGACTGAGAAAAAATGGAAAAGGACAACACAGAATCTCTGTTGAATGTACAATTGATCTGTATTGTATTTGTAACACCAGAACACTATTAACAAATCCTTTAAGTGTATGACACATTTTTATTGTCACTTTTAATCTAAAGATAAATGGTGTTTCCATCACAATGATATTGCTTCAATCAGGTGCGTAAGTGGGAAAAGCAGCTGCAGCAAGTTTATGATGAGACAGATCCTGTCAAGCTGGAGGCAGCAGCTAAAGCACAACTAGACAAATACTTTGACAGTCTACCAAGAAATGGTAAGCACATGTATCATAATAATAATAATGTTCGTCATTTGTAAAGCGCCTTAGCCTAAGGATCAAGGCGCTGGCCGATACAGGATCTAACTCAAAACGCCCGAGACGCCCACCCGCAGCCTTTGGGCGCATGGTCTGATGCCCGGACAACTGAGCACAATCCTGGGCAGCCAGGGATGGGGGAGAAGGACCAAGTGCATGCTGGGTGTGTTCTTGTTACCGGCACTCACCCGTCTAGGACATGAGCGTCAGGATCTTTAAAGTCCGTTATGATGGAATGTATGCGACACACAGACTAGACCTCGATTTATACTCTCATCCGAAGGAGTAGGAAAACAGGAGTAAAGTGTCTTTCCCAGGGACACAACACAATGGCCCGGCCAGGGCTCGAACCCGGGACCTTCAGATCCGCAAGCCGAAGCACTACCATTAGACCACAGTGCCTCCCTCATAGTTGATGCATCAATTGCTACACCCTCTGAGTCTATCTGAAAGCGCTGGGATAAAACATTTTCTACAGATTGCTTCATGCTGATTAATTCACATCATGGCATTTTGATGTCAACATTCCTTTAACACCTCTGCAAAGCTGAATGATAAAAAAACCAGTGTTCCCTGTTTGTACAGGTGAGAATTTTACGAGGTAAAAATAAACCAAACACATGGAATCAGTAGATTTGTAGATTAAATAGCCATTTTATTTAATATGCTAATTAATAATCTGCCTGAAGCATTATCAAATCATACAAATGTTGTACAATATGCAGATGATATTGCTTTATGGATTAAAGTGTAATTAAGAAAATACACAAACAAAAGAACTATAAATTACATCCAAAAATTATATCAAAATGAATTATATTTGCTATTTAAGTATATCAAAGAAAATGGAATAGAACTATCAGGAGAACAAACTTATTTAATGCTATTTACTAATGGTCACTATTCAAAATGGCTATCAAAATTAGAATTGGATTAAATTACAATATAAAGAAAGTATTAAGTTTTTAGGAGTATGTTTGATTTAAAGCTAAATTGTCAAACTCACATTGAATATTTAATTACAAAAGCAAGAAAGCGAATTAATGTTTTGAAAATTGTAAGTGCACACTCAAAGGGATATAATACAAAAACATTACTTCATTTAGTTATTTATCTTATTAGATCTATATTGTTATATGGTCAAAAAGTTTATATCAAGAAACTTCAAAGTTAAGAGTGCAGAGCAGTAAGATTAGCTTTTTGAATTCTAGTAAGTACAGTACAATTTAAAGTTATAAAGAAGCAGTAATATTATCTTTAAATTAACAAAGTCAGTTGTCATGCTCCAAATATATAATTCAAAGTCTATCAGTGCATAATTCAACATCTAATGAAATCTTTTTTGAATCTAAGGACTATCCAAAATGTTCAGAAAATATTCCTTTTATTCAGACAATTAAAAATAATAATAATGATAATGATAATAATAATAATAATAATAATAATAATAATAATAATAATAATAATAATAAAATAATAATAATAATAATAATAATAATAATAACGGATTTTTATATAGCGGGTACTCCAGCCTATGACCAGACTCACCACGCTTTACATAGTCATTACATATAAATACATGCACTCGATAAAACATCGCTTTTGCTACAATACACCAAAAGACGGAAAAGTAAAGGTACAAACTATTTACAACTATGTACACAAATGACAAAAAAAAGACAGAAATAGACTATTTACAACTCGCTTTTGCTACAATACACCAAAAGACGGAAAAGTAAAGGTACAAACTATTTACAACTATGTACACAAATGAAAAAAAAAACAAACAGAAATAGACTATTTACAACTATGTACACAAATGACAAAAAAGACAGAAATAGAATAGCAAAAACCTATTCACAGCTATTTATATGCCCGGTTAGGCCCAGGAGGAAAAACAGTATAAATATTTACAGCCGTGTATACACTTACGGATCAGACAGAGACAAAAGAGGAGAGAATGGCAGCGGGATACAAATCAGTCTGAATAATGCAGTTTGAAGAGGTGGGTTTTGAGGGCTTTTTTGAATGCTTGTGTTGATTTTATGTTGCGGATATGGGAGGGAAGGGAATTCCACTGCTTAGGTGCGGAGTAAGCGAATGCACGTTGGCCGTATGTCTTAGTGCGGGTGACGGGAACCTTGAGTGTGCGAGTGTCAGCAGAAGATCTTAAAGTGCGTGAAGGGGAGTAGACAGACAGTAGATCAGCAAGGTAGGAAGGACATGAATCTGTGAAGAAGTTGTGACAGAGAACAGAGAGTTTGTACTCTATGCGTGCTTGCACAGGAAGCCAGTGAAGGGAATGTAGTAGAGGTGTGATGTGATCGCGTTTCTTAGCTCTGAATACTAGTCTAGCTGCTGAGTTCTGAACCTTTTGTAGTTTGTCAATGATGTGTTTTGGGGAGCCAGCGAGGAGAGAGTTGCAATAGTCAAGACGAGAAAGGACGAGAGCGCAGACTAGGGTTTTGGTGGCAGTGACTGTAAGATAGTGGCGAAAGCAGCTGATTTGGCGTATGGCTGTGTATGCAGAGCGACAGACGTTGGAGATGTGGTTGTTGAGGGACAGGTCATCGGAGAGAATGTAGCCGAGATTTCTTGCTGAGGATGAGAACTGAATGTTTGTTGTCCCTACTGTAAGCGATGTTGGGAGAGGCGAGAGTGAGGAGGAGGTGTTGTGCTTGTAAATGAGGAGGGCTTCGGTTTTATCGTCATTAAGCTTAAGCTTATTGAGTGTCATCCATGACTTAATGTCTGTGATGCAGTTCTCCAAAGTCTGAACAGTGGAATTAATGAGAGAGGGGGCAGTGGATTTATAAAGTTGTGTGTCGTCTGCAAATGACTCACTCCCAACAGCATGCTTTCTAAGCAGAAGAAGCAGTGGCTTGGTGTACAGAGTGAATAACACCGTCCCTAAAACGGAACCCTGAGGCACGCCGCACACCAAGTCTGCTGTGCTGGAGAAACAGCCATCGACAGTAACTGCTTGTGATCTGTCAGAAAGATATGAGTGGAACCAAGCCAGGACAGAGCCATAGATTCCAAAGTAGTGTTGAAGAGTGTTAAAGAGAATGTGGTGGTCAACTGTGTCAAATGCGGCTGAGAGGTCTAATAAGGTGAGAACGGAGACGTTACCATTATCTAAGGCAAGCAACAGATCGTTGGTTACCTTTAGGAGGGCTGTCTCAGTGCTGTGGAAGGGTCGGTAGGCAGACTGGTTGGGGCAAAGTAAAGCGTTATCATATAGGTAGGCAAACAGTTGTTTGAGAAAATTTTTTTCTATGACTTTGGACAGGAAGGAGAGGTTTGAAACAGGTCTATAGTTCTTTAGATTATTTTTGTCTAAACTTGGCTTTTTAAAGAGGGGTTTGATGACAGCCGCTTTGAGCACAGACGGAACAACACCAGAGGACAGACTCTCGTTGATAATGTGGGTAATGGTCGGGAGTAGAGGGTCAAGATTCTCTATCAACATGGGGTCAAGAGAGCAAGATGTTGGTTTTGAGCTTAAGATGACTTTCTTGACTTCTTGCTCTGTTATTGGTTGAAAAACTTCCATCTTTGCGGTAGTGAGGGAAGGTGAGAATGGGTTAATGAGTGGGATCTCATGGCTATCAAGAGCGGCCCTTATGTCAGCAACTTTCTGTGTGAAATAATTACAAAATACATCTGGGAGCTGACATGGTGGATGCGTGGATGGGAGTGATGTTGCATTGCTCTTACCCCTTAGCTGATTGCAAATGTCCAACAACTGTTTACAAGTTTCGCTGCTGCTAATTCTGTCGCTAAAGTACCGGGTTTTGGCAGTCTGGACTATTTTAGTGACCCGTTTTTTTTGCAGCGGTGAAAATCTGCTTGCTGACTTCTAAACCCGATTTAAGCCACTTTTTCTCTGCTTTGCGTCGGTGTTTCTTCACCTCAGAGAGCTCGTCCTTAATAGTACCAGGGTGCTGAGCGTGTTGCCTTGACCTTTTTCTGGGCTACGGGAGCATGCCGATCAAGCACCGCATGAAGTGTACTATTCAGCTGATCCACAGTGGGGCACAGTTCTGGGGTCACTTTAGCGGTAAGCTCTTGCTTGAAAGCATCCCTATCCATGGTACGCAGGCTGCGAGCCTCCTTGAACATGGGGGGAGGAGGGGGGGCTGCGACGCTTAGTTCGCACACGACACAGAAATGGTCAGATGTTAATTCCTGGGTGACTGAAGTTGATCTAACAACATTATCCTGAGGCCTATGCATAACCCAATCTATAATGTGACCACGGCTGTGGGTGGGTTCTGTGACTGAGAAAGACTAAACTGATCTAAAAGTTCAATCATTTTTGCGGTGGAAGGTTGCTGGGGTTGGTCAAAGTGAAAGTTAATGTCTCCTAATCACAATGTACAAAAGGATTACATGTATATATGGAGGTACACCTACCAACAACACCCCTTGGGGTCATGAGCAATCTTGTCACTGTAGATTGTTCTAACCTATAAAGGGAACAGTGAAAGCCCCAGTTGAAAACCTGTCTTGCCTTTGTAGGCATGACTAATTCACTGCGGCAACAGTTCCCCCCGTTGGAGTGCCGGGGGTTTCAGTATAAATAGTATCCCCACCTTCTGGAAATTTAGTGCTTTAAATTTTCACTGTCGCTGTCTTCATCATTTGCTCTTTCCCATTCCTGATCTGTCCTATCACTCTGCTATACTTTCTTCTTCTTCGCTAGATCAATGACCTACCTTTTTTCTTGGAAACTCTTCCTGGACAAGACTCCTTGTTTGTGTATGAGGTCTGTTGGATCAGCTTGGGAGTGTTGGACGCTTTCTGCCGGGTGGTCACTAGGGCTTCCTATGATTGTATTATTTCGCACTATAGGCATTTTATATGTATGTGTTTTGTTGATGATTTATAATGATGGTTGTATTCTATTTTGTTTTTGTAACCGGGGTGTTCGCGTAGTTGAGGTCAACCCTCAGCCGTCCCCCGCGTGGGATCTTTTATGCGGATCGGGGGTTGTCCGGTCCTGATTTGGCTCGGAAGAGTCCGCTGGACCTAAAGCAACAATAAATCAATCAATCAATCAACCTACCAACAACAAACCACACATGTTGTTATGTTACACATAAGACGGAAGAGGGGTAAGATGGGGAGGGGGGATGAGAGTAAGTTAATCAAAAGCTAAGTGAAAAAAGTATGTTTTCAGTTGGGCTTTAAATATATAAATATCTTCCAAGTTCCTCAGGAAGTGCGTTCCAGAGAGATGTAGCAGTGAAACTGAAACCGCGCTCACCAACAGTTTTCAGGTTTCGACGCGGAACTTTCAACAGCTTTTCTGCGGAAGATCAGAGAATGCAGGCTGTCTGGTAGGCTACAAGTGAGTTGGAACGAAACGCTGGGAGAGTTCCTTCAAAGAAACGGAAGGCAAAAACAGATCTTATACTGGAGGCAGAATTTTACAGACAGCCAGTGAAGTTTCTGAAGCAACGGCATGATATGGTCTCTCTTTCTCTTTTTCTAAACAAGCCATGCTGCGCTGTTTTGTATGCATTGGAGATGATTTATCTGTTCTGCTGGTAGACCCAGCAGTACCGAATTGCAAAAATCCAGACATGATGTGATGATGTCTTTCCGGCTCCACTTGAAGAGAGTAAATACAGCAAAGTGCACTAGACTGAAGTTCGACCTGGACAAACTGCAAGACCCGGAGGTGGCAGAACTATTTCAGGCCACAATTGGAGGGAAATTTGCACCACTGCTCATTTTGGGGGCTGATGAAGTAGATGTCAACACCATGACCACCACCTTCAACTCAGCTGTGACAGATGCCGCCACAGAGATCCTTAGCAAGCACCGACCAAAGAAGAAGCCGTGGATCACACCTGAACTTTTGGATCTGTGTGATAAACGAAGAGAGATGAAAAAGAAAAAGAACACCTCACAGGGAGCTGATGTCTACCGAAAAATCAACAATGACATCCGAAAAGGCATGCGCACAGCAAAGGTGAACTGGATAGAAGATCAATGCCAGGAAATAGAGAACAGTCTGAACAAGAACAACAGCAAGAAGGCCTACCAGACTGTGAAGCGGCTGACAAGTGTCAAACAGCCCAAAGTCTCCACGATCCAAAGCAAGTCTGGCATATGCCTTACAGAAGAACAAGAAGTCTTGGACAGATGGACAGAGTACTGCTCTGACCTTTACAACCATACACCAAATGGAGACCCATCAGTTTTAGCATGTCCCGAGAACAGAGAAGAAGAAGAAATCCTCCCAATTCTCCGGGAAGAAGTTGAGGCAGCAGTGCAAGCGCTAAAGAAAGAAAAGTCAGCGGAAGTGGACAACATACCCGCGGAACTGCTACAAGCAGGAGGAGAAGCGATGATTGAAGCCCTCACCATTATCTGTAACAAGATCTGGCAGAGTGGGGAGTGGCCTATACCATGGACCCAGTCACTTGTCATCACTCTTCCCAAAAAAGGTAACCTTCAGGAGTGTGAAAATTACCGGACCATCAGCCATCCCAGCAAGGTCCTCCTGAAAATAATACTCAACAGGTTGAAACCCCAAGCTGAACAAATCATAGCTGAAGAACAAGCAGGATTCAGGGCAGGGCGAAGTACCACTGAGCAGATTTTCAACCTCAGAATAATCTGTGAGAAATACCTACAACACCAACAACATCTATATCATGTGTTCATAGACTTCAAGAAGGCGTTTGACCGAGTCTGGCATGCAGCTCTATGGGCAACAATGAAAGTGTACAACATCAGCCATAAAATTATTGAAGTCATCAAAAACCTGTATGACCAGACTACCAGTGCAGTCATCCACAACAGCGCCATCGGGAACTGGTTCAGAACAACAATCGGTGTGCGTCAAGGATGCCTACTCTCTCCAACACTCTTCAACATCTTCCTAGAGCGCATCATGTCAGATGCTCTTGCAGACCATGAAGGCACAGTCAGCATAGGGGGTAGAGCAATCTCGTTTTGCAGATGACATTGATGGATTGGCTGGAGAGGAACAAGAACTTCAACAGCTGGTACAGAGGCTTGACACCACCTCCAGAGCCTATGGAATGGAAATAAGTGCAGAGAAGACCAAAATGATGACCAACAACACCAATGGCATCAATACGGACATCAAAGTCCAAGGCCAATCCCTCAACACAGTGCATAGCTTCAAATATTTAGGAGCCATTGTATCAGACAATGGGTCCCGACAGGAAGTCCTCTCCAGGATCGCACAAACAACTGCTGCCCTGGCGAGGTTGAAGCCCATTTGGAAAGACAGGACCATCAGTCTACATTCCAAAGTAAGACTGCTGCGCTCCCTTGTCATCTCCATCTTCCTATATGCTTGTGAAGCATGGACCCTTACAGCAGATCTCCAACGAAGAATACCAAGCATGGAAATGAGATGCTACAGAAGACTTCTGGGCATTTCCTATACCCAACACATCATTAATGACAAAGTCCGACAGACCATCACACAAGGCATTGGACAACACGATGACCTGCTAACAGTGGTGAAGAAACGGAAACTCCGATGGTATGGCTATGTCACCAGATCATCAGACCTTGCAAATACTATTCTGCAAGGCACAGTGCAAGGAGGTAGAAGAAGAGGGAGACCGAAAAAGAGGTGGGAGGACAACATTCGAGAATGGACTGGTTTGACACTGAGCGAAGCCATGAGGGCTGCTGAGGACAGAGAAAGATGGAGTATGCTGGTTAAACGATCATCTGTGGTGCCCCTACGACCTTCGGGTTATGGGACAGGATAAGATAGGATAGGATGTGATAAAAGCGTTAACCAATTTTGCGCACGCAGTCTCAGATTAAAAAGGCAGAATGGAAGCAATACGTTTCAATTCAAGGAAAGCACCACGACAAATGCTTCCAATCTGATTTTGCATCGACAATTTTGACTCCAAGATATTTCACCGAGTCTTGGAGCTGAATGGTGCTACCATCAATGTCCAGGGAGTCACCCTCTACCAGTCTGAGGCGCTAGGAAGTACCGACTGCCATTGTCTCTGTTTTGTTCATGTTGAGCATGAGCTTATTACTGTTCATCCAAGCTAAAATATCATACACATGCTTGAATTTTAGACTGAACAATACAAAATTCATCAGGTGGTGCACTTTTAGACAACTCTGTGTCATCAGTATATTTGTGAAAATCACAATCATGTTCTGAAATAACATCAGATAGCGGCTGTGAATATAACGTTAACAAAACCACTGCAGATTGAAAGCGCTCACTAACATATGAAGAAAACCACCCACGAATGACTCCCCGAAGGCCATAAGTAACTTCTAGTCTTTTGAGAAGTATCGAATGGTCAGTCATGTCGAAAGCCACGCTGGGGTCGAGGAGCGCCAGAAAAGAAACAAGTCGCTTGTCAGAATATACCAGCAGGCCATCCAAGACACTCAGCACGGCTGTCTCCACACTGTGACCCTTTTTGTAGGCAGACTGGTTAATCTCCATCAAATCATCTAAAAAAAAACAATGAATGAATGTAACATTGATATTTGAAGTATACCTATTTAACTACTAATTCCTCATTTGCCATTTTGGAACATTTATCTGCAATTAAATTTTGATATTTGCAACCTTTGAAAAGAATGCATTCTTTCTGTCACTCTTTTTTCTCCTCTCCTCCTTCTCATCTCTTTCTCATTTCTTTCAGTGTAAGGAATTGTCATTTTTTCCTACCTGCCTAGTATGGCTAGCCAGAGTTCCCGCTTTTTGGTTAAACCTTTGTCTGGCAGGTTTGGCGTATTAATTTAGTTACAAATGATTAATTGTATGTTTGATCACTCAATATCATGTATAAATGATATTGGATAGCAGTAGAAGCTGGATGGTAATTTATGATTTAAGAGTTCGTTCTATCCTATCCTATCCTATCCCTTAACTCGGAGGTCGTATGGGCACCACAGATGATCGTTTTAACCAGTGTACTCCAACTTTTCCTGTCCTCAGCAATCCTGATGGTTTCGCTCAGTGTCAAACCAGTCCATTCTCGAATGTTGTCCTCCCACCTCTTTTTCGGTCTCCCTCATCTTCTACCTCCTTGCACTGTGCCTTGCACGATTGCAAGACCTGACGATCTGGTGACGTGGCCATACCATCGGAGTTTCTGTTTTTTCACCACTGTGAGCATGTCATCGTGTTGTCCAATGGCTTGTGTGATGGTCTTTCGGCCTTCGTCGTTGGTGATGTTTTGGGTATAGGAAATGCCCAGAAGTCTTCTGTAGCACCTAATTTCCATGCTTTGTATTCTTTGTTGTAGATCTGGTGTGAGGGTCCATGTTTCGCAAGCGGACAGGAAGATGGAGATGACAAGGGAACGCAGCAGTCTTACCTTGGAATCTATAGGCTTTCCTCTATAGGCTGTCTTTCCAAATTGGCTTCAACCTCGCCAGGGCAGCAGTTATTTGTGCGATCGTGGAGAGGACTTCCTGTCGGGACCCATTGTCTGACACAATATGGCTCCTAAATATTTGAAGCTATGCACTGTGTTGAGGGATTGACCTTGGACGTTGATGTCCATGTTGATGCCATTGGTGTTGGTCATCATTTTGGTCTTCTCTGCACTTATTTCCATTCCATAGGCTCTGGAGGTGGTGTCAAGCCTCTGTACCACCTGTTCTTGTTCTTCTCCAGCCAATCCATCAATGTCATCTGCAAAACGAAGGTTGGAGATTGCTCTTCCCCCTATGCTGACTGTGTCATTGTGATCTGCAAGGGTATCTGACATGATGCGCTCTAGGAAGATTGTAGAGAACGAGAATGTTACGGTTTTTAATAAATATGTTTATTTTAGGGTGTGAGTAATTTTGGTTTTCAAAATAAATCTATGTATTATTTTCATTGGCCGAAATTGTTGAACCAATGGAATAATGAATAGCTGGCAGATCAGGGCAATTGTAGTCACTCGATTGTTGTGTTCCAAGAAGTGATGAAGTAGAGTCAGTGTGTCAGGCCAGGAAAAGAAAGATAGAGAAAGAAAAGAAGAAAAAGATTATTGTGAAAAGTGAAGAGGTAGAAAGCACTGAGAACTTATCAGGGTGTGTAGGTTCGGTGGGACTTTCTCCCTGAAAGTGGATATAATATTGTGCTGTAAAGATTACAGGTATTTATAATGTGTTTTTAATGATTGTGAAATGTTGGAGAGGTATATTTTTGCATTGCATTTATTGTGTTGAGAGGTGGTGAGCTGTTGTCCACTAAGATGGAATATAATTTTCATTGATGTAATAATATTGTTAATTACATGGGGCTATAGTTATAGAGCAGTAGATAATGTAGTGTGAATGGAAGGTGTGAGCATGTTTGATAGTAATTGTCATTCATGAAATGATTATATCTGGGATATGGATAACATTGTGAAAGAAGGAAAGAAACGATCACATACGGAAATGAAATTGGAAAAGTGAAAGAAACTAAGGGAGGTGAGCAAGGATGAAACAAAAAAGAACAATATGATTATAAAGGTCAGAGCATTTACCTATGTATATATATATTGTTGTAGCTGCCCACGGTAAGCTGGTGTTGGCTCCATACACTTGGACACGGCGTTGTCTCGGACAAAGGAGAAAGGGGCGACACGAGGAACAGCGCGATCGGCCGTGCATCCTGGACCTGACCCAGACATGTTAGCTACCTCAGACAAACAGGGCAGGCGCACACCAGTTTGCCTGTTTACAACATCACTGTCATTTAGCTACCTGTCTATGAGACTCTGTAGCATCTGTGTACACTCGCCTCCTACGATTATTGAGGTAACTTGTTTTGTGGTTATTTTGGCTCGGGACAAGTGATTGCCAGCCTTAATTATCCAGCTCAATTGTGAGAGTTTAGAGAGTGACAATAGTGTTAAGATTAGTATTGTTAAAATATCTGTGTGAAAGGTTGGAGTGAAAGTTTGCTATAAAACACTGCTGTTTATCTATATAAAGTATTGAGAACGTGGAACGTATATATTTTGTGTTGGTGTTTGCCTGTGTTGGAAAGAGTCTGTACATTTGTGGGTCTGGTAGTTAACAGAGAGACTTGCATGCATGCACACTTATCTTTGATGTAGGAGTCAATTATATTTTGCATTCATTTAGCTATTATAAACAAGCACACACATCCAAATATTCATACGTTACAAAGATGTTGAAGAGTGTTGGAGAGAGTAGGCATCCCTGAATCACACCAATTGTTGTTCTGAACCAGTTTCTGATGGCACTGTTGTGGAGGACTGCACTGGTAGCCTTGTAATACAGGCTTTTGATGACTTCAATAATTTTATGGCTGATATTGTTCACTCTCATGGTTGCCCACAGAGCTGCATGCCAGACTTTGTCAAACGCCTTTTTGAAGTCTACAAACACATAATATAGATGTTGTTGGTGCTGTAGGTATTTCTGGCAGATTATTCAGAGGTTGAAAATCTGTTCAGTGGTACTTCGCCCTGCCCTGAATCCTGCTTGTTCTTCAGCTATGATTAATTAATTAGTTAATTAGCTTGTTTTATTAGTTATAAGAACACAGACTAGTTTTGGTAGGAACTATATTTTTGATGGATGTTTCTATAGGAAAGGGATGCTGCCTTACAACAAACAGGTAGCTTCCAGCGTCTGTCTATTATTCCTTCTGAGCTTCTGCTAACCTCATTGTGGAGGCACCATGCAGAGAATAACGATGGGAAGAGCTCCCTCACCATGAGGATGCGTTTTGGCTAGAAAGGCCTCGTCAAAAGGTCTGAGAGAGGTTCAACATGGGCGGGTATAGAAGTTCTGACCTTGAGGTTGCTTGCTCACTTGATTTGTTGCTTGTACGAGTAAATAAAATGTTTACATGTATTTTGTTAACGCCTACCACACATGAAAACAATTGTTGTTCTAGATTGAATTTTTTTAAAAGAATTGATGTTGATGTTGTGAATGAGTCAAGAGTATCTATAGACAAACATGACTAGACCAATGCTTCAGTATCTGGCTGCAATGATCGAGAGACTGAAGGCGCAACCAGAGAAGATCATTATTGTCCAAAAAGAAAAGTCAATTAAGAAGTGTACAGGTTCTCATGTATAGATTGGTTTATAGAGTTTCTGGATTCATGGGATGGATGGGATGGGATCTTTCTTCCAAGGAGAAATTGGAGACCATCTTCTCCAATATGGGAGGTAACGTCCTGGCCAAATTTTGTTCCCATCTCAAAGACATGCGGGATAATCCCGGGAAGGTCCTCAGTGCAGTGCAGGCTGCCTATGGAGGCAGGCAAACATTTGGCCAGCTGCTTAGTCATTGGTAATCCCTTAAGCAGCAAGAGGTGCTTTAGTTGTTAAATGGATCACCTAAGCCTCTTATGGGTGACTCTTGAAAAAGCGGGGAGCAATTGTGCTAGTTTTGGTAGGAACTATATTTTTGGCAGATGTTTCTATAGAAAAGGGGTGCTGCTCTATAATAAGCTGGTAGCTTCCAGCATCTGTCTCTTATTCCTTCTGAGCTTCTGCTAACCACATTGTTGAGGCACCATGCAGAGAATAACTTGACGGAAAGAGCTCCCTCACCATGAGGATGCGTTTGGGCTAGATTTTCAACCTTAGAATAATCTGCGAGAAAGACCTACTGCACCACAACAGCGCCATCGGAAATTGGTTCAGAGCAACAATCGGTGTGCATCAAGGATGCCTACTCTCTTTAACACTCTTCAACATCTTCCTAGAGCACACGCATCATGTCAGATGCCCTTGCAGATCACGAAGGCACAGTCAGCATAGGGGGTAGAGCAATCTCCAACCTTCGTTTTGCGGATGACATTGATGGATTGACTGGAGAGGACCAAGAACTTGAACAGGTCGTACAGAGGCTTGACACCATCTCCAAAGCATATGGAATGGAAATAAGTGCAGAGAAGACCAAAATGATGACCAACAACACCAATGGCATCAACATGGACATCAAAGTCCAAGGCCAATCCATCAACACAGTGCATATAGCTTCAAATATTTAGGAGGCATTGTATCAGACAGTGGGTCCCGACAGGAAGTCCTCTCCAGGATCTCACAAACAAACTGCTGTCCTGGCAAGGTTGAAGCCAATTTGGAAAGACAGGACCCTCAGCCTACATTCCAAGGTAAGACTGCTGCGTTCCCTTGTCATCTCCATTTTCCTGTACACTTGTGAAACAGGACCCTCACAGCAGATCTACAATGAAGAATACTATCCTATCCTATCCTGTCCTGTCCCATAACCCGAAGGTCGTAGGGGCACCACAGATGATCGTTTAACCAGCATACTCCATCTTTCTCTGTCCTCAGCAGCCCTCATGGCTTCGCTCAGTGTCAAACCAGTCCATTCTCGAATGTTGTCCTCCCACCTCTTTTTCGGTCTCCCCCTTCTTCTACCTCCTTGCACTGTGCCTTGAAGAATGGTCTTTGCAAGGCCTGATGATCTGGTGACGTGGCCATACCATCGGAGTTTCCGTTTCTTCACCACTGTGAGCAGGTCATCGTGTTGTCCAATGGTTTGTGTGATGGTCTGTCGGACTTCGTCGTTGGTGATGTGTTGGGTATAGGAAATGCACAGAAGTCTTCTGTAGCACCTCATCTCCATGCTTTGTATTCTTCGTTGGAGATCTGCTGTAAGGGTCCATGCTTCGCAAGCATATAGGAAGATGGAGATGACCAGAGAGCGCAGCAGTCTTACTTTGGAATGTAGACTGATGGTTCTGTCTTTCCAAATGGGCTTCAACCTTGTCAGGGCAGCAGTTGTTTGTGCGATCCTGGAGAGGACTTCCTGTCGAGACCCATTGTCTGACACAATGGCTCCTAAATATTTGAAGCTGTGCACTGTGTTGAGGGATTGGCCTTGTACTTTGATGTCCGTGTTGATGCCATTGGTGTTGTTGGTCATCATTTTGGTCTTCTCTGCAGTTATTTCCATTCCATAAGCTCTGGAGGTGGTGTCAAGCCTCTGTACAAGCTGTTCAAGTTCTTGTTCCTCTCCAGCCAATCCATCAATATCATCCGCAAAACGAAGATTGGAGATTGCTCTGCCCCCTATGCTGACTGTGCCTTCGTGATCTGCAAGAGCATCTGACATGATGCGCTCTAGGAAGATGTTGAAGAGTGTTGGAGAGAGTAGGCATCCTTGACGCACACCGATTGTTGTTTTGAACCAGTTCCCGATGACGCTGTTATGGAGGACTGCACTGGTAGCCTTGTCATACAGGCTTTTGATGACTTCTATAATTTTAGGGCTGATGTTGTACACTTTCATGGTTGCCCATAGAGCTGCATGCCAGACTCGGTCAAATGCCTTCTTGAAGTCTATGAACACATGATATAGATGTTGGTGCTGTAGGTATTTCTCACAGATTATTCTGAGGTTGAAAATCTGTTCAGTGGTACTTCGCCCTGCCATGAATCCTGCTTGTTCTTCAGCTATGATTTGTTCAGCTTGTGGTTTCAACCTGTTGAGTATTATTTTCAGGAGGACCTTGCTGGGATGGCTGATGAGGCTGATGGTGCGGTAATTTTCACACTCCTGAAGGTTACCTTTTTTGGGAAGAGTGATGACAAGCGACTGGGTCCATGGTGTAGGCCATTCCCCACTCTGCCAGATCTTGTTACAGATAATGGTGAGAGCATCAGTCATCGCTTCTCCTCCTGCTTGTAGCAGTTCCGCTGGTATGTTGTCCACTGCCGCTGACTTCCCTTTCTTCAGCAATTGCACTGCCGCCTCAACTTCTTCCCGGAGAATTGGGAGGATTTCTTCTTCTTCTCTGCTCTCGGGACATGCTAGAACTGATGGGTCTCCATTTGGTGTATGGTTGTAAA
Organism: Oncomelania hupensis; assembly: GCA_036898135.1. Taxonomy (NCBI): domain Eukaryota; kingdom Metazoa; phylum Mollusca; class Gastropoda; order Littorinimorpha; family Pomatiopsidae; genus Oncomelania; species Oncomelania hupensis. Next base: position 41,983,598 of record CM072513.1, read on the forward strand.
GGTCAGAGCTGTACTCTGTCCATCTGTCCAAGACTTCTTGTTCTTCTGTAAGGCAAATGCCAGACTTGCTTTGGATAGTGGAGACTTTGGGCTGTTTAACACTTGTCAGCCGCTTCACAGTCTGGTAGGCCTTCTTGCTGTTGTTCTTGTTCAGATTGTTCTCTATTTCCTGGCATTGATCTTCTATCCAGTTCTCCTTTGCTGTGCGCATGCCTTTTCGGATGTCATTGTTGATTTTTCGGTAGACATCAGCTCCCTGTGAGGTGTTCTTTTTTTTTTTTAACTCTCTTCGTTTATCACACAGATCCAAAAGTTCAGATGCGATCCACGGCTTCTTCTTTGGTCGGTGCTTGCCAAGGATCTCAGTGGCGGCATCTGTTACAGCTGAGTTGAAGGTATTGGTCATGGTGTTGACATCTACTTCGCCTGCCCCCAAAATAAGCAGTGGTGCAAATTTCCCTCCAATTGTGGCCTGAAATATTTTTGCCACCTCCGGGTCTTGCAGTTTGTCCAGGTCGAACTTCAGCCTAGTGCACTTTGCTGTATTTACTCTCTTCAAATGAAGAATACAAAGCATGGAAATGAGGGGCTACAGAAGACTTCTGGGCATTTCCTATACCCAGCGCATCACCAACAGCGAAGTCCAACAGACCATCACACAAGCCTTTGGACAACACGATGACCTGCTCACAGTGGTGAAAAAACTGAAACGTGGTATGGCCATGTCACTAGATCATCAGGTCTTGCAAAGACTATCCTGCAAGGCACAGTGCAAGGAGGTAGAAGAAGAGGGAGACCAAAAAAAGAGGTGGGAGGACATTAGAGAATGGACTGGTTTGACACTGAGCGAAACCATCAGGGTTGCTGAGGACAGAGAAAGATGGAGTACGCTGGTTAAACAATCATCTGTGGTGCCCCTACAACCTCTGAGTTATGGGATAGGATGTGGTATAAAGGCAGGGATATCAATTTTATATAGGAAAAGGAAAGGAAAGGAAATGTTATTTTTGAAATTTTAGATTGTCTGCATCCAAATACAATTATTGAAGGGAGTTTGAAAACCAGAGTACTCAGAGAAAACTCTCAGTGACTTTAATAGTCTTATACTTAAGTCACATAAGTTCACCCTTGTGGGAATTGAACCTGCTATATCTTCAGCATAGGAAACTGGCAACTAGTCAACTGTTCCACCAGGCCTCCACTTTTAAATAATCTCTGACAGTTGAATCCGTATACATTTTATTTGCAGCTCAAGGTTACCATCAGTTTAACGAAGGAGAATCTCCATTGGACTATCTCCAGAATGCTACAGAGATGCTAGCTAGTGCCCTCAAACACAAAGCCAAAGATGCCAGCCTTCACTTCCAGCTTGCGATGGTGTTAGAAGAGAGGTACTTTGTTGAAGACATGTTTGGACTGAAGAAAGCAGAGGTTGGTGCTAACTGCAGAATTATTACTTCTTTTTGACTCAATCATATGAGTGTAGCAATGTAAGTATGTACTCACCACAAAATACAAAATTTCCAGATTTAAAAAAATCTGCGAGAGATGTCCCAATTAAATTGTCGAAAAATTATATCTAAAGCAAAATAATGTCTCTGTCAGTCCATCGTTTGTCTGTGAAAACTTTAATGTACAACTCAGAACCTATTTTATATATCTCAACTGAACTTGGTAGGATGATGTATATCCATGAGAGCTCAATAATTATTGGTGATTGAATGGCCTCACTTCAAGTTCAAGAACTCTCAGTCAAAAATTAAAGTTTTTGTTGCCCATTTTTTCCCCTGTTATTGACAGTGGATGTAATTGTTTGGTTTATAATAGATATAAATGAGACACACACATACCCTGCATTTGGTCAATCTTAGTCCAAGGTTAAGGTCACTGGAGCCATCTAAAGTTTGTTCATATTGGTACTTTGAAATGACATAACTCTAAACTATGAGATACAAAGTCCAAACGTTGTAGATCGTAGCTTGATGTTTCATATACTTGAAATTATTGCTTTCAACTGGAAGGTCAAGGTCATTTTGGGCCTTACAAAAAAACTTCAAAATTTGTCATAGTATTATATCATATAGTAGAATGGTTTATAATTGACCCACAATATGAATCAACATTGGTTTATTTGATCATACTTGAGCATGAGGCCAAGTAAAAAGTTTATTTCAAGGTCAAAGTAATTTCATTGGTTTTCATCATTGTATAACTTGTGCTTTATTTTATTTGATCATACGTGAGTGTTCGTGTGATCTCAAGGTCAGCATTATCTCAAGGTTGTCAACATTACTTTGCGTTCTAATGCAACCAGTTACAGTTTGTATTACTTCTTACTGGGCACTGATTTTTATTGGAATATTGTGAAGAGACTCCCTAAGGATCGAGCATGTGAAGCATAATCTTTGCCCTTATAGTTTTTATTTGGATGCCATCAGTAACATCTCATTGATTAATATTGACCAAAAGCATGCAGCATACAGCTAATGCTTAGCTTATGATGTTTTGACAAAACAATCTATGCATTTCAGGACAAAGATGACATTCCTACTTTCAACCTCCAAGCTAAGGAGAGTTCTAAAGAGGAAGAAGTGTTGGCTATTTGCAAGCTGCGAAAAGTAGAGGCTAGTGCCCCTGTGGCTATGCAGCTGAAAGCTCTGGACGAAGAGTACCACCATTTACTAGACAGTGGTCAGAGTGGCAAGGCTGACCATGTTATGGGCCTTTATGCCTGGTACTCCAAGAAAATCTCACAGGTGGGCAATTGCAAGGATTGTAGATAAGTACAGGGTTATTTTTCTGTATGATGATGATGATGATGATGATGATGATGATGATGATGATGATGTTGTATCGATTTTTATTCATCAGATTAACATAAGTTGTACTGATAATGATGATGATGATGGTGGTGATGATGATGATAATGATGATGTAGTCTTGTATACCACAGCTAGGTATCCATAATAATAATAATAATAATAATAATAATAATAATAATAATACAGGATGCTATGTACGCGCCTTTCCCCAAGGCTCAAAGCGCGGCGATCTATACCAACATACACGCTCACCTGTCTCATTTACCCTCACACACACCAATACACATACGTCAAACAGTGGTGTAAAGGCAGGGAGATCGCTATTAGAAGACGTAAGAAAATCGAATTTTATTTTTGAAATTTTAATATTGACTGCATCCTGTACCATTATTGAAGGGAGGGATCGAACCCGCGACCTTCTGCATAGAAAACCGGCGACTTATCCACTGCGCCACAAGGCCACCCCATGGAAAAAGTTACCATTCACTGTGCTTGAAAAGGGACAAGGGAGTGACCATCAGATGTTTTTAAAAGTTTAAATTACACTACTGTAAACAGGTAGGACCAGTGAGGACAAATTAGTTTAATTTGAGATTTTGAAGAAAAATGTCTTGAGGGTCTTCTTAAAGCCAACTGATGACTAAAATTTTTTTTAAGCGAGAGGGAGGTCATTTCCACAGCTTTGAATTAACAAATGCCCTGTAACCCGACTGTGTTGTGGTTCATGGAGAGAAATTAGCTCTTCGAGATATTCTGGAGCAGCATCATGCCTATCCTATCCTATCCCGTAACTTGGAGGTCATAGGGGCACCACAGATGATCGTTTAACCAGCGTACTCCATCTTTCTCTGTCCTCAGCAACCCTGATGGCTTCGCTTAATGTCAAACCAGTCCATTCTCGAATGTTGTCCTCCCACCTCTTTTTCGGTCTCCCTCTTCTTCTTCCTCCTTGCACTGTGCCTTGCAGGATGGTCTTTGCAAGGCCTGATGATCTGGTGACATTGCCTTACCATCAGAGTTTTTGTTTCTTCACCACTGTGAGCATGTCATCGTGTTGTCCAATGGCTTGTGTCATGGTCTGTTGGACTTCGTCGTTGGTGATGTGCTGGGTATAGGAAATGCCCAGAAGTCTTCTGTAGCACCTCATCTCCATGATTTGTATTCTTCGTTGTAGATCTGATGTGAGGGTCCATGTTTCGTAAGTGTATAGGAAGATGGAGATGACAAGGGAGCGCAGCAGTCTTACCTTGGAATGTAGACTGATGGTCCTGTCTTTCCAAATTGGCTTCAACCTTGCCAGGGCAGCAGTTGTTTGTGCGATCCTGGAGAGGACTTCCTGTCGGGATTGTCTAATACAATGGCTCCTAAATATTTGAAGCTATGCACTGTGTTGAGGGATTGGCCTTTGACTTTGATGTCCGTGTTGATGCCATTGGTGTTGTTGGTCATCATTTTGGTCTTCTGTGCACTTATTTCCATTCCATAAGCTCTGGAGGCGGTGTCAAACCTTTATACCACCTGGTCAAGTTCTTGGTCCACTCCAGCCAATCCATCAATGTCATCCGCAAAACGAAGGTTGGAGAATGTTCTACCCCCTATGCTGACTGTGCCTTCGTGATCTGCAAGGGCATCTGACATGATGCGCATTAGGAAGATGTTGAAGAGTGTTGGAGAGAGTAGGCATCCTTGATGCACACCGATTGTTGTTCTGAACCAGTTTCCGATGGCGCTGTTGTGGAGGACTGCACTGGTAGCCTTGTCACAAAGCCTGGCCTGGCTTTAGGTGTTTATCATTCCTTGTCCGCTGCCGGTGCAGTTTCATGTGATGATCTCAAGCAAGAACTTGTAAAAAAATTTTTTAGATGGATTCAGAGAAAAGTTCCAATCAGTTCGGCCTGAAGTGGGTGAAAGTTTTTAACTTTTTAAAGTGATTTTTTCACTTGTTGGAAAGGTGGATCCAATTATCGGACAATGAACAGACTTTTGAAAGTCTGTGGAATCTTATTTTGTGTTGCTTCTGTTAACGAGAAATCTTGCTGTGTTTTTGAGGGAAATAAAATTGACAAAATTCGCGGCTTTGATTGACAGTGCTGAAGCATTTTATATGGCTCATCCGGAAAAGGATCTGGCAAGGAAGTCAGATTACTCCATTTTTGCATCCACGTCGATATCTCAGAATGTGTCCACTCATAATCAATTATGTGGGACAGGTCAAAGATGGAATAATTTCCATAGATTGGGATTCTGTGACTCTCCAAGGGGGAACTACCAATTCGCAGGTTATATTCCAAATAGGGGTTTTGCAAATTAAAATATCCATACACAATTAGTCTCTTCAAACAATCTTTCAAATGAAAATACGTATTCGAGACCTGTGCTCTTTCATAGGTAGACCTCCTCTTAACAAAGGACAGAATAGAAAGGTCACTGTTTGCTATTGTTGCGGGTGTGTAGGTCACATACCTTCATGGTATCCTTCTTCTATTGACAATGCTGCTGTTGCACAAGCATTTTTAGAGCCTCTAGATACTGAATGATTTTTGGGAATACCAAGACCTTCCAGATGACAGCTAGTCAGCTTAGTCACTGAAGTCATTTGCTCTGTTTATAACGAAAACTGTGGTCATCTAAATCTAGTACATGTATCTGGTACTGTAAATGGCCTCAAAGTAAGTGTGCTTAGGGACACCTGGGCTACAATCTGTGATGTTCATAAAAGACTGATTTCTCACGACCAGTACACTGGTGAGTACATAGGCAACGGTTTTAAATGTTGGTCTTTCGGTGGCCAAATTGAGGAATTTCCGTTGATCGAAGTGTCTGTTGACACTACATTTTTCTCTGGCACTGTTGTGTGTGGTTCCATTGATCAACCAATGGCTGATTTGATCTTAGGGAATTTGCCAGATATATCTGACCCTTTCTTTAGTGCAGCCACATCCATCCAAACTCAACATCATACTTGTTGTGATACTACCCATGCTCAAGACAAGAGGCAAGATAATCCAAAGAAACCTTTGAGTTCTGTCAAACAAGAATTGAACATTTCACCATCGGAATTTGCTTGGTTACTACCCATGCTCAAGACAAGAGGCAAGATAATCCAAAGAAATCTGTGTTCTGTCACGCAAGATTTGAACGTTTCACCATCGGAATTTCCAGAGGCAGGATGATATATCACCCTTGTTTGATCTAACCAAGTCAGGACAAATTCAAACAATAAGAACAGCATTAATTTACTACTTTGTTCAAAATGATATTCTGCACAGGCACTACGAAAACAAAGAATTTAGACCAGCCTACCACTCTAAGATCCTCAGCCCATAGTATCATCATGGCAGGTCATTGTGTTATCCGCAGCAGAATAACAAACAAAATATCATTTGAATTTGTTTGGCCAGTGGCCAGTGGTATCCGTTGGCACAAAAATTACGTTAAAACGTGTGACTTTTGCCAGAAAACATCCTCAAAAGGTCGAATCCCACCCATTTCTTTGGAAAAGATGCTGGCTATTTAAGAACTATTTAAACAGGTTGCCATTGATCTGGATGGGCCGATTTCTCCATCAGAGGAAGGCCACAGATACATACTATCTGTTACACTGTTGTTGGTTGCTTTTTTAAAAATCAGTAGTTGATTCAGCCCTGATGCTTGAATCCTGATAAGTGTAACTCAAATTTGTTTATCCACGCAACCTGTTCACTTAGCAACAAGGCAAAAGTCGTCGTATGAAGTTTTCCAACTTTATTCAGCATGTATCAACAACTGCATACGATCGCTCAATTGCTTTTCACTTTCTCTACTTCTACTCTCAAACAGTGCGGCACTAAATATAGTTTTTCTATACTCCAGAGAACGTTCGAACGTTCCATCGTTTTTTTTTATTCAACGTACATCAACTGCCCACAATCGCTCAATCGCTTTTTTCCACTTTCAACTTTTTCAACTCTCTACTCTCAGCTAATTGTTTTTTAACAGTGCGGCACTTATATAGTCTCTCTATACTCTAGAGAACGTTTGAATGTTCCAGCGTGACGCAATTACAGCCAATCAAAATTAAATTTGTCATCAGCACTATGCACTGTCTTACGTCATATAACCTTATTTAGTTTGGAAACGTCTCGCAACTACCACTAGATTTATCCACACGCTTCAATTGATAATAAACAAGCAACCCTAGAAAATTCTCCAATAATATCGACCAACGAAAATTATCAACATTATACAAAGCTTCTTCTAGCAACAACGCAAAATCAAATCAAAGGTAAATACACTGTTATTGCATGCTTTGCAAAACAAAACGATCGAATCTATCGTGCACGTCTCAAACGTAACACTATCATTGATAATAACCATACATTACCCAGAAGCTTTTCTGCTCGAATACATTGAAGGTTTCAGTTGGTGAAGCACTATTTTCCATGTTTCCTGTTATGGGATGTCCACAGGAAATGTTATCAGACTGTGATACTCGATCAGTTCAACTCTGAACTCATGAGCAGTATTCACCATTTGTTGTCAATCAAGCCATGCATATGTCGCATATGCACAGGCTAATGGCTGTATCAAACAATTTCATTGAACGTTGAAACCAATGTTGAAGAAAGTCTTTAAAAAACAACCAAAAGCATGGCATCGGTATATTCCTGTGATTCTTTTTGCGTGTCGAGAACTTCCTAGTGAGAGCACTGCATGGATTCTCACCATTTTAACTTTTGATTGGTTGTTGTTCTTGCAGACCCATTCAACTCCTTGCAAATACTTGGTCACAAGGTTCTCAAAATGATGATGCAAAGTATTTGTACAAATATTTGTTTTATCTTTAAAAAAGAAAAAGGTTCTTGAATCTTTTGAGCTGGCTCAAGAGAGCATCAAAAAAGCTGGTCAAGAACAAACACTACCATGATAACAAGGCAAATCCACAGTCTTTCAAGGATGATGATGAAGTACTGTTATTGCTATAAATTGCTCATGCAATGGCAAGGTCCCTTCCAGGTAAGCAAAGCTATGCATCCGGACTATCAAATTATAAGTTGGGCCCTTAAAAGCTTTCAAAGTATCTTTGCGGAAAGTCGTTCATTCTGCAGACTAATCATCGGCCATTGTCTTACTTTTCTTGTCAGTTAAAAAATGCTGTTAAGGTTGATCAGTGTATCCCATTGTTACACTGGTGGTTGGTTTTACTTATCAGTAGTTGATTCAGCCCCAATGCTTGAATCCTGATAAGTGTAACTCGGATTCGTTTATCCACGCAACCTGTTCACTCAGCAAAAAAGCAGGAGTCGTATGTTTTCCAACTTTATTCAGCGTACATCAACTGCATACAATCGCTCAATCGCTTTCCACTTTCTCTCTCAACTCAACTAAAACAGTGCGGTACATATATATAGTCTCTCTATACAAGAGTACGTTCGAATGTTCGAATGTGACACAACTATAACGAATCAGAATAAACTTCTTCATCACTGTCTTACGTCATACAACTTTCTTCATCATAAAAGAATCTCTCAACTTAATTATAGTGGATCTATGCAGATTCTTCGATCGATAGTAAACAAGCAACCCTAGAGAATTCTCCAATAATATCGACCAACAAAAATTATCAACATTATACCAATTAAGCTTCTTCTAACAACAAAGCAAAATTCAATCAAAGGTAAATACACTCTATTATTGCATGCTTTGCAAAACAAAACGATCGGATCTATTGTGCGCGTCGCAAACGTAACATAACCCTCCACACAAGAAGAAATTTACTTAATTTCTTTCAACAACGTTGAGACGCAATCCACAAACAAAGTCCAGAACTAAAACTTTTTCCAGTCTGTCTGGATTCTGTCAATGTTCTTAGTTCATTACACAGAGTCAATGTACTTGTCCGTTATGATTGTCATCGGCCTTGGGTCAAAGACAGTGATCTCATGGGCTTTCCTGGAGTCAGTGTATCCTCTATTGCCCCCTGCATCCATCGAATGTCCGATGAAGTCGCGTTGTCAGTTCCCAGAATGCACTTGCTGGGTCTCACGGTCAAGTTGGCTTCTGTGAGATGGTGAAACAGCTCCCTTAAGGTCTGCAGATGTTCCTTCTAGGTCTGGATATGGACTAGCAGGTCGTTCCAGTAACACACGACGTTGTTCATCCCTTTGAGCATTTTCCTCATCCCTCTCTTCAGGGTAGCACCGCTGTTGGCCATGCCAAAAGGCATCCTCAGGCATACGTACGTTCCATCAGGAGTTATAAAAGCAGTCCTTTGTACGTCTTGTTGACGCACGGAGACTTGCCAATAACCCTTGCTGAGATCAATCTTTCAGAAGGTTTTACTTCTTGATAATTGGCGGAAGAGGTCTGCTGCAGTAGGCATCAGCTCAGGATCGAAGACGGTGATCTTGTTAACCTTCCTGTAGTCGATGCATACTCTGTTGCTCCCATCCTTCTTCATGATCACGACAGGGGCAACTGGACTCCCTGATGATGCCCATCTTCAGCATGTCGTCGATGTTTTTCTTCAAGGATTCATGGGCCTTGAAAGGGATCAGGAAGGGTTTGGATCGAACGGGAATATTTGAAGTGAGGTGGACTTCATTTTTCCACCAAACTTGCCCATAAGGTCCTTGAGCTCCATCTTTTGACCTTTCGTCAAGCTTGGTCCTAGCTTAACATCATCGATGCCTTCTTTGCTGTGGAAGTCTCCAAGTTCCAACAGTTCCTCGCTATCAAAGCTGTCGTTGATCACAACTGCTGTTGCTGCGTGTACAGTCTCTGATAGCCTTTCCACATACAGCTTAAGGAGGTTGGCGTGGTATATCTTGGAAAGCTGGCCGACCTTCACCTTGTAGTCGTTGATCCCCACCACGGTCTCAACTTCGTACGGGCCTTTCCACTGCATCAGCAACTTATTGTGATCGGTAGGTAGCAGCACCAGCACTTTGTTGCCAGGTTTGAACTTCCTGTTCATAACCCTACGATCATAGTAGTGCTTTCCACAGTCCTAGGACTTCTTCAGGTTTTCTCTGGCTATCTCGAGAGTCTGCTCCAGCTTCTCCCGTAGCTCAAACATGTACTGGTAGCTGTTCTTTACCTAGGGGGTGCCTACTTACTTCGTCCACAGTTCTTTCAGGATGTGCATTGGCCCTCGGATGGTTCTTCCGTACAACAGCTCGAACGGAGAAAAGCCGGTGGACCTGCGATACTTCTCTGTAGGTGAAAAGTAAGGGGTTGATGTAGCGATGCCATTGTCTTGGCTGCTCGCAGCACAGTTTCTTCAGGGTGGACTTCAGCGTAGCATTGAACTTTACGATGAGCTTGTTGCACATTGGATGGTAGGGTGTCGTAGTCAAATGCTGGATGCTCAACAGTCTGTTGACCTCCTTCATAAAGTCAGACGAACTGCGTCCCGAGGTCTGTCAGGATTTCTTTAGGCACTCCAAGTCTACTGAACATACCCATCAACGCCTCTGCCACTGTTTCAGTGTCATTCTTCTTCAGAGGCACTGCTTCCGGGTACCGAGTCGCATAGTCTACTAAAGTCAGTACCCACCGATGACCTTAACTCGGAGGTTTTATTTCGACGATTAAGTCCAAGGCCACCCTCTTGAAAGGTGGGTCGATCAAGGGCATCCTGCGCACTTTAAGGACCCTTCCTCGAGGTATATGGTCTTCTGGAAAATGTCACATGATCGGCAGAAACGGCTGACATCCGCATGGTCCTGGTCAGTAGAATACTCCCTGGATTCTGTCCGACGTCTTCTTGATGCCCAGGTGACCTCCCATGATGGAGTCGTGACCCAGCAAACCAGCCCGATCGGGGCCCCACTCGGGCCGCATAGAGCATCCCAACTTTTGTCGGGTTTTAGTAGGGACCCACATAGCCCTACAAAAACCCGATGCGTAGCGGAGTCGAGAAATGTGGATGCGTAACGATTCGCCCTCCCGTGTGCCGCCCGATTCTGCCCCACCACAAAGCCACGCTGCGCACACGCTAACATAGGCCTACTCTGGAATGTTTCGTCTGCTTCACATATGTTGCGGCGTACGTATGTGAAAAATATTTATACAAAATCAATTCAGCAAGATATCATTATTTAATTGTGCTTATAATTCTTAATTTTTATCATACAATATGTAAAATATTGTTAAAGTGTTTCTTTTAACTATTGTATTTATTTATACATTATAAGGCAAGGGTAAATTTCCGTGCCCATTACTGCTGGTCTTTTCCGGTTGTACTTAGGCGCCAATTTTCTAAAGTTTTCTTCTACAGTTGCATGTGCTCGGATATTCATATTGTGTTTGCCTGCGAAAACCTATTCCGCTGTGGTAGTTTTTTGGGGCTTTGCCTATCGTTTATGTATTTACACACGATTTCGATAGCGACGAAGACCACGTTAATATAGGCTATATCCAAGGAGTACTAAAGACTGTAGTACTCCTTGGCTATATCGTTATCGAAATGGTGTGTAAATACTTAAGTGAGGACACACCAAGGACTTCCGAAAACAAAAACGCCTGTGCCGACAGTCCCTATTAACACCAGACATCTCAATTCTTTCTTCATGCAATCACATATCATAAACAATATGTGGGATATGATTTTAGGGTAAATCAGCATTGGCCAGGGATGGGGCATTATCGGGGTTGTTTCTGGTTTAAGTTGGGTTACAATAGGGTTGGTGTTGGGTATCCTGACGTATGCCCGATCTTTGCCGGAATCGGGTTACCGTTCGGCAAAGGTTGGGTTACGGTCGGGTAAGTTTTGGGTACCCCGACGATCGCCCAATCTTTATCGAAAGTCGGGCTACTGTTTGGCGAACGTGGGGTTACGATCGGGTAAGTTTCGGGTAGCCCGACGATCGCCCGATCTTTGCCCGAATCGGGCCCGAGTCGGTTCCAATTTCCATTTGCCCGATCGGTAGCCCGATCTGGGCCCCATCGGGCTGCTTGATGCGGGCCCCATCGGGCCCTGAAATTGTGGTTAGCTGGGCAGCTACTTCCATCACTTGGCGCCTTAGGGGTAACGGTACCAAGACTTGACGTAGTGGTTTACCTCCATTTACCCTCGGGTGCTGGAAGATTCTGTACAGGATCTTAGCCTTCACCTCGAAATAAACCATGCCACTGCCTTTGGTCAAGTGGTCTTGGCGGTTCCTGTACTTGTTTAAAGTGCTATGAGCTTCCTGGAGCTGGATCAGCTTATCACTGTCCACAATGGCGGCTTTGGAGCTGTCGGCGACCTTCAGTGGCTTAGACGTCATGTCTCTCTTGGCCTGGGCCCTAGTAGTGACAGCACCGACGATCTCTGGTCGGCGGAGATGAGCCGGAGTAGCCACATTGTCTCGTAGCAGCTCTGTAAGGTCTCCATCGGGAAATGGCAATGGATCCTCCTCCACAACTTCGACGCGCAGGACTCCATTCTGAATCGGGGTCGTCGGGTCATCTCGCGCCGTCGATATTCCTGATCCTAGTCGTATAGCGGCTTCTTCAGGCAAACCGCTTCTACTTCGCCTATGTAGAAAGGGGTGCTGACTTGAATCTTTGCAACTGGCGCTTTCACACATTTGCTGTCGGCCATGAGTGTCCATTTAGAATCGCTAGTGAACTGTTCTTTAGCGATTAGATCTTCTCTGACGATGACCCCACTGCAGCCCAAGTCTCTTAGGACAGTCACTTCATGATTTCCGACGCATCCCTTGGAAACAGGCATGTTCTGGACGTTCACAGCTGCGCTGGCGACGACGGGGATGGATTTTCCGTTGGCAAGGAAAAGTTGGCCATCGGTCATGCACTCTTGCACGTTGGCAGGAGTAGCTAGGAGCTCAGTCTCACTCGGAAGAATGACGCTCCCGCCGCACACTTGATCGTCAGAACTACTATATAGTTCGCCTTGCTTGGAGAAATGCCTCTGTCGGTTGCCTGCCGCTGCGTTGTCTGTAATGCTCTGCTGTCAGCTAGTTCTGTTTTGAGGACAGTTGGCAGCTCCGTGGTCTGTAGCATTGCAGATGAAACAGCCTCTTGAATGCCCTTCCCTGGAAGGTGGCGTGGAGTCCGTCTGTCTCTGGCTTGTCTGACTTCCCTGGATCTGGTTCCCATGGTTTCCAGTCTTCCGAAAATGTTTAGTCGCCTTGGGTGGCCCCAGCATCTTACCATAAGCGATGAGATATCTTTCAGCAGCCTCAGTCACATCTTTAAGCATCTGCAGCTTTTGTAATTTTAAGTGGGTCGCCAGGTCCTTGTGACCACACCGACTCAACCAAAGCTTTTAGGTTTTGAAGCTAGTTCAGCCAGGCTAGCTATAAATAGCTTTGCCGGTGCTCTTCTTTCCTTTCCTTTCACTGAAAGGGAGGGTGTAGGCAAGCTGTAAATAGCCCACAGCCAGCAAAATGTGGGAGAACCTAAGAGTGCTCACGCCTGTGCTTTCTTTCACTGGAAAGGACTTTCCAGTGGAGCTACTAGGCTAATTATAGCTGGCAAGCCCTGCAGCCAGCCGGCTAGCCTCATATCATGCCTGCAGTCTCACTTCCCACGCTGCACGCTAACATACTAGACAAAGAACGGCGAACGACTGAGTGGATATCATTCTCTAATTCTGTGCTATATAATTGATCATATTATGTGAAATATCGTTTGTATTGTGGTAGTCCTTTTGCATTTTAGTTACTTTCATATCTGTGTGTTGTGTTAGCATAAACTAAATATCAGAATACCATTTAGTTTGTCTTATATTTTAGTCGATTTGACCGTGTGTACTGATCGGCCCTTCATTGCCTTGCAACGGACCGGTTTTCGATCTAGTGTATATACGCGTTTTAAATACACATTTAAATCCTTTCTACAATGTTCACCATTTGAAGTCACTTAGTACACAGTTTGAACTTTCTGGTGATGTGGTCGACATTATAAAATATTTTCTTGTGTTTGGTTGTTGGCCTCTGTAATAAAAGCGAATTTACGAAAGTCTCGTGGTCCTAATGGTGCAAGCAATAGGCACTCAATTGCATGTAGCGCAGCCGCCCGCCAGCCACCTTGCTGGCCCTATACAGTACAGAGCTTGGCGCGCGGTTAAAGTAATTATAAGCTTCCAGGCGAGTGCCAGTTGCATAGCTTGTGCCGTGCACGCCTGTCTATAAGTGGTCCTTTCAGACGGCAGCTATTTACAGCCCTTGTTCAGCCTCCTATGATCCCTGCACACTGGCTGAACCACCAGTAGCCAGGTCAGAGACGGGTCGGTGGCCTTGGCGTCGCGTCGACTACTGGCACAAGCATTTAGTGCTAGCTCTAAGCTGTAGAGCTTATAGTAACCAAGCCTATTGCAGTGCTAGTGCTGTACATGTAGCCAGACCAATTGTTCCTCACGCCTGCACGCTATTAGAAACTACTTTTGCTCGCTGTGCACAAGTATTTTATGCCTAAGAAAAATTCCTGCTGAAACTGAATGTATTTTAAAAACGAGAGAGAGAGAGAGAGAGAGAGAGATAATACATGCACACACAATCGATATGATACACACAGTAGACACATACAGTGATACAAACAAACTGAATGTAAACACACAATCAAACAAAGAGTAAATACAGTCAAGTTTAAAAGGACTTCACAAAACAAAGCAACAAACGAGACATTTAAGCAAAGTTCAAAGTACAACAATTTACAAGACTAGGGAAAAATAACACGTAATGAAATGTTATGTGTTCGTGGGTTTTTTTTTTCTATGGAGACATGCATTCACTTGAGAGAGAGAGAGAGAGAGAGAGAGAGAGAGAGAGAGAGAGAGATTAAACATTTAATAACATATCAGTCGTCATATCCAAATACAGTGCATGTAGAATGTGTATTGTGTTTTGCGATAATCTAGTGCGTGTGAATAAAAGTCACAAATGGAACTTAACACCATGCAAAAACAATTAATGTTACTCACCAAAATACAGCAATTTACAATGAAAAAACACATATACATATATATATACCGTTTCCATATTACCCGACTTTCCCTTACAATAATTTACAAAACAGAACAAAACAACACAACACACAAACGTAAACACATGCACACAAAAAAGACCTGTGTTCTTTTTTCAATGGAGACATTCATTCACTAATATGGAGAGAGGGAGAGGGAGAGAGAGAGAGAGAGAGAGAGAGAGAGAGGGAAGAGATGCAACATTTATTAACATATCTTAGGCATGCCTATGCAGTGAATTTACAATGGTTGAGTGTTTTTCGATATAACAAGCCTAGTGCGTGTAGGAAACATCACATGAAAAATTTATTGTACTCACCCTCGCTTCCAAGATCCCTCTTCCATCTTGCTGATGGGGATATATCCTTAATAAATCACCACTATACCTGTCATTGTCACACAACACGGCACACTGTTCAAGCGATTGAGTCATGTCATGAAGAGTTCACTGTCACTCAACATGGCCCACCGGCCAAGCGATTCAGTTATGCAGGTACAGTACGATGAACAACGATCATCATAAATGTCACTTTCACAAAAGGGGCACACTGACCAAGCTTCACTGCTGTACTGGTAGTGGTAGGTACAGGGCCGGGTAGACTGAACAAAGACAATTAACAAAACGAAGAAAACGCCACAAAGATGTATGCAAATTATAGTTTTATAAAAGTTCTACTTCCCAGTAATATAAAATAGCAAACCTTATAAACTATTCTCCTTATTCGCACGGTAGTGTATGTATTGTCTTTCTCTGTCTAAAAAAGGGGGAAACAATTAAGGGGAGGGTGTAACCTGTATTTCCATCCTTTTAATTTTTTTTTTGGGGGGGTGGCCAGCAGCATGGGTGAAGTTTTAATCTGTTGCTCTTTCATTAACAAGTGAAGTTGTTTTGCCTTGTTTCTCAAGCCCCATGCTCTCCTTTTCAGGGAGTTGACTTCAGCGTGCATTCCTTCACCTCCCTGCTCTCCATGTAAACCCAGCCCAAATCCCCACCTACGCATCCAATCTACACAGTGTGTTTCAAGAATATGCTGCTTTGGGGTGACATTTTTTTCTGGACAGAAACGAGCCCTGTAAAACTCCATGTATTTGGAAATAGCTTCCTCAGAGTTCTTGAGGTCATTGTGACTAACTGGTTTTTTGTGAGAGAGAAGCCTGTGTACTCTAGCATAAAGCGTGTTCAGTTTAAAGTATTTCTTTCTGATATCGCATGCCGCAGTGACAACACCAAGGTCATCTGTCAATGTATCTGCCCTATCTACACTGTCAGTTATTTCACGAATCGTTTCATCTTTCAGGTACTTGTTGCAGTGATTCCCAATGAAGGTGCCTGCAAAGTAGGCCTGTGGTGTTATGTGATACTTCTTCAAAATCTTATTAATCTCAGCTACAATTGGCCCCTCAGTTTTGTCAAAGACTGCTATGTCGTTCAAACGCACTTCGCGATTTGTTTGACGAATGCGATGAAGGGTATTAACGTAGGTTATGAATGCTGGTGTAGTGTTTTTGAGGTCTGGCTTTTTTTCTTTGGACAGTGCCACTGCAATTTGCTTGTCAAGATTGTGACAGTCATTTACAAGGCACTCATGGTGTCTGTTTACAATCCCTAGAAGCAGATGAAGGTAAGGTGGTGCTACATGAGACAGTTTGATGTCCCATACTGGTCCTCGAACGACATTGTTGAACTCCTTGGCATGCGTTTTATTACTGCCAGATTCCTGGAATTCCTTCAGGTCTTCACTGATGTTGCTTAACGTTCTTTTAGGGACTGCTTCTTGCTCTGCAGGACTCAATTGCATCTGCGTTTTTGAAATCTGACACCAAAGACATGGATGATTACTCTGGGGTCCTGATAGTCCATACATTTTCATCAGGAAATCGTAATCCCCGAACATAAACACTCGCATTTTTTTCCCTTTCCAAGACATCTCGCGCAGGGCATTGATTCCATTTTTAATCTTATAGCCTAAAATAGTCTTAAGGTTTTGAGCAGAATCTTTGGCTTCAGTAAGCACAACAAGCTGGGAGTTTTCCTTAGAATTTGGATTGTGGAGATTAGCTATTTCTAGGACAACTTTAAAAGTACCTCCTCCATGGTCACCCCCAATTTTAACCCAAATTTCATTTTTTGGGATGATGCTATGCCACGTGAGCGTCTGCATTCTCTCATACTTGTCCAACAGATCGGACACAAACCTCGGCCAACTGTCAATTGCAACCACGTACATGCCCTTCTCTACCTCCTTTTTAGTAACTTTGTTAATGCATTTGAGAGCCTGTATGTTTACTTCTATTTTTCCACTCAACAAACTCTCTTGGTATTCCCTCTCCTTTTTTTCACAGACCATTTTGATACCTACTGCCTTGCTTAATTTTCTTAAATGCCTTTGTTTAGCCCAGCTAAGTGATAGTTTGGCTCTAATTTGTGCCGCTGATTTTGAGGAGATGTGTGACTGTCCCAACCCAGCTGTTTTTAGAATCTCGTTCCTTTTCCGCTGTGTTGTATGTTTAAGCTCAGTGCTTTGTTGTTTAATTAAATCTGCTTCTGTGGGACCTGAAATTTCTTTCCGTATATTGGCAATTTCTTTCGCTCTTTTCTTTCTCATTGGGGTAGAAACTAGAGCTGATGACTTTTTAGCTCTCACTATCTTCTTCAGAACCAATTGCTGTGCTTTAGTCTTGCATTCCAAAGTTTTCTTGTCATGTGACTGCGCTAGTTTGATTCTAACTAAACATGTTAGGTACTTTTCCTCTGCTTTTGTCAATGGTGCTTGCAACTGTTCTATTGGACGAAGTTGATTTTGTGTATTCATGCCTAATACCGTTTGGGCTTGCATCTCTGATGATGCTGAGGCAGCTGACACAGATGTAACATTGTGAGAACTTGTGTCACTCTCTCTTGAAGCTAATCGAGATGATACCAGATCAAAAAGACGTTTTCTGACGGCACTTCTTTCAGTTTGAGGTGTTGAAGAGCTCTGTGGCTGGAAGTTTTCAACACTAGCATTTATACTGTCACAAACCCCACTACTGTCAACACTGATGCTTTCAACACTAGCATTTATACTGTCACAAACAACACTACTGTCAACACTGACGCTTTCCTTTTGATTTTTGAGATTGACAGCCTTTTTACTTGCCTTTTTTCGTGTACCAGTACTACCTACACTTTGCTCAGAAAACCACTGACACACACTGCAGTCAGATCCATCAATTTTAGAGTTGTACTCTGCCCACAAAACTTTTGTGCTATCAATGTCATCACATGCTGCTTTTAAGAGACCCTGAGATGGAATGTCCTCCTTTTGGTTTCTATTCAGTTTCACCAAGCGAATACAGCATGATAAACATAATGTTTTGGAGTATGTAGTGCCATTTGCTTCTTCAGACACTTGAATGCCATGAAACCTGTACAGGTAGGAAGCATAATTTTGGCAAAGCTTAATAGGAGCATGCTTGCCCTTAACTGGCTTTGATCTTCTGCCACAAATTCTACAAAGGGAGTGCAGTCTTTGTATGTGGAGGTCTTCTGTATGCTGCATAGCAGCCATTCTCAATTGCACAGCAGCCATTCTCAACTGACAGATCAAACTAAATATTAATAAACTTTAGGAAAACCCACAATAACTGTAATACATTACGCACACTCACAACACAAACGATACACACAATGTACACACATACACATAAACTGAATGTAAAGACACAATCAAAGGGTACGTAAAGTTAAGTTTTAAAGGACTTAACAAAACAAAGTTAAAATCAAATGACACATAACAAGTAAAGAATAGAAAGAAAGAAAAAACAAAACCCAATAAAGAGAATCAAAGCATACATGCGGTGGAAACGTATTGCGGTACACGGTAACACATCACATATGCACAGTGAAGATGCTGGCTGGCCGGCTGAGCTACATGCAATTGTGTGCATGTGCCTATAGCTTGCACCATTAGGACCACGAGACTTTCGTAAATTCGCTGCACTTACAGAGCTCCAGCAATCAAACACAAGAAGATTTTTATAATGTCGACCACATCACCAGAAGATTCAAACTTTTTACTAAGTGTGCTTCAAATGCTGAACTTTGTAAGAAGGATTCAAATGTGTAATTACAATGTACACGTATACACACTCGAAAACGTAAAACCGGTCTACTGCTAGTAAGCTTACAGTGCAGGATCAGACAGCTAGTGCCGTCAAATCGACTTAAATATAACACAAACCAAATCCATTTCGTGGTTATAGATTATGCTACCACAAAACACAGATATGGAAGTAACTTAATGCAAACCATTATCACAATACAAACGATATTTCACATAAAACGATCACTTTTAGTACACAAAAATAGGATGATGAGCCATACGTTTCCTCATAGCTGTGTATTGCAGAGAGCGTGGGGTTGGCGTCTGCATCTGGATTTGCCGCGCGCGGCTCCACGCTTCGCTAAAAATAGCTTGCACATGTTGGCAGAGAGCACAAATTTTACTCAGGGCTAGACAGGCGTGCGTGGGTCGCCGGCCGTCTCAGCAGGTTATAAGCAGTCCAGCCTGCGTTAAGGGACCCTACGAGGCGGAACTAAGGGAGTTTTTAGACACAGTCAGAAAGTACTTGAATGCACTGCTGTGTGCTTTTTACATAGGCATTGAACTGGTGTGTGACAGGCATTGAGAAATTGCTCCTTCACAATCAGGTCATGGAGACTGTCGTAAGACTTCCCTTCGCCTGATAATTCCACCTACTTGTGTAAGTATGACGACAGGCGCTCCACAAATTGCTTTGGTGTCTCGTGTGACAAAGGCCGGCATTCATGGAAGCCCTTCTCTGTGAAGCTGTAGCACTGCAATAGGGCCTCTTTCAAGACGTTGTAGTTTTTGGCGTCATATCGTTTGACAGTCGAGTGTGCTTGCCCCGTCAGAAGTGCACTTAATCGAATTGCCCAGTCTTGAGGTTGCCAGCTAGAGCTTTCAGCGAACCTTTCAAATCTCGCCAGATAAGTGCATGTCGATCTGGTCCTTCCCGTCGACAAACGCTGGCAATTTTGGAGCCTTGTGATTGCTGATAACTTGTGGCGCATGCTGATTGTTTTGGATAAGCGCCAACTCTATAGCTGGTTCTGACGCTCAGCCTCTAATCGTCTCTTTTCCATCTCCTCACGCCGACGCTGGTCCTCTCTTTCATCTTGGTGACGCTGCACTTCGAGTTCTCTTTCTTCTCGGCAACGTTGTTCTTCTAATTCTTTCTTCATGCCGCCTCTGTCCCAGACAGCACGGCAATATTGGTGCAACACTGCCCTAACATTGACAGTAACATTGCCCTAATATTGGAGTACAACATTACATTACAAATCGCCCTATTATTGCAGCAATATTGGATTTTACATTGTATCCAACGTATACCCAATATTAGTGCAATATTGCTTCTACACTGCAACAATATTGCTCTAATATAGGCTGAATATTGCATCCACATTGGATTTAGTATTGATTTCAATATTTTTCCATTGTCAGTGTAATGTTGCTCTTATATTGGTTCAATATTGGTATGATTTGTGATTTTCATTATTCATTGGTTCCAACATCTATCCAATGTAAGTGTAATATTGCTCCAATGTTGGTTCAATTTTGGTTTAATTTGCGATTTTCATTATTCATTGGTTCCAATATCTAGCCAATGTCAGTGTAATGTTGGTTCAATGATTGGTATGATTTGTGATTTTTATTATTCATAAGTTCCAATATCTAGCCAATGTCAGTGTAATGTTGGTTCAATATTGGTCTGATTTGTGATTTTCATTATTTATTGGTTCCAGTATCTATCCATTATCAGTGTAATATTGCTCCTTTGTTGGTTCAATACTGATCTGATTTGTGATTTTCATTTGATAAAAGGTTTCTCCTACTTCGATGCATTATTATAGAGTACAGAGCAATGAATAATTAATCGAAGTAGGAGAAACCTTTAATCCAATGAAAATCAAAATGAATAATGCACCAACATATATAATTGATGGAACAAAGCAACCAAAATAACGAACACTTCAGGTTTTATATTAGTACAAACAGTTGATGAGTTTCTCAAATAACATTTTAAAAATGTTTTATCAGCAACCAAGTAATAATTATTCAAAAATTAAGTATTTTAGAGCATTTGTTTTCTATAACTTACAAAAATAACTTCAGACACAAAAATATATTGCAGTAACAGTATACCCGAATTATTCCTGATTATATTTGCTTATTTTGCATCAATAAATTGTACAATCAACATTAATTACAATAAAGCTCCAGATAACATTAACAAATTCATTTTATTTGTGTTGTTTTATTGCACAATGTCCCTTTGGAAACTTATTTGGGGTGGGGAGTGGGATCAGTTTTCCATTTTCTGTTTCACTCAATGTAGTACATACACCTGGTTGTATTGTTCTGAATGCGATAGTTGCAGAGCCTGACATGGTGCAGAATTTCACCTTATAAAGTTTCTCAAGTATACAGGTTTTTAAGAGAATGTTAACTTAAAATGAATTAGTTAACATAGCACACACACAGCCACATACACCATACACTCGTACAAAACCAGAGGCAAAATTTTGTATCACTTATTTCACTATTGAAATTCAATAAACCACAAGCAATAAACATATAATCAAAATTTCAATTCAATTCAATTTTAATCCTCTGCATGCCAGCTGTTGGACTGGATCGGCTGTCAGTCTGGTTCTACTGGCTGTTGGACTGGTTCTGCCAGTCTTTTTGCTGCCTTTTCTTGATTTTTACGAGCTTCTTCTCTTGCTTTTGCCTACCCCTGTACCCCTGTCACATGACCTGGTCAGGAAGTGGCTGTTGATAGTGTCCAGCTCAGTTATGTTGCTTCTGGGAACTCTTCCTTGCTGCCACTGAGGAACAAAAGACAAAGAAAATATCACAAGCAGCATACATGTCTGAAGCAATTAAATGTGTACATAATTTGTAGAATCTTCACACAAGCAAGTTCTGAAATTGTTTTTATATATTTCCATGTCCTCGTTGGATCTGTAAATAAGTTCACCCAGTGTAAGCTACATAGAGTGTGAGGGCCCAATGAGTTACCTTGAGAATAGCACCATGTTAAAGTTATTTCTTTCTGTCAACAATTTAAAGTCACAAAACTGCAAATCATCTGTCTGCTGCACTATATTCATAAATTTACTAAATTTGTTTAACTGTTGGTAATTCTGATTAATGTTCAATCAGAATTTTAGCTTCTCACTTTGGCAGTGGAGAAAACAAAAAGATCCCTACATACCATAAACCGTATTTAGGAGATCCTGAAAGTCCTTCAGCCTCCCCCTCGTCTTCATTTTTCCAGTTGCCATATACCTGAAGGCCAGTCTTGGGACAACAGCTACTTTCATATTTTTTCTGTCACATCCTGGTGGCTAGTGCCTCCTATATATGGCTGACAGTTACAGGACCTGTAATCATGAATACAGTAATTTAGTCATTTTATTTAACTCATTAGAAATGCTACAACAGAACGTTTTTAGCAATAAAATGACTCAAATTACCTTGACCTTTCGTGAAATACTTTTAAGTATTGCCAGCAAAGCAGAAAGTGTAACCAGTAGTAGCCCATAAAAAAAAGTTCAAATGCTAGGCTTTCTGAAGTCTGATCTTTTATATTATCCTTAAACTGTTCACCATCTGAATCAGAATCTCATCAACTGATGATTCTCTTGCTTCAACTTCAGCCAAAAATTCCTGCATATCAACATCATATGTTCTTCTCTTTCTTGTCGCTGCTGTTCAATTTCTCTTTCTTGTATTCTCTCCTGAGACTTGACGTACTCCGTCAGCTGCTTGCCTTTTAGATTCAGTTCAAGTCCTTTTTGCCAGAAGTCAGCCATCTTGATACTTTTCTGGAAAGTTCTTGACAGTGCTGCGTTTTTCTAGACTGTTAAGAACAGCATGCTTTCTGCAGTAGCGCCGATCGATGCTTGGCACTAATCACCTTTGCTGACGCAGGCCCTGCTGTCCTCGATCGTCGTATGCGACGCTGCTCCACGCTGGTTTTGATGTACACACTCCTGTGTTGAAGTAGACGCGACGTCCGCTCGTCGCTCTCTGTAATACTGGCGATGTAGCTCCGAGACTGTCCCTCGACGTAGTCTTGCTGCAGCCACGTAGCCCCGGTCTGTTGTTCGCTCACGAAGCAACTCTTCGGCGATTACACACCCTTGCAGTCAACCCGAATCTATCGAGGATGTAGTCCCAGTATGTTGGCCCCTCCCGACGCAACTCGTTGGCGGCTACCCTTGATGACTACCTCTCGTAACGTTGCTTGTTGTCGCAGTTGAACCCTTGGCTATGGTGTAGATCGCAGCTTGACCCCCCCAAAAAATACACTGGTGGTTGGTTTTCCTTATCAGTAGTTGATTCAGCCCCAATGCTTAAATCCTGATAAGTGTAACTCGGATTCCTTTATCTACGCAACATGTTCACTCAGCAACAAAGCAGGAGTCCTCGTATGAAGTTTTCCAACTTTATTCAGCGTACATCAACAACTGCATACAATCGCTCAATCGCTTTTCTCTTTGTCTCTCAACTCAACTAAAACAGTGCGTTACATATATAGTCACTCTATACTCCAGCGAGAACTTTCAAATGTTCGAGCGTGACACAACTATAACCAATCAGAATAAACTTCGTCATCACTGTCTTACGCCATACAATCTTCTTCATCATAAAAGAATCTCCCAGCTTATAGTGGATCTATCTAGATTCTTCGATCGATAGTGAACAAGCAACCCTAGAGAATTCTCCAATAATATCGACCAACGAAAATTATCAACATTATACCTAGCTTCTTCTAACAACAACGCAAAATTAAATCAAAGGTAAATACACTCTATTATTGCATGCTTTGCAAAACAAAACGATCGAATCTATCATGCGCCTCTCACAAGTACTATCGTGCGCATCGCAAACATAACACCCATACACTTCTGAACCCACTGAGGATATTTTTCAAGCAAGGATGACAGTGTACTATTGTACATGGACACTAGTATGTCGATATCATCAGTTAAGCAGATCGGATATTGTGGGTAAAGTTCACCTTAGCAGGATGGCTTCACCATGGATGTCACAATTGTTATCAAAAAATGGTCTGTTATTTGTAAGTCTTCCACATCCACAGACTTCACAATACCAGGGTTGAGAGTGGACCTACAAATAATTCAATCCAGAGTGTGGCCCTCATTTTGGGTGGGTACATCATGTACATGTTGAGTGAGATCATTCGAGTCCAACAACTGACACATCTTCTTTGTGTCAGAATCTGAGGTAACATCATATTGAATATTAATGTCTCCCAGTATCAGTAGAAACTTATGGGAGGCAGCAAGGGAAGAAACTACTTGGGCAAACTTCTTGCAAAACATGGCATTAGTAAACCTGAGTAGGGATCGAGTGTAGTACACAGACATGACATGCACTGTTAACTTTCCACGAGTCATGGTGAAACAAAGACTCAAAAGTGTTGTAGATTTCATTAAAAGTTCTAACCACAAGAGATTTCTTATGAATGATGGCAATGCCATCACCAGTTCTGGAATGTCTTGGTCGATTCACAAATATGTAGCCCATAAGAGTCAACAACGCAATCACGGTCTTGTCACCTGCTTCTTTCTGCCACGTTTCAGTAACGACGCGTATATCCAAATCTCTCTCCAAGATTAAATCATGAATGTCATTTGCTTTTTCCACAGCAGACTGCACGTTAAATAAGCCAATCAGCAACTCATTGTATGATCTGGCTAAGTGTACATTCACAGGATAAATTTTCAGAAACATTCACATCATCATCAGCTACTTGATTGTCAAATACAGCAAGCAGAAAAACAAGTAATGTTGGTAATAAGGCATTAGAGATTGCCATCTCTCCCTTGCTGTTTTACCTTCATAAGTTAATGTAGAAAGCTTTGTACTCATTCACAGCTGGACTTGGATAATTTGTTGTGGACAGTTTTGTTTTCTGCATGTTTGATAGCCACATCCTATTAACAACTGGTTATTTTTAATCATCTCAGAATATCCCTGTTTGCCTGTCCACCATGCCATTGCACCACTGACAGACAATTATTACAGTACTTCTGTTACATGCATATCAGTAGTGTCACTTAAACAAAAAAGAAAAAAAAGCAATTAGCAATTTGTTTAGTTACACTCTAATGATTAAACATCCGATTAGCATTAGTTCACAAGTTCTCTAGGTCAACAAGTATATTTTGATTCCTAGCCAGCAAATAAGTTATAGAAAGTTCAAGTAAAACAGAATGGCAAGACATTCAAATGTATTTCCAGATACTAATATACATCGCAAAAAAATAAGAATTTTCAAATGTGTTATTTTTCTTGGTGGTTTTGTAACTTGGCTTTATCATAATAAAGCAAATGGAAAACATGGAATGATATAGGCCACGATCTGAACTATATCTGCAAGCAAAATATTATCAGCTCTAAAATATCTCAAGGTGCTTGCATAAAATAGCCAGTCCAAATCTCTTGTGTGCAGGAAGGTGCTGCAGCCCACAAGGCAGAGGATTCAGGAAACCCGTTGGGTCAAGCCTATTTAAAGTACCTAGATGCTCTGATACTTGACGAATCTAAAGCAGTGTACAACTTCCACGTTGGACGTTTGCTGGTCACACAGGGAAACTATTTAGAAGCTGTTAAACGACTGGAGGCAGCGCTGTGTTGGAACTCTGCTCACCAACTCAGCAGGTACAGTATAAAGTTTTGAATCATTCGTTTGTGTTAAACGTTTATTATATTGTGGTAGGTGTAATGACTAATCTTGTTAAATTATTGTGGAAGGGTAGTTGTGTACTAATGGCTAGAATGGATGGGCACAAGTCTGAAGCATGTTGTTTACAGATTTGCTGCACTTTATTTTGACACCAGTATCTTATTTGTGTTTGTGCATATCACTTCTCAGTGTGTTTCCATTAGTTTTATATCCAAAAATCCCTTACAGCCACATTCTTTTCTGTATTCCTCTATTGTGCACCTTACACTGCTGCTGTGTCTTTGTTTCAGGATATACCTAGGCCTGGCCCTAAGCTTGCAGAAGGAAGGCCCTGGAGCCAGAATGAAGGAGTGTGTTAACTATCTCCTGGAAAGCATGGAGGTTCTGCTCACTGACCTCAGCAAACAGGCAGTCACACCTGAAGAAAACATGTACATTTCTTTTGTCTCTTTCAGCTTTAAAATTGGTTATGCTTGGATTTGTAGTAACATTTTAAATTGATTTTATTTTGTCACCTGAAATGCAAAAAAAGGCAAAAAGTAATAAATTTAATGTGCTTGATTCTTGACCAAGCACTTTTTTCTGATCCTTTTTTTTCTTATTTCTCTTTCTCAAGCCTTTATCTCTTTCTGACAGTTATTGTTCACTAAAACTAAACATGTCTGATGCATATATTATACCCCACCTAGCATGCTCCCAGGTGTTGACCATCTGTGGCTCATTTTCCAGCTCAAGAACTGCTCAGGTGCTTGGCGATACTAGGATCTAACAAGGCATCCATCCACTTGCTGCCTTAGGTGCATCGTCTGATGCTCCGATGACTGAGCATAATCTCTGGCAACTGGGGATGGGAGAGAAGGGACCTATAGTTCTTGATGTGTACATTCGTGTAGCTAGCACTGACCCATCTAGGACATGAGCGTCAAGTTGTTTAAAGTCTGTGCGACTACCATGTTTGTGACTGGTATGTTGTCGTTAAAGCTACTTATTCTTTTGTGGCTGTAGGGTTCTGTTTATGCCCATTTGGCAAGGAAGAGAAGGAATAGGTGGCGCATTGGTTTGATGCTTTCCAGTGTGACTGCTGACAGGGTTGCACCACACACCAGCTCAATGCCTATGTGTTACACTCAGTTTGATGTTGGTGTTTTTCTTTATCAGTATCCGATTCAGCCCCAATGCTGAATTCCTGATAAGGTGTAACTCAGATTCGTTTATCCACGCAACCCGTTCAAACAGCATACAAGTCACAAAGTCGACGTATGAAGTTTTCCACTTTTATTCAGCATACATCAACAACTGCATACAATTCTCAACTCAACTCAACAACTTTCAAATGTACTTTCCAGCTTCACTATCAACAACAACACTATCAAAACACACGGAG
This sequence comes from Oncomelania hupensis, assembly GCA_036898135.1. Taxonomy (NCBI): domain Eukaryota; kingdom Metazoa; phylum Mollusca; class Gastropoda; order Littorinimorpha; family Pomatiopsidae; genus Oncomelania; species Oncomelania hupensis. Next base: position 42,010,548 of record CM072513.1, read on the forward strand.
CATCGAATATATAATTTTTTTTCTCCTTCGGGATGACGACAGGTTGTTCTAGAAAATGACGCATTACAACCAACCAATCAGAATTAAAGATCGTCATCACTGACTTACGTCATACTTCTCTCTTCCTGCCAAAAGAATGTTCTCCATTATCTACGACCATCAAGAAACTTCGATCGATAGTAAACAAACAGATCCAGAAAATTCTACGACAATATCGACTAACGAAAATTATCAACGTTATACAAAGCCTCTCCTCACAACAATGCAAACTCAAATCAAAGGTAAATAAACTCCATCATTGAATACTTTGCAAAACAAAACGATTAGATCTATCGTGCGCGCTTCCGACATACTTTCGTACGCGTTTCAACGTAACACTATGTGAGCAGCACTCTTAGGTTCTCCCACATTTTGCTGGCTGCGGGCTATTTATAGCTTGCCTACACCCTCCCTTTCAGTGAAAGGAAAGGAAAGAAGAGCACCGACGAAGCTATTTATAGCTAGCCTGGCTGAACTAACTTCAAAACCTAAAAGCTTTGGTTGAGTTGGTGTGACCAGCCCGCTGCCTTTTGGAGGACATAATGCTATGGGTGGTGTGGTGGGGCATAGTGGGAGGACGATATGGTGAAAAGGTTTCTGTGGTATACATGTCAATCTGGCAGTGCTTTCTTTTTTTGGTGAGGGTGCATGGATAGTGAGCTATATTAAATAAATTATATATTTCATTTTTATTCGCAGGAGGAAAAGCACCCTGTATGCAGAGAATGTAGTACGACCAACCAACGTGCATTTATTGAGAGGTTTGATACAACTAGGCCGTTTGTTGTCTACCAACTCTGACATCAAGGACACCATGACATCTGATGACGTTTTCCATGTGTATGTAACAATATTAGTACAACACATAATATTTATTTGTTATACAGTCACAATGAACTCTAAAAACTTAGGAACTAATTACGCTGTTTGTTAATTTTGTAACAGTAGTAATGAGTATATTAGCAGTACAAACAATAAATAAACGTATCAGTACTCGGGCATTGAAAGGTTTTTAATTAGGATGAAGTGGGATGAGCCACAGTGATCAACCTAGCCCGAGCCTGATCATTGATGAACATATTTCACCCCTAATGTCTTTTACCTCCTTCATTGTTGTTTTTATCTTCCTCCATATCTTCTTCTTCATTATCATTTTCATCTTAATTGTAGTGCTTAAATTATCTATCAGTGCTTGAATTTATACCCTCTGTTTACTGTGTTACAGTGCAGCACTATTGGCGACTCAAGCGATGCCTGATGTGTACCAAGCGGATGTATACCAACAGCTGGAGTGGGTTTTGCTGGATGCTCACACTTTACTGCTGCATAAGTTGTCTGCTGATGGCAAGCACAAGGAACTCATTGCACAGCGTTGCCAGCGACTCTCAGCCCTCATTGAAAATGCCACTATCCCACAGAACATGCAGTTGCTAGAACTGCAAGAAAGGGTTGGTGTGCAGTCTTTGCATCTCGTCTCTCTTTATCAAACTGATTAGAAATGTCACTGTCCCACAAAACATGCAATTGTAGTAACAACAAAAAAGTTTTCTGTGAACTACAACAGGAGATTGCTTTTGCATTAAGGTAGTCAGGTAGGTTGATTCGCACATCGTTCTGAGCATTTATAGTTATCATGTGGTCATGTCATGTCACAATGATTATTATCCAAAAGATTTTTCCATTGTGTCTAAGTCTGAAGAAATTACAGTAAAATCTTTTAGAATGCACCGAGAGTGCACAAAACATTCTTTCGGGAGGTATTTATTAATATTTGTGTAAATGTCAACACAAAAACTCATGATTACGAAAAAAAAATGGAGTTCATGATTGTGAATAGGCCTATGTGAAGCAATAGCAAACTTTCAGATCTAAATTCTCCGATGAGATAAATGCAATGGTTTAAATATTTCACAAGTTATTAAGCAAAGCCTCATCTTTATATTCTGAGTCTGACCATGTTGATGACGACATTACTTCAGCTTCTCTAAAATCAAGTTGTGATCGGTAGGCAAGTAGCCAGCAAGAAGAAAATAAAGAAGAAAATTCTAAGCGGAAAATCATCATCTTATTCTTTTGTTTTAAATTATTTTCGTTGCACAGGTGCTAAGAGTACAAAAATGAAATTGCTCAGCTTAATGATTATGTGACTGCATTTGTTTGTAAAAAAAGAAAGTGTGAAAAGTGCCAAAATAAATTTTTTGTCTTGTATGTTGACATCCCAGTGTGCAAATGATGGTGTAAAAATGCAAAAAGCAATAATAGCTAAAAAGAAGCTGAAGTGTAAGTCAAAACGAGAGGACACAAAACGAACGCCAAGAAATATCTGATTGGTTTCACTGCTGGCTGTGAGTTTGGGGTATTAGAGGCATGAGCTGCACGTGCAGAATAAGGAGGGAGGGGAAGTAATCCACCTGTTGTTTTCTTATCTTACAACTTCCATTGTGAGGGCGATTACTAGGCAACATCAAGTTAGTTGCACCAATGAGTCAGGGTATAGTATGTGAAATTAATATGAAGTTTGGGAAACAGATTTTGTAGGATACCAGGTCAGTGACCACCAAAAATGAGTGGCGGTGCAGCTGGCGGCTCGGCTTGCACCTCATGTGGTGAGCCAGGTTGACCAGCATAGACTTGTTGACCGGTCTTTTCTGGGCCAGTCTCTCGCTTTGTCTGATTCTTCGGCTTCTGTGTTGGCTTTGAAAGAATCTCCGGCCATTGCGCAATATTTGGACTTGGCACTGGCCACAGGGTGAAATTCCAGTTGTCGCTAACAAGCCTGTTGCTCAGTTCCCTAAAGCATTCAAGAAGGGTGTCTTGTTGGATAAGAAGTGCATGCAGCCAGCTAAATTTTTAGCCAGGGCTGCTCTGCCTTCAAGACGCTTCCGGTGACAAGGGACGACCTATCTCTGCTTAGGGATGTTGCTCTGGTCCCAAAGTCAGTGAAGCTTTCGGCCAAAGCGTTTTTCGCTTTTAAGCATTTTACTTTGCGCTCGTTGGAGTGTACTTAAAATGTGGATGTTCTACACGCCTCCATCCCGGCCGCACTTTTTCACAAGGATTGTGAGTTTAGGGATGATGTGTCTTACGCTTTGGTTCACACTCTGCTGAGTGCTTTGAATCTGACTGTGTCGCAGGGTTGCTGTGCGCAAAAGGTTTCATACATCAGTGTTGTGTTGGCAAGAGGAGACGCTATTCTTGAGGAAGCCAAGCATATTCCTCAGGCGTTGCATCCTCTCTGCGGGCTGGACCTCGTCTGCACTGTATTCTCAACCCAGAATATGGACTCTTTTCCACTCCGTGCTTCAGCCAATCTGGAAGATTTGGTTCAAACCCACAGTGGATCTGTTCGTCACTCAGTTCAGCAGGTTTGCTCTGTATGTGTCTCCTGACCTGGACAGTCAAGCGTGGGCGGTCAAAACCTTGTCCATTTCATGGAAGGGTCTCGAAGCCTATGCATTCCTCCCATTTGCGCTTCTCATACGTGTGCTGCAGAAGGCAGAGGTGGAGTCTCCAAGGCTGATTCTCATGGCTACATGTTGGCCGGCCCAGACATGGTACCCAGATCTACTGTGTTTATCGCAGGGTTGCGCCCTGCCACTCACTGTGGGGAAAAGGTCGCTCCTTCAGCCTCAATCAGGCATCCCACACTGCAATCCGGGAGTGCTAGTGCTTTATGCCGGGCTACTGTGAAGAGATCCCTAAAAGGCACTCTGGCGTTTCCAAGGAAGCCATTTCTTTCTTAGAGGTCACATCGCTGTCTTCTACGAGAGGGGTTTATGCTTCTCATTGGAGGCGTTTTCAGTAGTGTCGCTCAGTGCCGGTTGATCCTTGCTCCACTTCTGAAGTGGATATTGCCAATCACTTGGCACATTTTGCTACTGAGTTGTCAGCATCGGTCGCCTTGGTAAGAGTGCGCTGCTCTGTTATTAGTACTACATTGTCTCAGCTTGGTGTCACGTCTCTCGTCCCTTTGCGAGTTGTCGTAGATGTTATTAGAGGCTGCTCTCTCCGCCAAGCCAGATTCAATCACAAAATTCCTGCTTGGGATTTGCTCCAGGTACTGGCTTTTCTCAGAGGCCCAACTTTCGAACCTTTTTCTTTGACCTATTTCGCAGACCTTACTATGAAAACTGTGTTTTGGGTAATGCTCGCTTCCAAATTTTTGACTAAGAATCAAAACCCTAGCAACCCATTCCTGGTAGTTTTTATTCTCCCTCTCTCCAGAATTTTGCCCAGAGCAGATCCCGACCTGGCCAACTGTCCTGTGAGGGCTTTGTGGGAGTACATCAAGCGTTCTAAAGCGCATCGCTTACCTAGCAAGAGGAGATTGTTTGTCTCTCTCAATTCCAGACATGCCAAAGATATTTCTAAGATTGTATCACTGTGTGGATATTAAAACTCATTATAAGAGCATATGACAATTATTCTTCTCACGAAGAAGGAAGGGAGGTGGAACTCCTCGAGTTCATGAGGTTAGGGCCTGGGCATCTTCACTAGCTGCTCGATCATCTCGGATCAAGGCTCTGCTGGAGGCAGCGTACTAGTAATCGTCTGATGTATTCATCAGGCTTTACCTCAGAGATACCAGGCAGACATGTTCAGATGGGACTGGCATCTTATCAATCAGTGGCTGTGGCTCAGCAAGCCATTTCCATGTCCTCTTCTTAGGTGAGTTTCCTCTCTCAGTCCTGTTTGTTCTATTCTGCACCAATGAGTCATGGTATAGTATGAGAAATTAATATCCTAATTTTAGAAGTAAATTTGTGATTAAGAAGCATACTTACCCTGACTCACATTTAATTTCCCTCCCTCCTTCCCTGTTTTGCAGCCAAGATAGTTCTGATTGGTTTCAGTGCTGGCTGTGAGCTTGGGGTATTAGAGGCACGCTCAGGACGTGCAGAATAAAGAGGGAGGGGAAGTAACCCATGTGTTGTTTTCTTATCTTACAACTTCTGTTGTGAGGGCGATTACTAGGCAACGTCAAGTTAGTTGCACCAGTGAGTCAGGATAAGTATGCAATCACATTTACTTCTAAAATTTGGATTTCCCTCAGACAGTAAACACAGCTGATTTCAGATTTTGATATTGGCGCTGCATTGGGGCTGCATTGGGGCTGCATATCTTGAACTGTTGAAGGAAAAACAGAAATTCCCTTTTTTAATGAGCATCTACATAACATTGAATAAAACATGTGTTCCAGATTTTAGCTCAGTTGAACCATTTACATCGGAGATCAACAAACAGGCAAATACACAGACAGACACACTGGGAGACATTTAAGGAAACAGACATAATGCAACCAATGCATTCAACCTTTAAAGATGGAGCATAGTAAGATGATAATGAAGATAATGTCTGCAAAGTTTCAAAACATTCTGATTATGTCCTTCTCATGTGGCTGTGGTGTTGGCCAAAAATTTCTAGTTTTGACTAAGAGGTGTAGTAAGTATAACTTCTATAGATCAACATTTAGCTCGGCGACCTATGTTCATTTTTTGTGTGAATAATATAATTATAATGATTGTGCCTACAAAGTTTCAGGCAATTATATCTACTATTTCATGATTTATTGTAATTGTAGTATCTTGAAGGAGTCAACATTAAAAGTTAATTTTTAAAAGTGGTAAACTCTCACTGAAATTTAATTTTCAATCACAAAAATGTTCGAAATTTACTTACAAAGCATATTACCTTGTTGGTGGTTGCCGTGCTCAAACCTTGATTTTATTTCCATTTGTGCAGCTTACTATTATACTACTTTTCTCTCATTTGCCACCCTTCCATTGAGAAATGCTCTAACTTGAAAAGTAGCATGGTGTGATACTTTTTGGGGGCATTTTGTGTATTCTCAATGTTTGTTTTAAAATAAACCTCATTTCAGGAAATTCTATTGATTTTAACATATCTGACTACCTTAAAAAGAAACTGAGAAGAAAAGTTGTGGATGTTGTTCTTAGTCCACAGTATCATAAAAAAGTTCTTGCAAGGCTACTTTTTCAATAATAGGGATTCAAAAGAATTTTGGACAAGTACTCAACAGCGGCACAGAAATATAATAATGAACATGCATATTGGTTTTCGTTGTTGTTTGCAGACATCACAGAACCTTGTGCTGATACAGCCTTGTAATAGTCATGCCTTGTACCTGCTGGGCTCTGCTCAGTTCAACAAGTATGAGAACAGCAGTCCAGGGGAGGAGACCACCAAAGTTCTGCATGATGCCCGCTTGTCCTTTGAGGTCAGCATCGAGCTGCAAGGCAAGCCGGCAGAAGGGCCTATACCAGAACTTGTATCCAGTGAGTTTTCTTCTTCTTTATCTTATTCTACTGCCACTTCTCCAAATGTACTTTGTTTTCAGTAAGATTATAGTAGTTATTATAGGTGATGGTTTTCATCTTACATTGCCTGTCTGCTTGTTCCTGTAGTTAAATGAAGAAAACAGAATTGCATAAAGAAAATATTTATGACCTTGTATTTGTTTTAATTTATCTTATGCATGACATAGTTGAAAGTGGACTGTGACGACATGAGTTTAATACACGCTAAATGTATGCAGTGTCAGGATGTATATAGTTTACAGTTTCATATCTATGAGAGTGTTGTGCGAAAAATATGGGTCAGCGCGATGTATTGCTTAGTGTATAATAGAGTAATTAGCAGAATCTCATGTTTTACGTAAGCTCGGTAGCTGCTAGAAACTTTAACGGAGTTCTGTGCCTTGAATTGTGGGCTGGGAGAAGCGGTGTGAAGGCAGAATCAAGTTGGTGTCGGCTATGATCGGACTGCAAGTTGGATAATTGTGACTGCCACTATTATAGAATAGGTGTAGAGTCATTTTATAAGGGTTGTGTTTTTGTGTTAGAACCACCCAATGTCTTGTACCTTTCATATCTATGAGAGTGTTGTGCGAAAAATATGGGTTGGATAATTGTGACTGCCACTATTATAGAATAGGTGTAGAGTCATTTTATAAGGGTTGTGTTTTTGTGTTAGAACCACCCAATGTCTTGTACCTTTCATATCTATGAGAGTGTTGTGCGAAAAATATGGGTCAGCGCGATGTATTGCTTAGTGTATAATAGAGTAATTAGCAGAATCTCATGTTTTACGTAAGCTCGGTAGCTGCTAGAAACTTTAACGGAGTTCTGTGCCTTGAATTGTGGGCTGGGAGAAGCGGTGTGAAGGCAGAATCAAGTTGGTGTCGGCTATGATCGGACTGCAAGTTGGATAATTGTGACTGCCACTATTATAGAATAGGTGTAGAGTCATTTTATAAGGGTTGTGTTTTTGTGTTAGAACCACCCAATGTCTTGTACCTTAAAAAGGGCAAGAATGACCAGTGTGCTGTTGAGGAACTGTTGTAAAGAGGTACTTTTATAGCAGTGTAGGAGAGTCATCACTGCCACAAATTCTGTGTGATTTTGTGGAGAGTGTTTCTCTAAGTAGGTAGTCCAAGCCCTTCATTGGCTCTTGTCCGCTCGGCAGTTTTGACCCAGTTTTGACTTCACTTTCAACACTTATTATTAATGTAAAACTGCATTAAAACTAACAGTGGCTGTATTCAAATAAAAATTTAAAGCTTTATCTTTACATCTGTGTTGTTTTTAATGCATGTTTATGCGAAAGATTCCGAGAAAACAGCTTTTGAATATGCCCCTATCCGAGCGCTGAATGCCGGTGCGAAAAAGTTGTCAGCGTCATTTGCTGAGAGGTGGCTCGTTTCAAACTCTAAGCGCTTTGAGATAGTTCATTGGATGGCCTAAAAATAAGAACCAATGAGAAGTTCGGATACTTAGCTTCATTTACATATCAAATATGGTGGAAAATATGTGTAAAAGTGTTGTTACGAGCCGAACAAAGTGGATAAAGCGGTTTTGATGTAAGTTTGATTTTAACTAGAAGTTTAAAAATTAGCAAGAAATAAAGAGCAGACTTTCCTTTATAAAACTAGGGTATTTATTAATTTGTGCATTACTCTATCGCGGAGCGCTTTGCCGTAGAAAAGTGTACCCAAACGGTGTTCGGGTTTTCTTGCGGCCATGGCCAACTCGTAGGCCTATTCAGTGACACGAGTGCTGAGCGTAGTAGCACACTAATAGGCCTATAATTTGCCAGCACGCACTGCGAATTTGATGATTTCCCAACTTTGAAGCACCAAAACGGCTGAACATTACATGGGATAGGCCTGAAGAAAATTGGGCTTGGAGTATAACATATGAAGGGGTTACCTGTCAAAAATCAGCTTTCTGGTATCAATATTGGCTTCACTTTGAGACTCCAAAGTTGTCAATTTCTTCAATTCCAAAACGTTGCCAAAAAAACACCAACATTTGGCATTTTCAAACATTAATAACTTTTTACCTATTTGTCCTATGGGGGAAAAAATATACCACTGTGTTCAGAATGAAAAGCTCTTTAAATCTATGTCAGTTTTGTGATGAGGAAATCATTTTTTTAAAATGGCTTTTGACTACCTACTCTAAGGGTGTGTGCTCTTCTAATAGAGACCGCCCAAGGCCTAAGTATCTTCGTTGATATTAGGATGTCCTAGGATCATAGATAGGGCAGCAGTAACAAACCATCGACTCCTGTACAGACTGTATTGTGTTGTGTTGTGTTGTGTTGTCTGTACCATCACTCGTTGTTATTTTTTTAATCAGTAGTTGATTCAGCCCCAATGCTTGAATCCTGATAAGTGTAACTCGGATTTGTTTATCCACGCAACCTGTTCACTCAGCAACAAGGCAGGAGTCATCGTATGAAGTTTTCCAACTTTATTCAGCGTACATCAACAACTGCATATAATCGCTCAATCGCTTTTCACTTTCTCAACTTTTTTCTTCAGACACAGTGCATCAATTATATAGTTTTTCTATACTCCAGATAACGTCAGCATTCCAGTGTGACGCATTACAACCAATCAAAATAAATTCATCATCACTGTCTTACATCATACAACTTTCTTCATCATAAAAGAATCTCTCAGCTTCTAGTCGATCTATCTAGATGCTTCGATCGATAGTAAACCCTATAGAATTCTCCAATAATATCGACCAACGAAAATTATCAACATTATACAAAGCTTCTTCTAACAACAATGCAAAATTAAATCAAAGGTAAATACACTCTATTATTGCATGCTTTGCAAAACAAAACGATTGGATCTATCTTGCGCGTCTCACAAGTACTATCGTGCTCGTCGCAAACATAACAACAGGCCGAGGATTGAAGGTGAGTGGTGCCCAGCATTCTGGTTCTTGTAGTTGCTATACACTCTGAGCAAGCATATGCGGATGAATGACAATGGATGAGGGGGAAAGGGGGTATTTTGATAAATATTATTTTTATATGATTTTCTTGTTTGGAAATGTATAATGGAATAATGTTGTTGAGGTTTTTGCAAGAACGGGGTCAAGGGTGATGATGTATGATAGTATGGTAGAGGGGTGATGAATATGAAAGAGAGGATGAATCAAGATTGTTGATTAGGAATGGAAATATAATGCATTTGTATAATTATCATGTTTCTGCGAAGGTATATCAATTATAGAAGAATTGTGAATTGTTTGTAATGCATAAATAAACAGGTCAAGATGGCGGACGGCTTAAGGAGTTATTTCCCATGTTATGGTTTACATTACATTTGGGTAGCCTAGTAAGATGAGTTATTATGTTGACCAGATTGGGCCTGCTTGCTTGTTTGCTGTTGCTTCCATGCTGTTGTTGAATGGTGCTGTGCTATGGTTCAACGATGTTCTGAACCGATCCGAGAAGCTGAGAAGTTGCGACTGTTGGGTGCTGCGTGACCTTTGCTACCTTGGTGCTGCATGACCCCTACTATCTTGATGCTGCAAGACTGCTTGCTCGCATGACCAATGCTGCTTGGGGTTGTGGTACTCAGGGCCTCGCACATGCACAAACATAACAACATTACACGCACATAAAAACATACTAAACACTTAATAAACATTTAATACAGTGATTTTCACAAAATTAGTTGAAGGATGTGATCGAAGACTTATTCTATTATGGACTGTGATAGTTCTTCGAAGACAGTGTGGTTATTTTCTGGGAATTATATAGAGAAGAAGCAAAATACTTGTGTTGCTGATTCCAGATGATATTGGTTAAGCTTAGTAATGAATAACGAACAATTGTGCTGGTTTATGTAAAGGGTTTGATATTAATTAAATACATTTCTTTCAAATCTTAGTGTTTGTATACATAAGCCATCTGTTGTAATACTTCATCTTTATTTTCATATTGTTATATCATTGTTTGTGTTGGCACTTTGTGTCCAATGTTTACGAATTAGTCAAGGGAGATAATTGATTGTTAATTGTTGGGGTTGTGGGAACCGGTTAAGGGTTGGGGTAGGGTTAGACTTTCCCATATTCAGATTCAGATTCAGAAAACTTTATTATCTCCAAGGAGAAATTATAACATGGATTCCTGTGTGTATGTGTGTTGAATAAAGGAGTGTAACTGTTCATCTGGTCTTTGTGTTAGTATTTTAGTTTGAGTTTGAATCCCTTCACTCGCTGTTTGAGCTGAAGTCACTGATCCCAACCGGGTGACGTGACATGGACATTTATTATTTGTATATCATACATATTACATGTATTTGGGTGATATGTGTGCAGACATCACTATCCTATCCTATCCTATCCTGTCCCGTAACCCGGAGGTTGTGGGGGCACCACAGATGATCGTTTAACCAGCATACTCCATCTTTTTCTGTTTTAAGCAGCCTGATGGCTTTGCTCAGTGTCAAACCAGTCCATTCTCGAATGTTGTCCTCCCACCTCTTTTTCGGTCTGCCTTTTCTTCTACCTCCTTGCACTGTGCCTTGCAGAATAGTCTTTGCAAGGCCTGATGATCTGGTGATGTGGCCATACCATCGAAGTTTCAGTTTCTTCACCACTGTGAGCAGGTCATCGTGTTATCCAATGGCTTGTGTGATGGTCTGTTGGACTTCGTCGTTGGTGATGTGTTGGGTATAGGAAATGCCCAGAAGTCTTCTGTAGCACCTCATCTCCATGCTTTGTATTCTTCGTTGGAGATCTGCTGTGAGGGTCCATGCTTTGCAAGCATATAGGAAGATGGAGATGACAAGGGAGCGCAGCAGTCTTACTTTGGAATGTAGACTGATGGTCCTGTCTTTCCAAATGGGCTTCAACCTTGTCAGGGCAGCAGTTGTTTGTGCGATCCTGGAGAGGACTTCCTGTCGGGACCCATTGTCTGATACAATGGCTCCTAAATATTTGAAGCTGTGTTGAGGGATTGGCCTTGGACTTTGATGTCCGTGTTGATGCCATTGGTGTTGTGGTCATCATTTTGGTCTTCTCTGCACTTATTTCCATTCCATAAGCTCTGGAGGTGGTGTCAAGCCTCTGTACCAGCTGTTCAAGTTCTTGTTCCTCTCCAGCCAATCCATCAATGTCATCCGCAAAACGAAGATTGGAGATTGCTCTACCCCCTATGCTGACTGTGCCTTCATGATCTGCAAGAGCATCTGACATGATGCGCTCTGGAAGATGTTGAAGAGTGTTGGAGAGAGTAGGCATCCTTGACGCACAACGATTGTTGTTCTGAACCAGTTCCAGATGGCGCTGTTGTGGAGGACTGCACTGGTAGCCTTGTCATACAGGCTTTTGATGACTTCAATAATTTTAGGGCTGATGTTGTACACTTTCATTGTTGCCCATAGAGCTGCATGCCAGACTCGGTTAAACGCCTTCTTGAAGTCTATGAACTATGAAGTCTATGAAATGTGTGCAGACATCACAGAACGCAATAATCAAATAACAAATCTAGCACATGGCTAGAATATATGAATTCATACAATTCTTTGTAACTTGTATGCGAGGAGGTGTGGCAGAAATGTAATAGACATATTCCTGTATGTGTTCTAAGTACTGTTACAAAACACTTTTGGCAGCTTCTTCTTTATTACCTGCTTCAGGACTTGTAATTTTCTGTGGTTCAGCGGATTTCCGCTTTTGTAAAAAATATTTTCATTAAGAACAGTATGGTCTTCCGCAGAAAAAAAGTTTGACAAAGATTTTTCTCCAATGAAAAAGTGTTTTGTGCGTATCCTCAAGTCAAACGGATACACGGAACTGCACATGCACATGTTTGAATCGTAGCCGGTAAAATGGATGCGACACATTGTTCAGCGTAGTGAGGCAGTTGATGATGAAAGTGTGGGTGATAAAGGGTGAATGCGACACATTGTTCAGCATAGTAAGGCAGTTGATGATAAAGGAAAACGCATGGAGGTGGGAAGGAATGGAAAAAGTGGGTGATGAGCGACTATGTTACATGGTATTTATCAATAGCCAATTCAGCCCTTGTGCTTGAATCTTGATATGTGTAATTAAAATTCATTTATCCACGCAGCCTGTTCACTCAGCAACAAGGCAGGAGTCGTCGTATAAAAATTTCCAACTTTATTCAGCAAACATCAACAACTGCATACAAGATCGCTTTCAGAAAATCACTACAAAGATCATCCCTGCAAGCAGTGCATTACTTATATAGCATTTTGGCAATCGAGAATGAATTCGAACATTCAAGCATGACGCAATAACACCCAATCAAAATAAAACTCGTCGCCGGAACTAAGCACTGTCTTACGTCACAGAATTTTTTATGAATCTACATGATTCGGCCAACTGTTAGCCATCTGGAAGGTTCGATCGATAATAAACAAGTAATTACAGAAAATTCTCAACAATATTGACCGACAAAAATTATTGACATTATACAAAGCTTCTTCTAACAACAGCCCAAAATCAAGTCAAAGATAAATACACGCTATCATTGCATGCTTTGCAAAATAAAATGATCACAACTATCATAACCAGACTAGGATAGCATTTGAGAAAGATCTCAAGAAATGGAACAGCCTTTTGTGCAGTGTGCCAATTGGAAATCAAATACGAGTAATGGAGAACTTGCTGTCTGAGGCTAAAAAAAGTTAAGCAGTCTCATGCAACTGTGAGGTAAGTGTGCAGCACTCAAGGTTCAGTCAGTGTTGCTGATGCTCAATAAGTGAAGTCAATATGCATCTTTCAACCCAGGCAGTGTTGCTGATACGCAATCTGTGAAACTAGTATGCTGCACCCAGCATTCAGTCAGTGTTGGTAAAGCACCTCAAAAACCTGTTTAGAAAAATGCATTTAAGTTGAGAACACTAAACTTTATGCTGGATACACCCCTCCACAAGAAGCCAGTGAAGGGACAGAAGAAGATCGAGTAACATTGTTAAGTTTATTTGAACGGAATATTAACTGGGCAGCATGATTTTGGACCTTTTGAATTTTGTGAATGAGATATAGCCATGAGAGCCAGAGAGGAGGAATTACAGCAATTAATTCTAGAAAGTATAAATGCACACAGAAGAGTTTTTGTTGCTTCTTCAGAAAGAAGATAGTACAACACAGTGCCCAGCCCGATCGGGGCCCCACTGGGGCCGCATAGGGCATCCCGACTTTTGTCGGGTTTTAGTAGGGACCCACATAGCCCTACAAAAACCCGATGCGTAGCGAAGTCGAGAAATGTAACGATTCGCCCTCCCGTCTGCAGCCCGATTCTGCCCCACCACAAAGCCACGCTGCGCACACGCTAACATAGGCCTACTCTCGCTTCTAATTGGCTAAACTGTCTGGAATGTTTCGTCTGCTTCACATATGCTGCGGCGTATGTATGTGAAAAATATTTATACAAAATCAATTCAGCAAGATATAATTATTTAATTGTGCTTATAATTCTTAATTTTTATCATACAATATGTAAAATATTGTTAAAGTGTTTCTTTTAACTATTGTATTTATTTATACATTATAAGTCAAGGGTAAATTTCCGTGCCCATTACTGCTGGTCTTTTCCGGTTGTACTTAAGAGCCAATTTTCTTCAGTTTTCTTCTAAGTTCTACAGTTGCATGTGCTCGGATATTGTGTTTGCCTGCGAAAACCTATTTCACTGTGGTTGTTTTTTGGGTGCTTTGCCTTTCGTTTATGTATTTACACACGATTTCGATAGCGACGAAGATCACGTTAATATAGGCTATAGGCTATCGTTATCGAAATGGTGTGTAAATACTTAAGTGGGGACACACCAAGGACTTCCGAAAACAAAAACGCCTGTGCCGACAGTCCCTATTAACACCAGACATCTCAATTCATTCTTCATGCAATCACATATCATAAACAATATGTGGGATATGATTTTAGGGTAAATCAGCATTGGCCAGGGATGGGGCATTATCGGGATTGTTTCTGGTTTAAGTTGGGTTACAATAGGGTTGGTGTTGGGTATCCTGACGTATGCCCGATCTTTGCCGGAATCGGGTTACCGTTTGGCAAAGGTTGGGTTACGGTCGGGTAAGTTTCGGGTAGCCCGACGATCGCCCGATCTTTGCCCGAATCGGGCCCGAGGTTCGGTTCCAATTCCCATTTGCCCGATCGGGCCCCGATCGGTAGCCCGATCCGGGCCCCATCGGGCTGCCCCCGAAATTGTGGTTAGCTGGGTGCACACTTAACAAATTGTCTAATATTTACAGCCCAGCAATGGTACAAGGACCACCTGAAACAGGAGAAAGCCAAGCAGGCAGCAGAGACAAAACCAGAAATGCCTTCACAGAGCAAGACTGCAGGTACTGGAACGGCACCAGCCAGAGGAGGAGCCACAACTGTTCGTGGAGCACCAACAGGAAGAGGCTCAACTGCACCAGCAAAAGGAGGTGAATGGGAAAAGAGTGTGTGTGTGGAATTTGGTAGTGGTATGAAGTTTTTGTTTGTGTGTGAGTGTGATTAGGATAAACTCTTACGAAGAAGAATATTAACCAAGGTCTAGTCTGGATGAAGTCACAGTCAGCATAAGGGGTAGAGCAATCTACAACCGATTTGCGGATGGCATTGATGGATTGGCTGGAGAGGAACAACTTGGACAGCTGGTAAAGAGGCTTGACACCACTTCCAGAGCCTTTAGAATGGAAATAAATGCAGGGAAGATCAAAATGATGACCATCTGCACCAATGACATCAACACAAATATCCCTCAACACGATGCATAGCTTCAAATATTTAGGAGCCATTGCATCAGACAATGGGTCCCGACAGGAAGTCCTCTCCTGGATCACACAAACAACTGCTGCCCTGAAAGGTTGAAACCCATTTGGAAAGACAGGACCATCAATCTACACTCCAAGGTAAGACTGCTGCGCTCCCTTGTCATTCCATCTTCCTATACGCTTACGAAACATGGACCATCACAGCAGACCTACAACGAAGAATACAAAGCTTGGAGATGAGGTGCTACAGAAGATTTTTGGGCATTTCTTATACCCAGCACATTACCAGCGACGAAGTCTGACAGACCATCACACAAACCATTGGACAATACGATGACATGTTCACAGAGGTGAAGAAACAGAAACTCTGAGCATTAGGCCTTGCAAAGACCATCCTGCAAGACACGGTGCAAGGAGGCAGAAGAAGAGGAAGACAGAAATAAGAAGTGGGAGGACAACATTTCAGAATGGACTGGTTTGACACTGAGCGAAGCCATGAGGGTTGCTGAGGACAGAAAAAGATGGAGTATGCTGGTTAAACGATCATCTGTGGTGCCCCAACAACTTTCGAGTTATGGGATGGGATGGGATATTCTTCACTAAATTTAAAGATCCTGAAAGGTGGAGGACGAGTTCAGTAAAATGAACGCTAGAGCTGCTTTCCAACACCTGCGGACGTTGATGGACGACGGTGACTCCTCTCGTTCTGACCAGCTTCCAGCATCCACTGACCCTTTGACTTTCGCAACTGACCTGAACAACTTCTACAATCGATTTGACAATGCTGACTTCTCTGCAGAGTGCTTTCACCTGATGTCAGCAGCTCCAGTTGTGGAAGGGTCAGTCACCATCAGCGTCGACGATGTGAGAACCCAGTTCAGGAAGACGAAGGCAACCAAGGCGGCCGGCCCTGACGGCATCTCAGCTCGGCTACTCAAGAGCTGCGCTGACTCCCTTGCACCTGCCTTTCAGCCCCTCTTCCAAGCTTCCGTTGACTCTGGCATTGTACCCACTCTATGGAAATCCTCAGTCATCATCCCCGTCCCCAAAAAGCCCAGACCCACTGAACCTAACCATTACCGCCCTGTTGCCCTCACCCCTCTACCCATGAAGTGCCTCGAGCGCATAATGCTGAGGAACCTGCAGCCTTTCATTGAGCCACACCTGGACCCCCTGCAATTTGCCTACCGTGCAGGTCGGGGGGTGGAAGATGCAGTGGCGACCATCCTTCACCGGCTGCTGCAGCACCTGGAGACTCCCGGCCATTATGCTAGGTTACTGTTTGCTGACTTCAGTTCGGCCTTCAACACCATGCAGAGACACGTACTGGTGGAGAAGCTTCAGCAGCTGGAAGTCCCCACAGTCATCGTTCGGTGGGTGCTTGACTTCCTCACTGACAGACGGCAGCGGGTGGCGGGTGGCGGGGAGTCTGGGGTCACGCTCTCGCCTGAGTTGACGACAAACACGGGCGCCCCCCAGGGGTGTGTGCTCAGCCCGTTTTTGTACATTACCTACACAAACAGCTGCAAGTGCGAGGGTGATAAATGCTCTTGCTCCAAGTTCGCTGATGACTCTGCCATCCTCGGCCTGATGTCCGATGCTGAGTCGGAGACGATATATCAGGCCACTGTCAACAAGTTCGCCGCCTGGTGCTCAGAGCACCACCTGCAGCTCAACGTCATCAAGACCAAAGAGTTAGTTGTGGACCCGAGAAGGGACGCTCCGCCTGTACAGCCTGTCATTATCGGGCAGGAGCAGGTGGAGATAGTGGAGTCCTTCCGCTACCTCGGCCTCATCCTCGACTCTGCACTCAACTTCAAGGAGCAAGTCACTTCTGTCCAGAGGAAGTGTCAGCAGAGGCTGTATGTGCTGCGCCGACTGCGGTCTCTTGAACTGGACCCCCAGCTGCTCCTCAACCTCTATCGCTCCATCATAGAGCCCCTTCTCACATACTGCAGTAGTATATACCACCCCTCCCTCTCTGTCACTGAAAGAAACAAGTTGATGAAAATTTCAAACACGGCCTCAAAGATCATTGGCCTCCCCGTCCCCCTCATCTCTGAGATAACAGACAAAGCCCTGCTCCGCAAGGCGCATGCGGTCTCTGCTGACAGCTCCCACCCATTGCACGCGGAGTTTGAACTGCTCCCCTCGGGCAGGCGGTATCGCTCCATCAAATGCAAGAAGGCAAAGTACTCTCGCAGCTTTGTTCCCATGGCGGTGGGTAGACTGAATGCTGCCTCTGGCTCCGGCTGGCGCATCGGATGTTAACACTGCCCCACTGCACGCTCTAGCTAGAGTCAACTATACAGTCAAGCAATTACAATAATTATGTCTACGCTAATTAAATTGTCAATGTAATGTGCTGCTAACTTGCATAATTATATGTATATGCATATTTGTACGTGTGTGTGTATGTGTGTGTATTTGGGTGGGTGTGCGTGTATGTGTGTATATATGTGTATGTATATGTATGTATAGGTGTATGTGGGTGGGTATGTTTATATATGGGTGTGTGTGTGTGCGTGTATATGTGTGTGTGTGCGTGTATATGTGTGTATGTGTATGTGTATGTGTGTATATATATATATATATATATATATATATATATATGTAGTATTAATACAATTTATTAACTTTGTCTCTTAGTTATGATAGCTGTAGAAATTGAATAGTGTTATTTTAATTTGTGCTAAACTGTATTAGTGTATTAGTACACATGTGATATGGTTTTGTGGTTGTAAGTTATGATAGGATGACGATGAGTATGTGGTGGGCATATGTGTTTTTATACAGTGCGTATCCTGGTGGCAAAACAAATTTTCCTCTTTGATGGAATAAAGAATATATTGACTTGACTTGACTTGACTTGACTTGATGTTGTCCTAGGTTCTATTTCCATTCAGTCATCAATGGGATGCAAATAACTCAGGAAGTTGGAGCCCAGGGTGGCTTGTTAGATGGCCTGTTTCAGTCAGCACCTTGAACTATTATAAATTATTAGAATGATATGCTTTGTATAAAGAAACAGAAACTATCCCAGTTAATACTTAGATTGGAAACCTGCATTTGTGGAGAGAAACACAAAATTGCACAACAGCCTCCCCAGTCCACTCTGATAATGGATATATGTAGGCTTTCATGAGAACTGGGGAAAGTAAAAATAAGGAAGAAGAGATGGGCACTATTCTCAAAAAGCTTGCCATTGGAAAATGGAGATCCACACTGTATTATTTTTTTCAACTAGATTTTTAGATTTGAATGTACAGAATACATGTTGTATGTGATAGCACCAGCAGCAGGAAGAGGAGCACCAGCACCGGCAAAGAGAGGGGCAGCAACACCTGCAACAGCTGGCAGGGTATGATCCAGCACTCTTCTTGTAGTTCTTGATGTTGGAATTATTTTACATCACGGCCAAAGTAAACCACTAAAACTGATGTTGACATTGTCCTGAATTAAAGTAGTCGGGTAGGTTGATTCGCTCATCATTCTGTGCATTTATAATTAAATACAATTGTCTTGTTGCTGTTATTATTATACAAAAGATTTTTCCATCGTTTCTAAATCTGAAGAAATTACAGTAAAACTTTTTCCAACTGCTGAGTTAGTGCACAAAATATTCTTTTGGGAGATATTTATCAGTATTTGTATAAATGTCAATACTAAAACATTTATTATGACATACCAATTTCGGAGTTCATGATTGTGAATAGGCCTATGAAAAGAGGGTGTGAATGATTGCTGACTTTCGGATTTGAATTCTCCACCCAGACAAATGCAATGAATATAAACTTACCCCCGTTGGGGTGCCGGGGGTTTCAGTATAAATAGTATCCCCACTTTCTGGAAATTTAGTGCTTTAAATTCTCAATGTCGCTGTCTTTCTCATTTGCTCTTTCTCATTCCTGCTCTGTTCTTCAATCTGCTATCCTATCGTCTTCTTCGCTAGACCAGTCTCCTACCTTTTTTCTTGAAAACTCTTCCGGGACAAGACTCCTTGTTTGTGTATGAGGTCTGTTGGATCAGCTTGGGAATATTGGACGCTTTCTGCCAGGTGGTCACTAGGGCTTCCTATGATGTTATTATTTAGCAATGTAGGCATTTTATATGTATGTGTTTTGTTGATAATTTATAATGATGTTTGTATTCTATTTTGTTTTTGTAAACAGGGGTTCGATAAGTTGGGGTGAAGCCTCAGCTGTCCCCTGCGTGGGATGTCTTTATTGTAAAGTGGCTGGCTGGTGGAGGGCATTCAGTTTTCCCACTAGGGTTGTTTCAGCAGATCTTTTATGCGGATTGGGGGTTGTCTGGTCCTGATTTGGCTCGGAAGAGTCCGCTGGACCTAAATCAACAATTACGTAATGTAATGTAATGGAATATAAACTTTCACAAGCAAAGCAGCGCCTATACATTCTGACGTCATGTTGATGACGAAATTACTTCAGCTTCTCTAAAACTGAGCTGTGTTGGTAGAAGAAAATGAAGACAAAAATTCTTAGTGGGGAAAAATCATAATCTTATTTTCTCTTTTTTTGGATTATTCTCTTTGCACAGATGCTAAGAGTACTAAAATGAAATCGCTCAGCTCGGATGATGATGTGACAGCATTTGGTTGTGAAGAAACAAAGCCTGAAAAGAGCCAAAATAGACTGTTTCTTTGATGAAATCTCGATCAGTGTAAATGGTAAAAATGTCTAAGTTTTCTTGTTTGTTTCCAGGTGATGTTAAACAATCAATAGTAAGTTAATTCATTTCGTTGTTATCAGAATATTGCCATTTGTTGATGACATATGTTCATTTAGATCAGAACGAATAGTGTTGTTTCCATTTTACATCAACAGAAACTGACAATCACAGTATTTAGACCAGAAATGAAAATAGATCTAGCAGTGCAGGAAAATCTCTCGTTAATAGGTCAAATTGTTTCTTTGTGCGAAACAGCTTTTTTTTTAAAAATGTCAGTCTGCAAGGGATAATGTCAGATATGTGTTGATGACATATCAAAATGCCTTTTTCCAGCTGTATTCTCATTCTCCGAGTGGATCTAGATATTTTCATATCTAGGTATGTGAATAACATCTATCGTTACCAAATATTATCACAATGGAAAGAGCATTTATGTATTCTCAGGATTTGCTTTAAAATAAACCTCATCTTAGGATATTCTATCCACCCGACTACCTGAATGGTTCCTTTGTTTGTCTTGTATTGCAAATAATATGAACAAAATTTGTGCATTTTAGTCAAAATTACTGGTTGCTATATTTCATATGACAAGGCTAACAGTGTAGTCCTCCACAACATCGCCATCTGGAACTGGTTCAGAACAACAATCAGCTTGTGTCAAAGATGCCTACTCTCTCCAACACTTCAACATCTTCATGGAGCGCATCATATGTAAGATGCCCTTACAGATCACAAAGGCACAGTCAGCATAGGGGACAGAGCAATCTCCAACCTTCTTTTTGCGGATGAGATTGATGGATTGGCTGGAGAGGAACAAGAACTTCAACAGCTGGTACAGAGTCTTACCACCTCCAGATCCTTTGGAATGGAAATAAGTGCAGAGAAGACCAAAATGACCAAGACCAGTGTCATCAACATGGACATCAAAGTCCAAGGTCAATCCCTCAACTCAGTGCATAGCTTCAAATATTTAGGAGCCATTGTACCAGACAATGGGTCCCGACAGGAAGTCTTCTCCACGATCGCACAAACAACTGCTGCCCTGACACGGTTTAAACTAAATTGGAAAGACAGGACCATCAGTCTACATTCCAAAACAAGGCTGCTGCACTCCCTTGTCATCTCCATCTTTCTATACGCTTGCGAAACATGGACACTCACAGCAGCTGTACAACGAAGAATACAAAGCATGGAGATGAGGTGATACAGAAGACTTCTGGGCATTTCCTTTATCCAGCACATCACCAATGACAAAGTCTGACAGACCATCACACAAGCCATTGGACAACACAAAGACATGTTCACAGTGGTGAAGAAATGGAAACTCCAATGGTATGGGCATGTCAGCGAAGCATCAAGCCTTGCATAGACTATTATGCAAAGCACGGTGCAAGGAGGCAGAAGAAGAGAGCGACAGAAAAAGAGGTGGGAAGGACAACATTCAAGAATGGACTGGCTTGACACTGAGTGAAGTGAGGGTTGCTGAGGAAGAGAAAGATGATGTTGGTTAAACGATCATTTATGATGCCCTATAATGACCTTCTGAGTTACGGATAGGATAGGATTTCATATGGATGCTTTGGTGTGTTCATTCACATGGTAAAATTTATGCACATGCTAGGCCGTGTAGCACTTCATTGGTTGCCAGCATCGTTGTATGTAATATTAATGTATCATCAGTTCCACCACCATTATCATCAGATCAGACATCATCTTTATCATCTTCACCATCTTAACTTTTCATCATCATCATCATTATCATCATCATCATCATCATCACCACCATCATCTACATAATCATGATATTTATTTGCAGGGAGCATTAAGCAAGACAGTGTCAGGCACCAGTTTTGCAGGCAAGGCAGGTGCGGCAGGCAATAAGGCTCTGCAGAAGTGTGAAGTGTCTCCTCCCCCTGTGAATACTGCTGCACCAGGTCCCAAGTCTGGTATGACCCCACTCATATGCATTATACAACACATTATTTCGTGGCAGATATGACACATGTCTTTGAATAAGAAATTTTTATTGTATTCCAAAGGTTCAAGTGAACAAGTCACACAAAAATCTTCGTTCTTTCTGTCCCGCCGCCGTAGCTCAAGTGATAGAGCGTTCGCCTGGCACACCAATGACCCAGGTTTGAATCCCGTGGTGGGCGATATAAAATGTGGCCATTTTCACTGTCCATTTTAGCAGTATAATTGCTCTGGTGGTTCAGTGCTAATTCAGGTCCCTACCCCTCTTTCTCTGGTATGGTTATCCCTGTCTGCCATATCACCAATGGTGGGTGTAGACGTTAAACCTCAATGTTCATTCATTCATTCATTCTTCCTTCTTTATGAGTACCTTCACTGGAAGCTTTAGATCCATTAACATTTCAGTTCACTTTTTACATCTTTGGCAAGTTGTGCATCAGAAAAATGCATGCCTACAATTCCAGAGACATAGTTAGTTCACTAGACACACTGTAGACAGTGATATAAGATCGCCTAAAGCCTCTCTTGTCATTTGTTGGCTGAGTTTTTCTAAGGAAACATGAATTGTCCCATTTTATTTATTATGATAACTTGCTACTTCTACCGACTAGACCAGTATTTACTTTTTGAAGTCAATTGATAGTTGAAATGCCAAATTTGATATATTTGTCCTTCTGGGTCATTTGATCCCATTGGGTCCTAAAATAGCCTAGTGATGCTTATAATGTTCTAATTCAAACAAAGGAGATAATTGAGTAAAAGCATTGTAAAAAATTCTGCTTCATCTGAATTTCTTTTTTAATTTTGAATAGGCAGAAAAATAAAATAAAAGTAACATCAGATATAAACATCAATCTTTTGAGTTTATTTAAAACTCTTTCTCTAGATAAAACAAGGCTATGCACAAAACTGGACGGTAATTCTGTATACCTGTCCTATCCTATTCCGTAACTCTGAGGTTGTTAGGGCACCACAGATAATCGTTTAACCAGCGTACTCCATCTTTCTATGTCCTCAGCAACCCTGAGGATTTTGCTCAGTGTCAAGCCAGTCTACTCTCGAATGTTGTCCTCCCACCTCTCCTTCGGTCTCCCTCTTCTTCTACCTCCTTGCACTGTGCCTTGCAGGATGGTCTTTGCAAGGCCTGATGATCTGGTGATGTGGCCATACCATCGAAGTTTTCGTTTCTTCACCACTGTGAGCACTGTGTTGTCCAATGGCTTGTGTGATGGTCGGACTTCGTCGTTGGTGATGTGCTGAGTATAGGAAATGCCCAGAAGTCTTCTGTAGCACCTCACCTCCATGCTTTGTATTCTTCGTTGTAGATCTGCTGTGAGGGTCCATGTTTTGCAAGCGTATAGGAAGATGGAGATGACAAGGGAGCGCAGCAGTCTTACCTTGGAATGTAGACTGATTGTCTTACCAGGGCAGCAGTTGTTTGGAGAGGACTTCCTGTCGGGACCCATTGTCTGATACAATGGCTCCTAAATATTTGAAGCTATGCACTGTGTTGAGAGATTGGCCTTGGACTTTGATATCCGTGTTGATGCCATTGGTGTTGTTGGTAATCATTTTGGTCTTCTCTGCACTTATTTCCATTCCATAGGCTCTGGAGATGGTATCAAGCCTCTGTACCAGTTGAGGGCAATTATCAAAATTGGTGTAAAATGAACCACCTCCACGTCCACGTCTATAAGATCCCAGAGTTTGATCAAAACGACCTTCGACCTTTTCGTTCGAATCTGAGTGTGTTTGGTCTTTCTTTTGAAAACCACCACGATTCCTCCAATAGCCACGACCTCGATAGTTTGAGTAACCACCACGATAATCTGCAGAGCCAGCAGCAGCTTGCGATTCTTCAGCTACATCAACTGATCCTACTAAACCAAAAACTGTAGCAGCCGATTTGCTTGCTAAGTTCTTTCCAGGACGAGCAAGACGATAACTTTCAGCGGTTTTAACCATATCATCCAATGTGACAAGTCCACGCTCGCGAATGAAAGTCGCAAGATCTTGTGACACACATTCTAGAAACTGCTCACCTAATACAAGATTCATAATTCCTTGCATGTTTCTAGGAACACCGGACAAAGCTATCCACCTATCAAACAATCTGTTCAATTCAATACCAAATGTTTGGAAAGGTTTGTTCGAGTCTGGTCGAACTTCAAGGAACGTCTTGCGAAAACCTTCAGCAGTACACTGGAACTTCTTAAGCAAATTGTCTTTCAATGTTGGATAATCAACATGACCATTTGCAGCAAGACTGTGGTATAAGTTCAGTGCGTTACCTTCTAACAAAGCTGAAAGAAAAGTAACCCATTTGCTTCTATCCCAGCCAAGGGCTGTAGCATGAGTCTCAAAACGAAAAAGATATGAATCTATGTCATCCTGTCTTTCTTTGAAAAGAGGCAACTTGGGATAAACAGGTCTAGCACCAAAAAAATTACTATCTCTACCTCTGTTTCCATTACTAGTATCTTGTTCATCAAGTCTATGTTCAGAACATAACTCAAGTTCCTTTTGTTTTGTTTTCTCTTTCTCTAACTCAACATCTGCTTGTTTATTTGCTAATTCAATCTCCGCTTGTTTTGTAGCTTCTTCTAATTTTTTTTCATCTCTCAGTCTTTGTCTCTCAAGACGATCAAAACAATCCTGTACATATTTCCCACGTTCTTTATCAGGGATACCCAAAGTTGAAGCTTGAGCAATAAAATATTGGAACAACTGATCATAATCATCAGACATGGCTAAGTACAATGTAGATCAACAACCATAAAAAAAATTTACTATAAAAGTATCAAAGTGTTTAAACAGTAAATCAATAAAATATCAAAGTGTCAAAATAGAAATGGCAAAATGCAATCATTGAAAACAACTATAAATTGTTCTATGAACCTTATGAAAACAATTAAGCTTCTTCAAAAGTATATTATACCAGAATAATGTACAGTCCAGTGTTATAATGAAAGCAGTGAAATCTTCACAGTATACAATATGTCTACAAGTAGTGACAATTTTTATACCAAATATAATACACTAACTCAGTATATTCACAACATATGTTGAAGAACTTCAACTGAAGTTGATAATAAGCGCAATGAATATACAGTGAAAGATTAAATTATTAAGTTAATATTACCTCCCTTTTCTTAAGAGACCAATAATATAAACAGGGTAAAAAACTACGCTAATGAAAATATATATACATATGCCCTCAAGGAAAAATTATTTAGACAAAGTTATTAAATAAAGAATTATGAAATGAGAAAAAAAAATTAACTCTCAACACTATAAGCACTAGTACTAAATAATACTATAGTACCAAGTTTACGGCCAAAGGGAAATAAACCCAACAAATTAACAAAGTCGTATCAAGATTAATTTTATAAGTAATAAAAATCAATAACTGTCACACTAACTACTATACTATTCTATATCCAAATAAATTCAAAGTCAAACAGAATTACTAAACCAAAAAATAAAAATATACAAGACTATCAAACCTATCAATCAAGAATGAACCAAGGGAAACAATTTGTCAACAACCAAGGTAAATCAAGGGAAACAATTTAACAATAACCAATTATAACCACATACATAAATACAGAAAATTAGAGCATCAAAATCAATGCAAATCAAACAATAACAATAAATAAACAAAATAAATTAAGTCAAATGGGGCTGAAATCCTAACACTATCCCTACTTAAAATAACGGCAAAGAGAACATACAAACACCCACACGCATTAAAAGATCAGAACCCTACAACAGCAGAGAACCAACAACAAAAATACAATCCCACTAACAGAAGAATAGAGCTAAAAAAGACAACAGCAACCCACAGGCAGAGAAAGAATTTAACCCTTAGTGCCCAGAAACTGTACATAGGCACAGCCGTTACACTGGAGACGGCATCGTCACACAAAACAAAACATCTCAGTCATACACAATATAATTAGGAATTTCAAGGAAGATAAGCCCACTAGTCTATCTGTATATAAATATAATAACTAGTGGTGCCCTCAATAAATATAAATATGTATGACCTAATGCTAACACAGAGAAAGTCTAGGGTCACCAAATGTAACGAAGGAGTTTTGTTGTATTAAATTATATAGTGTAATGAATGAGTGTGTGAGTGTGGCTGTCTGACGCTCAGTCTAAGGATGCACGTTCTATCTCTGTTTACTTTAAATTCTCATCCACCACCACACACGTGCTTACAGACAAGGACAAAGTCTACACAGTTATTTCTCTTTGCCCTTCTGTTTCACTATTTCTCATTCAATCATTCACAAATACATTAAATAATTTACATATACATTAAATCATTTACATATACATTGAATCACACAATTCTCTTCAACATATAAATGAATCCACACAGATAATTAATAAGTGGCAATTAGGCTATTTATGAATTCAGCACTAGCAGAGTCACTTGCTACCACAGAAGTCGTTGTCTCTTTCTCGAGACATCACTCGACTCTACTCTTCACATTAGTTTGGACACAGTCAATGATGTCACATCGACGACTTGACGGAGATTCTTGAATTGTATAATGAGTGTCAAGTATTAATAACAGTACTCACAGACCATACGACGACTTGACGGAGATTCTTGATCTCTCAGTCGATGCTACGAAACAAGGCTACTCCTGGCACGGCAGTGCATTCAAGTACTTTCTGACTGTGTCTAAAAACTCCCTTAGTTCCGCCTCATAGGGTCCCTTAACGCAGGCTGGACTGCTTATAACCTGCTGAGAGACGGCCAGCGACCCACAGCACAAGCTATGCAACTGGCACTCGCCTGGAAGCTTATAATTACGTACTTTAACCGCGCGCCAAGCTCGGTACTGTATAGGGCCAGGAAGGGGGCTGGCGGGCGGCTGCGCTACATGCAATTGAGTGCCTATTGCTTGCACCATGATTAGGACCACGAGACTTTCGTAAATTCGCTTCTATTACAGAGGCCAACAACCAAACACAAGAAAATATTTTATAATGTCGACCACATCACCAGAAAGTTCAAACTGTGTACTAAGTGACTTCAAATGGTGAACATTGTAGAAAGGATTTAAATGTGTAATTAAAACGCGTATATACACTAGATCGAAAACCGGTCCGTTGCAAGGCAATGAAGGGCCGATCAGTACACACGGTCAAATCGACTAAAATATAAGACAAACGAAATGGTATTCTGATATTTAGTTTATGCTAACACAGCACACAGATATGAAAGTAACTAAAATGCAAAAGGACTACCACAATACAAACGATATTTCACATAATATGATCAATTCTATAGCACAGAGTTAGAGAATGATATCCACTCAGTCGTAGGCCGTTCTTTGTCTAGTATGTTAGCGTGCAGCGTGGGAAGCGAGACTGCAGGCATGATATGAGGCTAGCCGGCTGGCTGCAGGGCTTGCCAGCAATAATTAGCCTAGTAGCTCCACTGGAAAGTCCTTTCCAGTGAAAGAAAGCACAGGCGTGCTGGGGAACACTGCAGGTGGTCCCCTGGCCCAGGTCTGGAGATTTTCTTCGTCACCGTTGCTGCACGTCTGCAACAGTGATGGTTGATGAAGGAGAGAAAAGGCGTTGATGGTGTCCACATCCAGTCTCGAAGACGTTGTCACAAGGACAGTTCCATCAGCCTCATATCAGGGGGTTCCTGCTCCGTACCGGCCCCTCTGTATACAACATTTATACAATCGTAAATTTTCGCTCTTATACTTAAAGAGTCTGTATGTGTCTTTGACACACTATTATGTTCCAGAATACTTGAAGATCATTTCCTTTGTAGAATGTCTTCTCTATGCCACCACACCACTACAGTCACTATTGTCACCATTCTTGTGACAATACCTATAGCCACTTTAACACTGTACACGCATTGCATAGCCTACACACAATGGATTATGAGCCAAATAGTACACTCACAGCTCACCTTCAATTTATAACATATTACTACACATTCATTCATCATTAGATATACAAATGATACAACTGAATTACATTCCTATTTCAGCCCCATATCTTCACATATGAATGAATATAAAATGGCATCATAGTTACAAACTGAATCACATATAATAATTACATGATGAAATAAATATTGACACGAGTTATCGTACTTCTTCCAAACATGGGTTCCTCTGCACTCTAATCGCAATAATTCATAAAAAGCAATACTTTCCCTTTTCGTATGAATATAGCTTTACAGCTCATTATAAATACCAATAATAATAATAGTAATAATAATAAATACCTGTATTCTATATACAGCTATAGTATTTCCTAGCAGAATCAGGCTTTCTTAGAGCACCCACGAACATGTCCGCTCAATTCGGCTGATATGACATCTCTGAGCTAACAACAGCTCACAAAACTAAATTGTCATTTCGATTGTAAATAACATAGTGACGTCATAACGTTTTCCTACACAAACGTGTACGAAACGCGTTCGTTACATTCAAGTTCTTGTTCCTCTCCAGCCAATCCATCAATGTCATCTGCAAAACGAAGGTTGGAGATTGCTCTACCCCTATGCTGTGCCTTCGTGATCTGCAAGGGCATCTGACATGATGCGCTCTAGGAAGATGTTGAAGAGTGTTGGAGAGAGTAGGCATTCTTGACGCACACCAATTGTTGTTCTGAACCAGTTTCCGATGGTGCTGTTATGGTTCTATATACATGTGTGCAAAAAATACAAACCTTCAAATAAATTTTAAAATAAAATTAAAATAAAAGATAGTAAAGGTAAAAGGGTGGAGGTTGGGGAATATTCCTCTATCAACCTCCCTATCAGCATGATCTCTTCACCCTCGGGGCACAAACACACCCACAACAACACATCCACACACACCACACACTCACGTAGTTATTTAGAATATTTTAAGTACTTATTTTGAGGTAAAACTTCATTTGTGCAAGAGAAAGACTTGGGACTTTCTGAGGGGTGCATGCTTCTAAATATTATTTTCACAAATTATTCACTTTATAATTAGTGTGTTTATTTGTGCTTTGTTTTGATCAACATTATTAATTATTTTCATACAGTTTTGATTCATTATATATATATATAAACTGCAGTTGTGATTGTTTTCATTGTTGGCCTTGTTTTAATCCTGTTTAAACATTTGTGTTAATTTACTGACGAACTCGATCATTTTGAGATTATTTTGTTTTGATGTTTTATGTTTTGTTAATAAGAACATAGAATTTGTACATTTGGAATCAGTTCAGTTTGTTAATGTTGTAATTGCTCCAAATTATTTTATATTCCATTTTTTAAACAAAGTTGTGATTGTGTAAGTGATTGCTCCAAATTATTTTATATTTCTGTTTTCTTAAAAAAATTAAATAAATACAAATAAAAATCGAAGCTAACACTTTCAAAGTAAATTTAGATTATATTTTTTTTAAGTTCTGCAAAACTGTGAAATATAGTTTGTTCATGTTTGCTGAACGAAAAATTAAAGTGAAAATGCATATCTATATTCAGTAAGGATGAATATTCATGAAATAAAGTTTAAAGTATTACTTTAGCTTAGTTCCAAGTTCTCATTGAGCTGTTTGTTGTTGTTGTTGTTGTGTATGTGTGTGTGCGTGTGTTGTATTTAATTATACCTACATTTACTTCTCAGCAGAACCAGCAGCAGTGCCAGCCCAGCCAGCCTCTGAAGAGTCTGCGGCACCTAAAACGTCAGCGGTCATCAACCCCCTGTCGCACAAGGCATATCTGGGTCTGGCTCGTATCTATCGTGCCCTGGATAACCCCAAGGAAGCACAGAAATACTATGAGATTGTTGCCTCTATGGCACCTGAGGTAAACAGTATTATTAAATTTTATTTAGTTTTGCTGCTGTGAATGCCTTAAATTTGCCCCCATGGGCTCAGCTCCGTGTGCCGGGGGTAGACACCAGCCTCTCTCTGGTTGGGTGACCAAGCTTGTCCTCCCCTTTTGTCTTGTTTCTGTCTTATTGGTCCTTTCACCTATATTCTTTTCACCCTTAAATTCTCTCAATGTCCTGTGCGGTTTTGACTTCCTTTCTTCTGCCTCACCGGACTTTTCCTGTCTTCCTTTTCCCCATCATTCCTTGTTTATCTACCCTTCTTTTTCTCTGTGGCCTTCTCTAAGTCTCCTGCGTTTGCCGTGCAGGGCAACCCGTGTTGTGGGAGAATGGGATTCTGGAGATTGAGGCCACTGAGGGACTGTACGTGGTCCCTCACACCAACACACCTCTTTGGCCCAGACTTCTCGTATGTGGGAGGCTGGCGTGGCCCGCGTCAGTCAAGTGGCTGGTCGTGTATTGCCCTAGCTTTGCTAGAAGGCTGCGGCTCATGGGTTGAACAAGACCGTAGTGGCAGTGCGGAATTGTCTGGGTGTATATCCTCCCTGTAGTCCTGGTGCGTTTCCTTGCTGGATTTTCCGCTTGGACGCATCCCCTTGGTGGACTCCATGGTGGGTGGGGAGCAGGGGGGATGAATCTAAAATTAAAAAATATGGCTTCAACCAAAAAAAAACGACTTCACGATGACGGAACGGACCCGGACAGTGACTTGGAAATGAGACAGAAAGCTTGTGACTTGGGAGTGGATGGGGCCTGGCCTCGTTTTTTTGTTGTGGAGGGGGCGGATCTGGCTCTGCCACTGGGCAAGCTGTCCCCGTTTGCTATTCATAAAGGCTTTCAGTCTATCTCTACAGTTGGTTTCAAAGACGTAAAGAAACTTCGATCTGGGGCCTATCTGATGGTGGAGTGTTCGACCAAAAGGGCATCGGATTGTCTACTAAGGAGGAATTTGACCGTCTTTGTTGACAGACAAATCAAAGTTTCAGTGCATGGATGGTTGAATTCCTCCAAGGGAGTCATCTGATGCCAGGACCTGACTGATATGTCCGAATTAGAAATCCGTGATGAGCTCTCCAGCCAAGGTGGGAACACAGCAGTACAAAGGGTATTTGTCACCAAAGGACCCAAGCGAATCCCTACAAACACTCTTTTTATGACTTTTGCCATGGCCAAGTTGCCGAAGTCACTCAAAATGGGATACCTTAGGGTGAAGGTGACATCTTTCACACCATCACCGTTAAGTTGCTACCGTTGCCAAAGGTTTGGTCACAGTAGCAAGACATGCAAAAACAAAGAAATTTGCAGAGAATGCGCCAAAGACAAGCATGATCATGAGTGCAAAGACCCCATATGCTGTGTGAATTGCGCGGGGCAGCATTCTTCCAGCACCAAGGATTGCCCTCAGTGGCAGTTGGAGCTTGAGATCCAAAAGGTGTGAGCCACTGAGGGGTGCTCCTTCGGGGACGCGAGGAAAAAAGTTTTGGAAAAAGGACCGATTATTCGAGAAAGATCATTTGCGTCGGTGGCGGGTTCCACACCTCTTGCGGAACCTAGTGCACATCCGGCGGTAGAAATCTCTATGAATAAAAGGACTCTCAGATTTTGGAAGCGTTGTGCAAGAGGATGGACAGTATTGAGAAAATGCTCACGTCGTTTCGTCACAGGGGGTGGGTTCTCCTGCCCCATCGGACACACTGGAGAACGTGCAGACGGTCATGTCGAAAACCGTCAATCCAAACACGCAGACGGTAGTGTCTAAAGCTGTCACACCTGCCGCGAAGGGGGCCATACCTCAGGCCGCCACAGCATCAATGGCAGGTTTCAGCAACCGGGTGGTCGCAGGGGCGGCCAAGATCTTAGTGGCTCAGCAGGGGAGCATCAAGGGAGGGGAGGGAAAAATTGAAAGGGGTGAGAGGGAGAGAGAAGATCCATGAACCAGTGCTGGGGAGAAGGGGAGGAAGACAATTGGCAGTTTGGGATCCGGGAGTTTGAAGAAAAATCAAAAGCCGGACCCCTTTCTTTTAAGCACCATCATCCTCTCGAGACAGAGAACCGTTTCGGAAAGTTGATGGACGATGAGGAGACAGATGAGGGCCAGAAAACTTAAAAACATAAATGTGCTCTCAGGGACATAAATATTTAGCTTTCTTTTACTTCATTTTTATGGCTATCCTTCATTGGAATATACGCGGGATAAGAGCCAATTATGAGGAGTTATGCTGTCTGCTGATGGAGCATCGACCTGAGGATTTTGGCCATTCAGGAGACTCTCTTGTCAGAGAAACATATAGATATTTTGCCAAACTGCGCTCCCACTCAGAAAGATGAAACTGTGCTGACCCGACTGCACATTGCACACACTTAGGTGACCCACGGTTTTCTTCTCAGAGGGGAGGTACCACCTTGGTGTCATGGCTGTGATCAGATATTTTCAGTTCAACATTTTTTAACCTAGTGCTGCGATTTGATTGAAGAAAGAAAACATATTTTTAATACATCGGATTTAAAGAAGATGTTTAGAGAGGTTGCCTGTGAAAGTTTGTTTGAATCATTTTATAATATTTTAAAATAACATTTCTCTGGTCCTGATTTGGCTCGGAAGAGTCCGCTGGACCTAAAGCAATAATTAATCATCTAATGTAATGTAATGCCTTAAATTCAACTCATTAGGGAATTATAAACTTGGGGAATTATAGCAGTAAACTATTTATTTTTTAATGTATTATAACTAATATGTGTTTATTATTTATTTATTTGAGAACAGTAAAACATATGTTCAGTATGTCATGATTGCTAATTTTTCTTTGTTAATTTTTGACTCACATGAGTGCAGCAATGTTGAGTCTATGTAATTAAGCCACTTGCAAGTTTGTACAGACTGATGGTAGATTGGTAGACAGATGGATGGACAGACAGACCAACAGAAAATGTTACACCCCCATTTTTTCCCACATTTTTTGCAAATCTGTGCAATGTGAATCCTATATAATTCAAAAATAATATTAAACCAAAAAAAAATGTCCGTCTATCTGTCCGTCCACCCTCCATTTGTGCAAACTTCAGACCTGCCTACCTTTCCGTAATCTTCCGTAATTTTACGGAATTTTACCCTCTAGTACGGGAGTACGAAATTTTATGCAAAATTACGGAAAAAACAAGTGAAAAACTACGCAATTTTTAGAGCCGTGTAAACTTGTTAAATTGTTGTCTGCTAGGCCTAGAAGCTGACAGAGTAACCGCCCTTGCATGATTGAGAGCAAATGTTTCGAGAGTTGTGATTGGACGTCGTGAACCAATGAACATGCTCGAACGTTACGAGCTTAGATTGTCGCGCCGATCTTGAGTAAAAATGGCGAGTGGAGAAAGTTCTAATCAAGCTAAAGTTGCACGTTTACATGAGACAGACTAGGAATCAGAAGAGTCTGAGTGTGTAGAGATTGCTCAAGTGCAGAAGAAGAAGAAAAAGCTGCAGTTGCAAGTATTTAGTTCGGATTACACGCGGACTTGGCCTTGTCTTGTGGCTTCAAAAAACATGGCCCAGAATTTTATGTGTACTGTTTGTGCGATTTTGACTTCTCAGTTGGGCATGGAGGAGCAAACGTCTGTAAGCGGCTGGTCCTCAAACCTCGCCATGAAGACACCAGATATGTCAGGCCAGAAGAGCTGGACCATCAAATGTGCCTACTCCAGGCAGATGGCACAATATAACTCACCAGTGTAGTATGTAAGCTGTTGGAGCACATTATCGTCAGCGCAGTTATGAAGCATTTCGAAAGCCACAACATACTGAATGACAATCAACACGGATTCCGAGGCAAGAGATCCTGTGAAACCCAGCTCCTTGAGTTTGTGGAGGACCTGACGACCAATCTGGAGGGCGGCAAGCAGACTGACGTCCTTGTGATGGACTTCTCGAAGGCATTCGACCGTGTCAACCATAGCCTGCTGTTACACAAGCTCCAGCGCTACGGCATTAAGGGCACAACCAAAACATGGATTTCTTGCTTCCTCAGCGACCGGTACCAGGCAGTGGTGGTGGATGGCGCAAGCTCCTCCTTCGTCAGCGTTAAATCCGGCGTTCCTCAAGGCTCGGTGCTGGGTCCCTGTTTGTTCTTAGCGTACATCAATGACCTGCCTGAGAAGCTGTCCTCGCTGGCAAGACTGTTCGCTGATGACACGGCGGTGTACAGGACGATCTGCAACAGCTTGGACCAAGACCGGCTACAACAGGACCTCCTCCACCTCGCTGAGTGGGAGAAGAGCTGGGACATGGAGTTCCATCCTGCCAAGTGCCAGACTCTGTCCGTCACCAGGAGCAGAAACCCTCTACACCACCCATACCAACTGCACGGCCATGTTCTGGAACCAATTTCCTCAGTTAAATACTTAGGCATTACAATTCACAGAGAAATCAAATGGGACGATCATATTGACAATGTATGCAACAAAGCAAACAAGACCCTTGGGTTCCTCAGACGAAACCTGAAGATTAGTAATGCCAGTGTAAAGGAAAGGGCTTATAAAGCCTTTGTACAACCAATCCTGGAATACGCATCTAACGTCTGGGACCCATACACCCAGAAGAACATCGACAGATTGGAGGCAGTCCAGCGGCGTGCAGCACGTTTTGTCCTCAACCGCTACAGAAACACATCAAGTGTTAGCAACATGCTGGAGACGCTGGGTTGGTCAACACTGGAAGAGAGACGACGACTAGCCAGACTCTCCATGTTGTTTAAGATAAACAATGGGCTAGCCCACTGCCCCAGCCTTCAACAAAAACTCATCCCTCTCCCCTCTCGACAGCGACGAGGTCATGACAAGCAGTTTAGGCTCATCACAACAAGAACACAATATAGAGGCTGCTCTTTCCTGCCAAGGACCATCAGAGACTGGAACAATCTGCCAAAAGATGTAGCAGAGGCTAATACACTTGGCACGTTTGTGCCAAGAGCCTGCTCCCATCCAACTTCCAGCTCCTGATACTCTCCAAGACACTAACACCTTCCCTCATCCCTGTTGTTGTTGTTGCATCAATTTTTATTCATCAGATTAACATAAGTTGTACTGATTAATCATCCCTACCACTCCCCATACAACCAGCCAGAAAACACCAACGTGGCTACAAACTATGGCATTGGACTATGTAAATACTTTTTGAAAATAGTTGTACAGTTGATAAAGATAGTTAGTCTGCAACAGCACACAAAATATAGTGAAACCGCAAACCCCCTCATCAACCCATAGGAGCCAGAATGATCGACGCCTTGATCGTGGGCCCTCAACATCAAGAAGAAGAAGAAGAAGAAGAAGAAGGACCAGTTAAAAAAAAAAACTGCAAAATTTGTACAGGGTACAGTCTTTTCAGTGTGGTCGATTTCAACTGTAATTAAATTAACCTCACCATGTGCTATTGTTATTGGTAAACATATTCACAGTTACCAGTCCTTATTTTGACAGCTGATGAAACTAAAAATTTTTTTTTTTTTTTAAAGGCAAACTTTGAATTCATAATTTATGTGTAGTGCCTATTCCTGTGAATTACACATCTTTATGATGAAAATGACATTTGAGTCAATCACCTGTAATGACATTTGAGTCAATCACCTGTAATGTAAATAAAACTGTGGAACAGTTATCCTTCATCACAACCGGGTCAGTGATGTGCAGGTTTATCTTTTGTTGCATGCCATGGTCTCTCATGATACTAAGTAATCATTTTTAAAAATCTGTTTGATATTGTTTCCTTCTTTTTGCTATCCTTTTAAAAACTTTTTTTTTTTTGCTTTTTAAGTAGTAAACGTGCCGTGAATTTATTGATACCTTGGTTATTCAGAAACACCGCGTTTACTCATGTCTGTAGAATTACTGAAGGAAAATGCAAAATTACTGAAATTCACAGGGAAAACTACTGATCAGTAATGCGTAAGGTAGGCAGGTCTGAAACTTGCAAGTGGTTTAATTTCTCTGAACCTATTTCTATAACACTTAAATTTGGTAGGATGGTGTATTTCCATGAGACTTTGAAAGTGAATGAATGACTTCACTTTAAGGTAAAGGTCAAAAAGTAAAACAAACAGTAAAAAAAAAAAAAAAATCACAAATTTCCTACGTTATTGGTATTGAACTTATAATTGTTTGATGAATGATCAATGAGACACACATGTCATGCTAATTTGAACCTCCAAGGTCGGTCACTATAGGACTTTCCAAAGTGGGTTTTATGGGTGCTTTGAAGTGACCTTGACCCTAACCTATGAGAGATAAAATGTCCAAAGTTATTGTGTGTAGAGATTACTTTTATATATTTAATGTTTTTGCATTAATGTCTTGAAAGTCTTGACCTTATAAAAACATAAACATTTAATCATACAGTGAAATACCTCTATATTTGACCTATAGTATGCATCAACATTGGGTTATTTGATTAAACATGAGCATCGGAAGCCACATGAAGGTCAAGGTCATTCCAAGGTCAAGGTTATTGAAGTTAAAGGTCATCCCAGCGTCACTGTTTTTTAACATAATATATTTTGTGTTGTATTTTATTTGATCATACATAAGTGTCCATTTGGACCTGGAGGTCAAAGGGATTTCAAGGTCAAGGTCATCGCAAGATTTGCATTTTAACGCCACTGTTTCCTTTAATTTGGAGTGGGGGGAGGGTGGAGGGGCACTTTTTTATGTAAAATGTTGCGAACTTATTCCATAAGGAGAATGTGAGTCATATGGACTTTGCCTTTGACTTTCTAGTTAATTTTATAGGGACTAACTTTATGCCCAGGTGCACGATGCGTACATTGAGAGTGCAGAGATGCTGGTGAAATCAGATCCTCTAGCTGCTGTGGATGTCTACATGAAGTTCCCTGTGTCTGAGAACCCGACATTTGATGATGCCTACATTTTTGGTGAAATCATTCGTATCTTGATGAAGTTTGAAAAGTACGATGATGAGAGGTTGAAGACGAGCATGATCACTTATGGAAAAATTCTTGGACTGGGTAAGCTACAGGATTCTTTCCTCGCCCATAATCCCTGTCAGTCTGACAAAAAAAAAAAAGGATACAAAATATTTTATTGCCAATTGAACGCACAAGGAATGCACTTGTCAGTGCTGTAGCACAATACAGCAGACCTTCAATGGAGAATTCAAAGCATGGAGATGAGGTGCTATAGAAGCAAGTATATAACATTGTAGCAATGAATTAACAATGTGATGAGGTTTTTTTAATAATTCAGATGTACTTTTGTTGCTCCTAGCTGATGTATGTTTTTCAGGTGTGCTGGATCGTTATGTAAAGAAACTGGAGGAAAAGTTCAAGAACAAGCTGCTGCAAGCTGTGTATGCTGGTGTCAACGGGAAATCTGTGGATGACCCTGAAATGCAGGCTTTCTTCAAGTTCAAGTGTTGGATCTGAGCTGTCTTTTGTCGGACTTCTTGAGTTGATAGAAATACCTGTTGAGCAGGTATCCACATTGCAGGGAATGATTGTGATTTTGTTTATTCCACTGGTTTATGTCTTTTGTATTATGTACAACAGCAATGCAATTCAATTCAATTCAACAAATCTTTTACCTTTTACAAGGAATTGTGACAGGCATTTGAACATTGTACTATAGAAATAAATATAATTACAACAACAACAAAAAGTTCAAAATTAAAAGATTGAAAATCATAATTATTAAACTCCTGTACATGTTCACAGAGTCCACCTAGCCTACAGTTTGGTGTTCCTCAAGGTTCAGTCTTATGCCCAATCCTCTTTGTTCTGTAGACTCAGCCACTGTCTGAAATCATAAACAAACACTGCATTCTGCATCACAGTTTTTCTGATGACAACTAGTTGTATGTTTCTTGATCTGTTTCTGATCTACCTAATATGGTCACTTCAATTCAGGCATGTATCAAAGATGTTAGACATTGGATGACAGCAAATAAACTGCAGTTAAACTCTGGTAAAACTGAAATATTCTCATTTTTCCCCAAATCTCTCCTTCATTCACCATCTTTTTCAAAATCTTTTGCCCTCATTGGAGCCACCGTCACATTCTCTACCTCTGTTTGCAACCTTGGTGTCACTCTGGACCAAACACTGTCTTTTCAGAATCATGTTTCTGCTGTCTGCAAGAATTTGTTAATATGAAATAAGCAGAATTTCGCCCATATGCCATCTTCTTTCCGAAGAAGCAACAAAAACTCTTCTGTGTGCAGTTGTACTTTCTAGAATTGATTACTGTAATTCCCTACTCTCTGGCTCTCCTGGCTATCTCATTCAGAAAATTCAAAACAACCAGAATCATGCTACTTGGTTTATATTCCACTCAAGTAAATTTGACAATGTCACTCCTCTTCTTCTGTCCCTTCACTGGCTTCCTGTGGAGTGGCGTATTCAGCACAAAGGTTTATTCCTTTGGTTTAGTGTCCTCAACTCCACTGCCCCTCAATATATTGTTGACCTTTTTCACATTTATATACCTTCTAGACAACTTTGCTGTTCCTCTGACACCGGTCTGTTTGCAGTTCCATCTGTGCATATGAAAGCCCAAGTAATTCATCTTCAATTCAGTCGTTTAAATCCTATTAAAACTCATGATTTTCCTTCCATGGATCTACAAAGTCATAGTTCGTGTGTGGGTGTATACGCATGGGTGTGTGTGTGTGTGTGTGTGTGTGTGTGTGTGTGTGTGTGTGTGCGTGTGTGTGTGAGATTAGTTTTTATATATAGGTTTTATAAGTTTTTATATATAAGGTTATTGTTAATAGTTCATGAGTTTTCCTCATTTTGTTTTATAGTTAAATTTGTTCTGTACTCATGTAAGCACCTAGAGCTAAATCTATATAATAATAATAATAATAATAATAATAATAATAATAATAATAATAATAATAATAATAATATGTTGTAGAATTCGATTTCATTAGGGGTGCGGGGGGTGGGGGTGAGGTGGGGGGACATAGGTTTGCAGATGGCTGGTAAGGCTGATCCGAGCCGGGAAACATCACTGGCATTGTGGGCAGCTCAGATGGGCTATTGTACTCTCTGCCTCTTGCCTTTGCTGTCTCAATGTGCAGCTGCTCTAAAAGCGTAGCCCCATTGACTATGGCAAGGCTCCAGACTGATCGGTTTGGGGCAAGGTCTTTCCATGAAGCGGAAGTCGATGCCAAAAGTAAGGCCTTTAGGGTGTCTTTGAACCTCTTTTTCTCTGCCTTGAGAATATGCACCTATTTAATTTTAGATCTCCATACACGATGCGTTTTGGTAGGCATTCATCAAACATTCTCTCAACATGTCTGACCTAGAGGAACTGAGATTTTCGCAGTATTGTAAAGACACTGCATGGCATGCTTGTCTGTTAGAGTATTTCTGTGTTGGGGACTTTGTCCTGTTACTTTACTTTCAGCAGTTTAAAAAGGCTGCAGAGGTGGAAACGGTTTAGCTTATTGGCATGGTAGACTGTCCAGGTTTCAAAAGCGTAGAGGCAGAACCACTGACCTGTAGGCCTTCAGCTTGGTGATCAGGCTGATCCCTTTTTGTCCCCACACTGATGATTGAAGTCTTCCAAAAGCAGAGCTGGCCTTAGCCACTCTAGCGTCTGTTTCATTATCGACGTGTACACTGCGTGAAGGTGCTCCCCAGGTAGATGAATGTCCATTGATGACAGCGTCTGATTGTTCACATTGACAATGGGCTCCTGGTATTGTTTACTTAGGGCAGACAGGTACATCACCTCAGTCTTCTTTGTGCTGATGGTGAGGCCAGTATTGGTGCATGCAGGAAGTGTCAACATGGACTTTCGTCAGCCTAAAGGCATGTAGGTTGAACAGCTTTCCATCTGTTCTGTACAGTAATTAATGTCACTTGCCAGGGTCATTGTCCTGGAAGGCTGTCAGCATCGCAGAGAACATCATGTTGAACAGTGTATAGGTGCAAGCACACATACATGTACACAAATACACACACTGTAACATAGTGTGATCAAAATGACATGACAGCATCATATAGCCTATCCTATCTATTCTATTCCTTGAAAGTCGTTGGGGTACCACAGATGATTGTTTAACCAGCATACTCCATCTTTCTATGTCATCAGCAATCCTCATGGCTTCATTCAGATCTTGATTATATTGCTACATTATGATGTTATTGTTATGAAGTTATTTTGTAATACTAATTGTTATTGTTACACCCCCGTTGGGGTGCCGGGGGTTTCAGTATAAATAGTATCCCCATTTTCTGGAAATTTAGTGCTTTAAATTCCCAATGTTGCTGTCTTTCTCATTTGCTCTTTCTCATTCCTGCTCTTTTCTATCAATCTGCTATACTATCGTCTTCTTCGCTAGACCAGTCTCCTACCTTTTTTCTTGAAAACTCTTCCGGGACAAGACTCCTTGTTTGTGTATGAGGTCTGTTGGATCAGCTTGGGAATATTGGACGCTTTCTGCCAGGTGGTCACTAGGGCTTCCTATGATGTTATTATTTAGCAATATAGGCATTTTATATGTATGTGTTTTGTTGATAATTTATAATGATGTTTGTATTCTATTTTGTTTTTGTAAACGGGGGTTCGATAAGTTGGGGTGAAGTCTCAGCCGTCCCCTGTGTGGGATGTCTTTATTGTAAAGTGACTGGCTGGTGGAGAGCTTTCGGTTTTACCACTAGGGTTGTTTCAGCAGATCTTTTATGCGGATCGGGGGTTGTCCGGTCCTGATTTGGCTCGGAAGAGTCCGCTGGACCTAAAGCAATAATAATGTAATGTAATGTTATTGTTACAAGCGCCAAGGTCAAGATGTAAAAAAGCACACCCAGTGTTTCATCTTTTACCTTTGTTAAATAAAATTGTTATTTTATTTATCTTATCTTATTCAGTGTCAAGCCAGTCCATTCTTAAATCAAATCAAATTGACACGAAATTTATTATCCTGGGCCAACGTGGTTTGGTTTTGTAACCTTAAGTTGCATTGAGTCTCACAACCAGATCATAGCTGGCTGTGTGCCAAATCACTTGCTGTCACAACGCTTCTACAAAAATGTATTCATACTTGTTGGCTGATGAGAACTCTTAGTAGACACTCATCAAACAAAACTTAATTTCTGAGAAACTGAATTTTAAAATCGATCAATACTTCCATACCGAACTTACACAGAAGGATTGCTGTGGGGAGGGATGGAAAGAAAGATAAAACGTTTATAATAGAATTTTTGTGTAGCATTTGAAACATAAAAAAAAGATTATTTACTTATAATATTACTTTTTTACTTATAATTTATATCTGAAACATGATTATAAAAGAGTGTATTAATGTCCGCATATAGACTGCACTCAATGAAGTCTGTGCAGTGGAAAGAGAAATAGAAATAGAGCACGTTCTGCTAGCCTGCACTGATTCAACTTTGGTTCTGAATATTAATTCGTCATGCAGATCCGACAATTCTCTATAATTATCTTTTGTGCGAATCATAAGGATTTAAGCTTATATGACACCCTGACCGTCTCTCAACATCACACTCTCTGCCCCTATAATGTAGCGTGGCTACAACGAGGAAGTGAGACTAGATATTCAGTTTATAGGGTCCCTTGGGTGAAGAGCCGAATGCAGCTCTCTCTCTCGCTCTCTATGTAGAGGGTGGAACCGATACGATTTCTCAAACCGGTTTTTAACCGGCTTTTCCAATAGAAAACC
Organism: Oncomelania hupensis; assembly: GCA_036898135.1. NCBI lineage: Eukaryota > Metazoa > Mollusca > Gastropoda > Littorinimorpha > Pomatiopsidae > Oncomelania > Oncomelania hupensis. The sequence goes on from CM072513.1 coordinate 42,051,869, forward strand.
GCGGTTTAAAACCGGTTAACCGGCTAGATGTTACAACTGGTTACCCCGGGTAAAGGCACATAGTAAGCAAGGGAAATAACCTCTGTATTGAATTTTTTTTTGGAATTTATGTCGCTAGCTACTTAACTCAGAGGCTATTTCCCTCCTCCACTGTGGGTAGATTTGGGAGTTTGCTTTTCAGTTTTGAGTGTGTGAAACCGTTGGTGGAATCTGAAGTTGCGAATGTCATATTGGTTAGAAAAACAATGCGCATTGAAAGATTAAAAGCCTGTTCCAAGTTTGTGTTCTGTGAAATTCTGGTCAACCTTTCCTGCTTCTGGAAAGAATCTCCAAATGTCAGCTTTCCCACGCGTGTTCGCTACAAATTTCTCTGTTTCTGCCATTTTGCTAGTGCTTTACGGGACGAGTGATGTCCTTTAGAAAAACCGCGGTTTTCCGGTTTTTTAAGGCCAAACCGGTTTACCGAACCGTGAGAAAGTCGAACCGATTTTAACCAGAAAACCGGTAAAACCGAACACCCCCTATCTCTATGTATATACAGTCCCCTTCTCATTGAGCGATACTGTTAACAAACTCAGTCTGCGTCACAGAAGCCAGCCAGCCAGTGTGCACGCTCTCTCTTTGTACCAAACCTACTGATGATCTCTAGGAGAGAGACATGGCCTTATAATGTGACTCACCCTTGCATAGTTGTAATTTCAACAACAATATATATTAAGGTCCCCAGGAATGATCTGTTGTTTAACAAAAAAAAAAGAGAGATTTAGATAATTGCTTATTTATAAGATGACTTGTAAAAAGACTTCTTAACTTACAGTTGACTCATATAATGACTTACAGTTGACTTAAGTTGACTTACTAGGTAACTTTAAAAAGTAACCTTTGTAATTACATAAGTCATTTAACTGGCAGTGTAAAGAATTAATTTTGTATATTTCAATTTAACTCGGTAATGTAAAAAAAAATTTTACTTTTCTACTTAGAGAACAATCTTATAATTGGTGATCTGTCTTGAGAGAATTAATTATGTGTGTTAAGTTGTTCTTTCAATTTAATTTTTTTCTTCTTTGGATTCAATGACGTCATTTATTTTATATTATTATATAGTTATTTCTATGTCCTTTCCATCAAAATGATAAGACAATAAAACCACACACACAAGAGCACACACCCACACCCACACACACACACACATCTATTAAAACTACACAATGATGATTGTGACAGTTACGCATATGTTAGAGGGAAGATCCTCACCATGCAGCGGTAGCAAGCACACACATATACACATATAGGTTTACAATCAAACCACCTCAAAAAAACTGTCCAACATGAGAAACAATCAATGCTTTGGCCAAATTAACAAATAAATCAAAGCCAACGTTATCCATAGAAGTTAAGGACTGAAAGCTGACAGGCAAATATCCACGTGTACAGCTGCAATCAAATAATACATGACTCCGAGAAACAGTGTTATTAATAATAATTAATAATTTATTTCATTTAAAATTCTACGCCTTTCCCTCAGGAGAAGCTCAAAGCGCAGTTACAGCCAGCCATAAATAAATACTCAAGGAACATAAAAGAATAAAAGCATCGAACACAAAACCAAACACCACAGTATTAAAATAATTATTATAGTCAAACACACCCACTCACTCTATGTCTCCCCCGCATACACACATACACACACACATATATACACACACATACACACAACCACACACACAATAAAATACAAAAGCACAATAAAATTGTCTATCTCTATCACCACAGTATTAAAACATAGTCAAACACACGTACCCACTCTATGTCTCCCATGCACACACACACACACACACACACACACACACACACACACACACACACACACACACACACACAATAAAATACAAAGCACAATAAAATTGTCTATCTCTATCAGTATACGTGCATTTCACACAGAAACAGAACGAGCAATTTACTTAAAAACGCCATGGAACAACTACTATGATCACCACAAAAAGACACCACAACACAACACCTGCACAGACACTCAAGCAGCCAAACACACCTGGGCCACAACGACGACGAAGATGAGGAAAACAGTGACGACGACGATTACGACGACACTGAGAAAGAAGATGACAACGACGGTGACGACGATATGATAAGGCGGATGATGATGATGACGACCATGATGATGACCATGATGACGACGATGATGAAGGTACGATGACCACAAAAGAGGTTGAGGACGGCTGGTGGGCAGGAATTTATTTCAAGAGGTGTTCATGGAAAAGATGTGTTTTTAAGTCTAGATTTGAATGCAGATAGAGTAGGGGTGTCACGGAGAGGCTGAGGCAAGGAATTCCAAAGTGTAGGAGCAGCAAAGGAGAAGGAACGACGACTATACGTCTCCAGCTTGATGCGTGGCACAGAAAGGTGACCAGCATCAGCGGAACGGAGAGATCTGGATGGACGATATGGCGTTAAGAGCTCAGACAGATAAGAAGGTGCTAGACCGTGCAGACTGCGGTAACAAAGCATCGCAACTTTGTATTCGACACGCGCGCGCACTGGCAACCAATGGAGTTTTTGAAGAAGCGGTTTTGCGCTGTCGAATTTGCGCTTCTTGAGCACGATACGGGCTGCGTTGTTCTGTGCTTTTTGAAGTTTGTCCAGTAGAGTGTTGGGAAGACCTACAAACAGGGAGTTCAGATTCAGATTCAGAAAACTTTATTATCTCCAAGGAGAAATTCTAACATGGATTTGCTGTCACTTGTCAGCAAAAGGTAATAAAATGTAACAATACTATAAACATGTAAACATGTACGTGTAATCACGCTTATGTACATATTAACAAGAACATTTCCGACACATTGTAAAACTTAAAATACATATCACACTACATGTCCTTATTGCACTTCAACATAAAGAAATAAAACACCTACCCACAAACACACACACCCACATCCACACACACATGGGTTAGACATTAGATTATAAAATTATAAACGTTATAAAGCATCTTAAAAAAAATACAATCATCAAACTCTGCGTATCATTCTAGCACTGACAATCACAGATTTTAAAACTTATGCATTAGCTAACTAGATACATACTGAATAGTTGAAAAATTGCTGCAAATATTATAAAATTCATCTCTAGTACTCCCATAAACCACTCGCACCCAACTCATTCAGTCAACACTTATTAAGAATTTGTACTGATTTGGGTACAAAACTGTTCTTAGCTCTAACTGTAGAAACATTTGGCACTCTGAAACGGCGACCAGAAGGAAGGAGCTGGTAGTGCTGGGCTAGGATGTGAGTGGAGTCTCTTACAATCATGCACGCTTTCTTTCTTACTTGCCTTTCGTACAACACACACAAACTATCCTGCTTTTCATCCACCACTTTCCCACACACCTTCACAATTCTATCCAACACATTCTTGCTCCTCACACTGAGACCTCCAAACCAGCAAAGAAAACCAAAGGTCAGCACCGATTGGATAAAACATCTGTAAAAGTTACATAAAACAGACTTGTTGACTTTCAGAGAGCGCAATTTCTGGAGGCAATATATTCTTGACTGACATTTCTTATGGATGGAAGTAGTGTTGGAATCAAAGGTAAGCTTATTGTCAAGTATTGTTCCCAGATATTTGTATTCCAAGACTCTCTCCACCTTTTCTCCATCAATCACTAAGTCAGGCACAGCAGATGGGTTTTTTCTAAAATCAATAATCAGTTCTTTAGTTTTCTTCACATTTATATTTAAAAAATTCTTTTTGCACCATGCAATAAACCTTTGCACTTCCTTTAGATAAACAGTTGCAGAGTTGGAGAGGTCTTGAAGGGCAGAGTCATCTGAGTACTTAATGAGAGGTGTATTTTCAGAGCCGGTGCAATCGTTGGTGTACAGAGTAAACAGAACAGGAGATCAGATAGTACAGTGCCCTGAGGGGAGCCAGTTGATGTAGTTCGAGTAGAGGAGAGAGCTCGCTGGAAGCAGACTGACTGAGATCTGTGAACTAGAAAGCTGACTATCCACAGGATAAGCCTGGGATTGACGTCAAGGGCCAGAAGTTTGAGCGCCATGAGATGAGGTTGTATCGTATTAAAAGCAGAAGAAAAATCGATAAAGAGAATCCTAACGAAAGAACTAGGTTTATCCAGCTGTGTATAAGCGTTGTTGAGTAGAGTGAGTATTGCGTCGTCAGTGGATCTGTCTTGCTTGTATGCGAACTGAAAAGGATCAAGAAACTGTTGTGTTTGAGAGAGAAGTTTTTTCAAGACGATACGCTCAAAGCATTTCATGGCGATGCTGGTGAGTGCAACGGGCCTATAGTCATTCAACTCAGATGGACTTCTAGACTTTGGAACAGGACAGATAGTGGAATTTTTCCAGACTGAGGGGACAGCACATTGTTTCAATGATAAAGAAAACAAATGACTGAAAACAACACATAACTGAGCAGAACATACTTTCAACAGTTTTCCACACAAGCCATCTGGACCCATTGCCTTACGGGGGTTTATTCTCTTGAAGTGGGACTCAACAACACAATCCCGGATCTCAAAGTCACCGGAAGTTGCAGTAGTCCATTCTTGACAGTACAAAAGCAGACATCAACTGCACGAACAATTCACATTGCTGCAATATTTAGTTCTTATAGAATTCAAAAATATTCTGCAGGCCATTGTTACAACTGATCTGGATATTCCACGGTGCTTTTCCTATTGTTTATTAAATGCAAACGTTTTTTTTTAAATTTTATTTTACTTTCCACTAATCGTTGTAATTCCTTAGAAGACAGAGCCAGACCAAATGGTCTGGTAAATGTGTATGATGAGGGCTTTTTAGCCCAGTTTTATTGTCCTTAACGCTCATGCAATAGGACGTTAAGCATCGTTTTTCGTTCTCTGTTCCTCCTCGATCAGCGCAGTCATTGAAAATGAATCCACAGTGGGAAGGAATCCAACAAAATGCAACCTGAGTTCCATTTGTGATTAGACTATGAACTGCACATTTTATTTCAACAATAATTTCTTTTCTTTCTTTACTATTATTTGAATTAAGCGCCTCTAATACAGACTTCGAGTCAACAAATACAACGATGCTAAATAAGTTAAGTAAATATCCATTTCCAATAAAATATGACTCTGAAATTCTGGTATTATGAAGGTTGCTCCTGCATCACCATTTTCTAAAACAGAACCATCCGTATAAATACTTTTAGTTGAGAATAATATTTTTCATTTAAATTTACCTGAGTGGTCACTGAGTGCGGCCGACGGGGTAAGAAGTTTGAGAACTTATTTTAACCCCCTTAACTGTCTCTTTATCATGGCGGTTCTTGAACTGGTTGACAGTTTCAGCTTCAACAATTGATTGTTTTAGTGCATTCCACTGAGTTCACAACTCTTTGTGAAAAAAGTTATTTCTGAAATCTAGTCTAGACCTCTCTTAGAATGATGACTGACATGAAGTAAAACATTTGTCAACAGAAACATTTTCGAGTCCCTTTATAATCTTGAAAGGATGAGATCTTCCTGTCTCTCCTTTCCTCCAATTTCTGCAAATTGCAAAAAGCCAGTCTCATCGTACAGCAGGTGACAAATTCCTGTGATCGATCTCGTAGCTCTCCTCTGCACCTTTTCCAACTCTTTTTTGAGGTATGGTCGCCATGATTGGATGCAATACTCCAGATGTGGCCGTACAAGTGATTTGTAGAGTGGGACCTAACTTCCCTAGTTCTGGCTGTGACTGTTCGCATGATCTGCCTCACTGCTTGTTGGCTCGTTTTGCTGCCTCGCAGCACTGGCAACTGACTGTGCATGATGATGCCTAGGTCCCTTCTTCCTCCACTGCTCCAAGTTCTTGTCCTCCCAGCGTGTAAACGTGACAATTGTTTTTACGGCCTGCATGCAGAGTCTTGCACTTGTCCATGTTGTACTGCATCAGCTACTTCTCTGACCACATTTCTGCCACCTTAAGGTCATGCTGTAGTTTGCCGCTCCCAGCTGGCTCGGAGACATCGCCAAAGATCTACTTCAGAACGCTGGTCAGCATATCGTCCTCCAAGTCATTAATAGACACCGGGAACATGGTCGGCCCCAAAATGGATCTTTGTGGAACTCCACTCGTCACCTCTACCCACGGAGAAGCTTGCCCATTAACCACAACTCTCTGCTTTCTGCCACACAACCACTCTTTAGCTCTAAACAGCTTCTTTTTGCTATTCATGAGAATGTCCTTCTTCTGCTTGGCACTGGTACACTGCACCTTGAGAGGTCTGGGTCGCTCCCCTGTCTTCCTACCGAACCTTTCAAAGCGGATTCCCTCTGCCGCTTCCTGACCCAGTTCTAGTGCAGACATCACACCAGCAAAAGCCACCTTATCTGGTTTTGTCTCAAGCAGGTTCTTGATTATAATATTCATCCTTCTTTCCTTTCTGAGCTTAGCTTCGTACACCTCCTCCCTAACCACTGACCTGACAGAAGTTGCAACTCTCTCTTCAAAGCCACTATCCAAGTTGTCCACTTTGCTTTCCACAGACTCCAGTCGATTTTCTAGCTCAACATTTTTGTCTCTGACTAGTTGTACAAGCTTCTTCTTGTCTTGTATTGCCGTATTCGCCCACAATCAATGGTGTTGATCTCTTTGGCACTTTAAAGGAATTTAGGGTTTGTGCGCATGTCAAATACAGTCACCTTTCACTTGACAAATTATAAATAATAATTCATATCACTTAGTTCATGAGTCTGACGTTGCGGACATGTTAAATACAATCACAGTTCACTTGACACAAGTCGCAAACAACAAATCATGTCGCTACATGAATGTCCATGGAAAATGTGAGGGAAGGGGGGAGCAGATGCTGGGTGAGGGGACAGGGGTTTGGAGGGGGCTTGGTCCTAGCTTAACGTCATCGACGCCTTCTTTGCTGTGGAAGTCTCCAAGTTCCAACAGTTCCTCGCTGTCAAAGCTGTCGTCGATCTCAGCTGCTGCTGCTGCGTGTACAGTCTCCGATGGCATTTCCACATCCAGCTTAAGGAGGTTGGCGTGGTATATCTTAGAATGCTGGCCGACCTTCACCTTGTAGTCGTTGATTCCCACCACGGTCTCCACTTCGTACGGGCCTTTCCACTGCATCAGCAACTTATTGTGGTCGGTAGGTAGCAGCACCAGCACTTTGTTGCCAGGTTTGAACTTCCTGTTCACAGCCATACGGTCATAGTAGTGCTTTCCACAGTCCTGGGACTTCTTCAGGTTTTCTCTGGCTATCTCGAGAGTCTGCTCCAGCTTCTCCCGTAGCTCAAACACGTATTGGTATCTGTTCTTTACTTCTGGGTGTCTACTTCTTTCGTCCACAGTTCTTTTAGGATGTGCATCGGCCCTCGGATAGTTCTTCCGTACAACAGCTCGAACGGAGAAAAGCCAGTGGACTCCTGCGGTACTTCTCTGTAGGCGAAAAGTAAGGCGTTGATGTAGCGAAGCCATTGTCTGGGCTGCTCGCTGCACAGTTTCTTCAGGGTGGACTTCAGTATAGCATTACACTTTTCGACAAGCCAGCCCGTTGCACATCGGATGGTATGGCGTCGTAGTCAAATGCCGGATGCTCAGCAATCTGTTGACCTCCTTCATGCAGTCAGAGACGAACTGCGTCCCGAGGTTTGTCAGGATTTCTTCAGGCTACTCAGAGTCTGCTGAACATGTCCACCAGCGCTCTGCAACAGTCTCAGTGTCAATCTTCTTCAGAGGCACTGCTTCTGGGTACCTAGTCGCATAGTCCACTTAAGTCAGTACCCACCGGTGACCTTCTTCACTCGGAGGTTTTATTTCGCCGATTAAGTCTAAGGCCACCTCTTGACAGGTTGGTTGATCAAAGGCATTCTCTGCATAGGCATTTTAGGGACCCTTCCTCGAGGTATGGTCTTCTGGCAAATGTCACATGATCGGCAGAAACGGCTGACGTCCGCAAGAAGTCCTGGCCAGTAGAACACCGGCTGAATTCTGTCCGACCTCTTCTTGATGCCTAGGTGACCTCCCATGATGGAATCGTGAGCTACTTCCATCACTTGGCGCCTTAGGGGTAACGGTACCAAGACTTGACGTAGTGGTTTCCCTCCGTTGACCCTCGGGTGCTGGAAGATTCTGTACAGGATCTTGGCCTTCACCTCGAAATAGACCATGCCACTGCCCTTGGTCACATGGTCTTGGCGGTTCCTGTACTTGTTTAAGTGCTATCAGCTTCCTGGAGCTGGATCAGCTTATCTCTGTCCACGATGGCGGCTTTGGAGCTGTCGGCGACCTTCAGTGGCGTAGACGTCTTGTCTCTCTTGGCCTGGGCCCTAGTAGTGACAGCACCGCCGATCTCGGGTCGGCAAAGCTGAGCCGGAGTAGCCACATTGTCCCGTAGCAGATCTGCAAGGTCTCCATCGGGAAACGCAATGGATCCTCCTCCACAACTTCGACGCGTTGGGTTGAGGCAGGACTCCATTCTAAATCGGGGTCGTCGGGGCGCCTCGCGCCATCGATATTCCCGATCATCAAATCGTATAACGACTTCTTCAGTCAAACCGCTTCTACTTCGCCTATGTAGAAAGGAGTGCTGACTTGAATCTTCGCAACTGGTGCTCTCACACATTTGCTGTCGACCATGAGTGTCCATTTAGAATCTTCAGTGAACTGTTCTTTTGCGATTAGGTCATCTCTGACGATGACCCCACTGCAGCCTGAGTCTCTTAGGACAGCCAATTCATGATTTCCGACTCGTCCCTTGGAAACAGGCATGTTCTGAACGGTCACAGCTGCGCTAGCGACGACGGGGATGGATTTTCAGTTGGCAAGGAGAAGTTGGCCATCAGTCATGCACTCTTGCACGTCCGCAGGAGTAGTTGTGCACTCGGTCTCACTCGGAAGAATGACGCTCCCGCCGCACACTTGATGGTCAGAGCTACTGGTTTGCCGTCGATTGGAGAAACGCCTCTGTCGGTTGCCCGCCGCTGCGTTGTCCGTATTGCTCTGCTGCCCGCTACTTTTATTTTGAGGACAGTTAGCTGCTCTGTCACAGTTAGCAGCTCTGTGGTCTGTAGCGTTGCAGGTGAAACAGCCTTTTGAATGCTTTTCCCTGGAAGGTGGCGTGGAGTCAGTGTGTCTCTGGCTCGTCTGACTCCCCTGGATCTGGTTCCCATGGTTTCCAGTCTTCTGAAAAAGTTTCGTCGCCTTGGGTGGCCCCAGCGTCTTCCCAATAAGCGATGGGATATCTTTCAGCAGCCTCAGCAACGTCTTTTAGCGTCTGCAACTTTTGTATTTCCAAGTGGATCGCGAGGTCCTTAGGGAAGGCGTTGAGTAATTGCTCCCTTACGATCAGATCATGGAGACTCTCGTAAGTCTTCCCTTTGCCTGATAATTCCACCCACTTGTGTAAATATGACGACAGGCGCCCCACAAATTGCTTTGGTGTCTCGTCTGACAAAGGCCGACATTCACGAAGGCGTTTACGGTAGCCCTTTTCTGTAAAGTTGTAGCACTGCAATAGGGCCGCCAAGACGTCGTAGTTTTTGGCGTCTTCGTTCGACAGTCTGGTGTAAACGTCGAGTGCTTGCCCCGTCAGAAGTGCACAAAATCGAATTGCCCAGTCTTGAGGTTGCCAGTTAGAGCTTTCAGCGAACCTTTCAAATTTCGCCAGATGACTGTCGATCTGGTCCTTCCCGTCGACGAACGCTGGCAATTTTGGAGCCTTGTTGTCGCTGATGACTGGTGGCGCATGCTGATTGTTTTGGATACGCGCCAACTCTAGCTGGTACTGACGCTCAGCTTCTAATCGTCTCTCATTCATCTCGTCACGCCGACGCTGGTCCTCTCTTCTTGGCGACCTTGCTCTTCTCTTTCTTCCCGTTGACGCTGTTCTTCCTTTTCTTCTCTGCGTCGCTGCTCCTCTAATTCTCTTTCTTTACGCCGTCGTTGTTCTTCTAATTCTCTTTCTTCACGCCGACGTTGTTCTTCTCTTTCTTGACGCTGCAGTTCAATTTCTCTTTCTTGTATCCTCTCCTGAGACTTGACGTACTACGTCAGCTGCTTGCCTTTTAGATTCAGTTCAATCCCTTTCTGCCAGAAGTCAGCCATCTTGATACTTTTCTGGAAAGTTTTTGACTGTGCTGTACCTTTCTAGACTGTTCTAGAACAGCACGCTTTCTGCAGTAGCGCTGATGCTTGTCACTAGTCGCCTTCGCTGACGCAGGCCCCGCTGTCCTCGTGGGTAAAGTGGGTAAGCCAAAAAACCCTGATTTTTTTTTTCCCCGGTCAGGGTCCAGGGGCCGCCGTAAGGCCCCTTGTCAGGTCCAGGGGCGAAGCCCCCCATACGCTGAACGGTTCATAGCATTTAAAACCCCAAAAGAATGGTTTTAGTTAGACATCAAAGAATATTCAAGTGTTATTGGCGGCTATCACGTAGATCCAGTGCCTTAACTATATGTGTATGTAAGGGAAGTAATTTGTTACGGAAATAGCGGGATAAAAGAACCCTAATCCTACCCCTAACCCATAAAATAAAGTTTTACTTCACATATTAATATGTGTGGTACCTCGTTGCTATTCAATCAAATTATTATTTTTTAATTTTTTTTAATTGTAATGACACCAAAGCTTACATTATCCTGTTCTTTCCGTAACTAATTACGTCCCTTAGTTAGAGGCACTGGATGTACATGCCGTAATTTTTATTAATATCCTCACAAACACAAAAGTAAAACTTACTTGAGAACCCTCCCCCCAAAAAAATCTTGGAACTTCAATTTTTTTTTTAAATCTCGGGACAGCAACCATTTCCCTCAGGAAATCGCGGATCCGAGGAGAGTTCTGCAGCCTGACAGGAACTGATGAATTTAAGGGAAAGCCTGCGGCAGTTGGCATAGATCCCCTTCTAATTTGGCTTAATTTTTTTTTGAAAGGAAGTCTCTAATGTCAACAACTTTTCTCTTCTCGGCTCTTGCATTCTGAGCTTGATTAGTGGACAGGGAACATCTAGCTTCAGGTCGCTTTGAAAGGCATGCAACAAAACGGTTGTGACGCCAATTGTTTCTTCGGATCCCCATTTTGGTCCACATAATGGCTGGGTTGACTCCTGCAGTGTTTGACTCAAGCACTCTTGGATTGATCACTCTGTGTAGATCTTGCCTTTGGGGGCCTTCGTTTCCATACTCTGAAAGCCAGTCTCCTTCAATTTTTGGGTAGACCGAAACAAGAGGCCTTCGGAAGATTGATGATAATGCATGCATCTGCCACATTCCCATTTCCTTTCCAGGTGTGCAGACAGTCAGTACTTCTTTTCTGAAGATAAAAATAATAATAATAATACAGGATGCTATATACGCGCCGTTCCCCAAATCAAACAGGCTCAAAGCGCGGCGATCTATACCAACATACACGCTCACCTGTCTCATCCACCCTCACACACACTAAATACACATCCATCATTCAAACAAGTGGTGTAAAGGCAGAGAAATCGCTATTACAAGACGGAAAGAAAAACGAATTTTTATTTTTGAAATTTTTATATTGACTTGCGTCCTGTACCATTATTGAAGATCTGCTTTATTGCATCTTGTGTCAACACCTCCAAGTTGTAGAAGTCAGACGAAACTGCATAAGCTAAGCTCAGCGACATTTGAGTCTGTGGATAAAGATTTGAATCTTGCAGGTAAAAGTCTTCATGAGCAGCAAGTTCTATGGCAATTCTAGCTCGCAGTTCTGGATGGTAATCTTGAGTGCCAAATGCCAGCAAGGAAACTGACCTTGCCATACAATTTCCATCCCCTACTATTTCAACAGGAACCAAATCTGGACCATCATCAGGGTAGACCTGTGAAGACTCGGCATCTTGAAGGTAATGTACACTCTTCAAATCCTTGCATACTAACATCAAACCTCCGAAAGGTGGCATGCATCTCAACTTTCTGTGCAAGGCATCTCACATCATAAAATGATCTGGTAGCAGCATTCTGCAATCTCGTATTCAAATTCTGAAAAAACGCCTTCCTGTCCAAAAGGGATTCTTCTATATCCACAACAGCAGCAGACTCTGATGATGGCTTGAGTGTGGATTTCACTCTAGTACTTGAAGTTCAGTGATCATGTTGGTTTTATTTGCAAAAAGGCCAATCAAAGGATGTATCTAGTAAGAAAGTTAAAAAATTTTGGGGTCAATGTACATATCTTAGAAATAGTTTACAGATCTCTAGTAGAAAGTATTCTATGCTTTAACATTGTTACCTGGTTCGGAAATCTTGGCGTTAAAGACAGGAACAAACTCAACCGCATTGTAAACCTAGCTAGCAGAGTGATAGGAAAGACACAAAAGCCAATAACAGAAATATATAAAGATTCTGTAAAAAGTAAAGCTAGAAAGATCATGTCTGATAACAGTCATCCCATGTGTAGATCATTTGAACTGTTGCCCTCAGGTCGGAGGTTTAGAACCCCGGCCTGGAAAAGAAACTTGTATGGCCACTCTTATATACCAAGTGCAATCCGCATCTTAAATTTAAGCAAACTGTAATACCCCCAGTTACCTACAGTTTTTCTTCTGTGTACTGTGATGATGTAATGTATTATGATGTGAGTTGTGCAATGAAGTAAGCTATTTGTTATGCGTATGATTGTCTTAATTAATGTTTTATATAACAAAACCTGTTAATAGTTCTTTTAGTTTTTAATCTTTCCGTCTTAGTCTTTGTGCTACTAAAGACAAATTTCCATGTTATTGTATTTTAACTATGGACAATAAAGATTCGTATTCGTATTCGTATTCGTAGTAGCAGATTCTGATGATGGCTTAGGTGTGGATTTGCCTCCAGCAGCAGACTCTGATGATGGCTTGGGTGTGGATTTCACTCTAGATGCAGATTCAGATGATGGCTTGGGTGTGACTGTGAATTTGCCTTTAGCAGCAGACTCTGATGACGGCTTGGGTGTGGATTTCACTCTAGAAGCAGATTCAGATGATGGCTTGGGTGTGAATTTGCCTATAGCAGCAGACTCTGATGATGGCTTGGAGGTGGGTTTGCCTCCAGCAGCAGATGATGTCATGATGATGGCTTGGATGTTAATTTACATCTAATAGTAGACCGAGATGGCAGTTTGGGACTGGATTTCTTTCTTGACAGAATTGTAGGCTTGGGTGCAGATTTCCCTTCCAACAAATTTTGCTTTCGTTCCTCTCTTTCTGCTCTGTCTTGTTTTTGCCTGTTCAGGTTTGTCTTCGATGCTGACTTCATGTTGAGGATCAGTTTTCTACACACTGGCGCAAATAATGGATCTGCCTGGCTGAATTTTTTGACAGCTGTGGTATCCCTTGCCATCAAATGGTATTTCACATTCTGAATTGCTGAGTATGTCTGGATACATGTGTTCTTGGCATGGCAGTCAAGTATTTCTGACATAGTGCTGAAGCTGGACTCGACCATTGGGCCATGAAAACAGCTAAGAAGCGCGAACACACCTTCACAAAGATCAGGATAGCGAGGCTGAAGGGAATTCCTCCACTTGTCGATGCGCAATGAAGTTTCAGATGGCAGTACCTGAGACATATTGTATGCTCTTGCTTCCTTCTCAAACAAATCCCTGTCAAGTTTCTCAAGTGCCGGACACAGCACAACCTTCGGCAGATGCTGCAGGAGTTCACCTGTGTTGTCTGAACATCTCTTTGTTGGGTCCAGTGCAGCACAGACCTTCAACACTGCATTTTCCAATGGCAACTTTGCCTGCAGGGCTTTGCCACAGCTCACATAAGCCTTCTTGATCATACTCAGAAATAATAAGCGAAGATCTTCCCTGACAGCAGGATGTCCCCCCACCTTGGCAGACATCAGGTTCTGAGCTTTGGTGCCAATGAAGAGCTTTGTCGAAGGTAGCAGGTTTTCTTCTTTATCAAGGTTAAAAGACTTGAGGTAAGACTTCTTGTCGACAGCAGAGGTGTGTTGCTCCTTTTCCAGCTTGTCAAGACCTTCTTTTGTCTTCTTGGTTGCCTCTGTGCTCACGAAATTGGTGAAAAACTCTTCAGTCAACTCCTTCTCTGAGTGCAGGGTATGAATCATGGGTTCTCTGGTCTGGAACAACTTGACAAAGGCACGCAGACTCGGCAGTACTGCAGAAAACAGATACATGACAAGCATCAGCCTGGACCTGTGAGTGAATAACGCATCAATGATTCTTGCTTTACGTTCTTTCCCATCTGCTGTCATGGATTTGGCATGTAGAGTAGCCATGATGTTTTTCAGCGATGCGAGTCCATTTTCATCCACTCCCTGCACACTTCCCCTGAAAACGTCTGCGTATGTTTCCTTCTCTTGTCTGTTCAAAAAGCTTAAATAGAAGACGGTGAGTGGATTCAATAGGTCAAGATTGTTGTCTACAACATCCAGGACTGACAACCAGCGAGTGGGACATTATCTCTGAGGATATGACACTTTGACCCCTAACACCATGCATATAGCAGCCAACAGCTCTTTGTGCTCCTGGCACCATTTGAAATCTGGGTTGCGTTCACGCTCCACTACCCTCATACAATATGTAGAGGCCGCTACAGTGTGCGCGTGAACCGTGTGTAGCGCAGCAAATTTACGCGCATGCTCACAGAGTCCGGAAAAAAGAATGGCTGTCGTCAGTGTCGAAGAAAACCTAAAAGCTTTACTTCAGACTATTATGTTGGAGTTAATTGACGATTCGGACGAGGACGAATGTAGAGGGGACTCGTTAAAGACAATTTATGGACAAATAAAAAAAACTGTGGCACATATCTTTCGCTACCGCCAGCGTCCGCCATTTTTGTATGAGCTTTCATACAATCCACTGCCCGCTCGAGAGGTGTAGGAAAAAGTAGCACTACGTGTTCATACGCAGTGACTGTGAACGGCTGCGCAGCAATACATAGTCATACATAGTGCCATCGTGAACGCAACCCAGTATGCAGGTCAGTGCACAGTTTTTCTACTTGGCCACCAAACTGATTACAGAACTGTTTGCCAGCATTCTGCACATGATGGCACGAGTCTCCATCAACGTCGGCGAGATGTGTTGCTTTTTCAGCACGGAGAAGCGTTTCTAAGCCCCCTTTTGAACCACGCATCACTGCACAAGAATCCATCATAATTAATAACAGATTTCCCCCTAGGAAGTTTGAGTTCTGTAAACAGTTCGACCAGCTGCTTAATAAAGAGGGATCTTGCATCAACCTTGACGAGTTCCAGTGCCGCAAGGTGATGAATCATTACACTCCCATGTCGTGGCGAGAAATGGCTGACCAAAACAGTCAACACCTTCACATTGGTCTTACTCGTCGCCTCATCAATGTTCAAACTGAAAACATTATTCCTTAGCTCTTCCAAAAGTTCATCTTGCAGGGTTTTTGATAGCCCATGTCGCAGTTTGTAGGAGGCTGTCACCCTTGACATGTCCAATGCTGCAAGTGCCTTCTTGTCTCGAGAGACGCTCTAAAACACACACAAAAAAGGCTTATCTTATAACTACAGTGGAGTTCATTTAGAAAGAAAACTCTTTACACATAATCCAGGTCTCAATTTTGTTTTCATATAAAAAATGTGTATGGTTTAACCCCCAAAAAGGTTTAAAAACCAAAGGAAAACTTTTGGTCCCTTTAGTTTTGGGTTTATTGGAAATTTTACAAAAATTATGAACAACAAAAGGTTGTCAAGGGTGTACAACAAGCTGAAAGCTTTAAGTTCACCCTTTGGGTCCCTTTGATTTTGGCTTAATTTATCCAATCTGTACTGTAAGTTCGACTTTTAAGTCGCTCTCTAAACTCACTGGCATGTAATAATATAAACCATGTCTGTTTGCCCTTTATTTTTTATTACCTTTGCAAAAGTGATGAGTTTCGGAACTGAAGAGAGAGACATGTTATTCTCAGCTACAAATGCCAGGGTTACAGCTTCCAAGCCGATCACTCTGTCGCCCAGTGGTATCAGTTTTTTTCGTCCAGCTGGTTCCTGGTTGACTGCAGCTTCACAAGGATTACTGGAGTTTGATGCTAGTTGGCAAGCATAAGCACCTTGGACCTCTGCCACAGTATCTCCTGGGGAAATGAAACCCATAAAATTGGCTTATGCATAGAACAAAACAAATTCCCTCCTTTTTAAAATGTATTAAGTAAGGGCAACAACTTTAAGATTTATTTGAATTGAATTTGAATTGAAGACAAGACTGAGACGAGACCGATTCAACATAATGGCAGTTTAATTAGATTATTCAAATGGCTTTTAAAAACAAAATTATGATATTTTGGACTAACTTTGTATTGTGGCATTACTTTGACGGACTGTGAAAGAGAGGGGCCGATATACAGGGAGGGTGCTTTTTTTCCAAAAAGAATTGTTGCTGCTGAGGTTATATTTTCTTTTGGTGTATAATTTATTTATTTCGAATTGTATGTTACTGTATGTTAATTTGGTCAGTGACCTTATTAGTTATAGGGTCTTTTGACAATTTTTTTAAAATAATTACAGTATTATTATTTTTTCTTTATTATTATTAATATTATTATTACTATTGTCAGGTTTTATTTTTTCCCCAATTGACAGAATTGTTGCTGTTACGGTTATATTTTCTTTTGATGTCCCTGCACACCGTTGTGGTTCTACCTCTTTTCTTTCTGCTAGCGCTTCTTTTTGCGTCATCCATTGACTGGTTCTCTCTAAATTGCTTTTCTTCAATGGGTTGCTCCTCCTTCTCATTCTGCCTGCTATCTTCCTGCCTATTTCCCCTAGTTCCTTCTCCAACCCCTCTCACTGGATATACAGGCACTGTATTTATCCTGTTAGGGTCAAGAAATCTCGAATTCCCGATTAATACGGGTAAAGCTGGCCTCGACATAACCAATACATCAGTTTCACCTTTGAAGAACGGTGTGTTCATTGAAACTCTGGCCACGGGTACTTGTTTGATGTCACCGGACGCAAAGGTAACCCACCTCATCTCTCCTGTGTACTTACTCTTTGTAACAAGTCCAGTATCCACACAACTGATAGTTGCGCCTGTATCTCGCAACCCTGCAACTTCTTTTGCTGTCTCGTCATATTTTTTCTTGGCGTTCTTCAACTTCTCTCGGTATTCTTCCGATGTCAATCTGAACTTCTTTAACAACTCTCGACGAATGGCTTGGAAATCCTCGAAGTCTACATGCTGCATATGCGTGATGGCTTCGGCCGCTTTCCCCTTCACAAGCGCGATCAAGTGCAATCCCCATTCAGTTTCAGGAATCTGTTCCGCTTGCATAACCTCAAACTTCCATCTCTTTTTCTCATCAATAACATAGGTGGTCAGATCTTTTCATGACAAATTCAACATTGCTCCCTCCTCCTTCCATCCTTGCATCAAAGCTTTCATTTCATGAACGCCCCCTGCTTCAGCTCGGTTGGCTTCGCCCATGGTCACCCCTTGTTCATTCCTCCTATTCCTAGGCCTAGGCATGATGCATACATGTACAAATCCACCAAAAGTTTATATTCTAGCTTATGCATCCATATCCAAGTATCGCCAATACTCCAAACATAGAAAAAATAATACAAATAATGATAAGACAGCACTGACGTGAATGGTTTTGCCGGAGTTATTCCAACAATGAATCCTAATGTCGAACAAACATGGACCTGAAAACTGAACTAAATGAATGAATAGAGTTGACGCTATCACGGAATCGTACGTCTACAGAATATAATAGGATAACCTATATCATATGTACTCCTACACAATCAATAAGTTATGAGTTCCTAATCTGTACTTGTATGTTATCTGCGCGCAACTAGTCTGCACTAGTGTTACAACTAATAGCAAGTTTACTTTTATATATATATATATATATATATATATATATATATATATATATATATATATATATATATATATATATATATATATATATATATATATATATATATATATATATTATAGTGGTAATAATTTGTTTGTTCTTCACGGGTGCGACAACAAAGCACAAAGGGACATAGTTTAGACTACTCTAAGATCTATGCAAGTAAGTGACCTTGACCTATAATGCTACCATTATATGCCGGCCTAGTCTGTCTTACATCCTTTGTGCGTGGATACAACTATCCATGATGATTCGCCATCCCGGCTTGGCCCCCATAAATGTTGTCACACCACGCGAGAGAACACCTGGGTTGGATTTTTCTTGCTATTATATTCTTTCATTCATTATAAAAAGACAGAACATTGATTGATTGATTAATTGATTGTTGCTTTAGGTCCAGCGGACTCTTCCGAGCCAAATCAGGACCGGACAACCCCCGATCCGCATAAAAGATCTGCTGAAACAACCCTAGTGGGAAAATTGAACGCCCTCCACCGGCTAGTCACTTTACAATAAAGACATCCCACCAGTGTTCCCTCAACAAACAAAAAATGAGAGTCCTTGGGACTCCCAGGTAGAAAATTTTAAGAGTCCTTTTGCAAATGTTGAGAGTCCCCAAATCGGAAAAAGAAATGTAAAAACAAGTCCAAGCCTCACTTTTTTTTTTACTCTGTTAAAGCGTCACATTAGTTATTATAAACATATAAAACCAAAAAATTAAAACATGTATTCAATGTTTATTTAAGCCTAGATAGAATCAAAGAATGGATTCACGAAGATTTTTTCTATTCAGTGAATGGGTTGCTTGGAGGAAGTTTACAATGCGCGCGCATGCGATTTTTAAGGACGACAACTCCAGACACAATCTTTAATCCTCTGCAATGTTAATGGCAGTCTCAGTTGGGTTCTGATTCTGATTATGTCGTGAATTAGTTCGCCACTCGTTGGTCGCATTTTTGACTTCAGCGATTCGAAAAAAACATGCAAATTTTTCTGCGTCATTTTTCATATTTTGTGCGTAATTGACGCACTACTGTGCGTAATCGGCAGTGTTTCCCACAGCTTTTTTTTTCAGAGGTGCAAAATTTCAAGAGTCCCCTTACAAAATTTGAGAGTCCCCTTACAATTCCTACATTTACCTTGATTTTGATTACCAACATCACGAACACACAAATACGCCTCAAAGTCAAACAAAGCTTAGTTTTCAATGCAACGTTATTGAAAATTATGAATAGCCATAAAACAAGCAACACAACAAAAGGAATACTGTTCTGATAAATGTTACAAAGGAATCCATCATTGACTAGAGGAACCTTAAAATCACATAAAATGACCATAGAACAAACATGAAATAGTCATACGACAATCATACATCAATCTGCATGTACTGACAAATTGTCTCTGTAAAAGCAGTTAGTGTTAGAGGTGACTAAGTCGATGACCAGAAAAAAAAAAGATACAAAAAAATCTGTTCAACTGCGTATTACAGACAAGATCATCATTGCCAAGTCTAGGGAGAACTGAAAATGATGATTCAACATTTAACGATTGCATCGTCTTCCGCATTTCTGCGGGTTATCGTTTTCCGTAGCCATGTGTCGAGCGACAGTTTCAGCTTTTCGGAAGCAAACAAAAAGGCTGCGCATGCGTGTCAGCGCGGTCAGTGGGTAGGGGAGATCACCGCGCTTACTCGGCTCGGGCGCACGATAGCTCAGAGGTGCCGGGATACATAACGGCAGTAAAAAAAAAAAAAAAAAACGTTGCGTCCCTTGTGACGCACCATTTTTTTTTCATGCGTCCTTTTTCAGTTTTTGTGCGTTTCTGACGCACACATGTGCGTTTTGGGAAACACTGGTAATCGGGAACACTGCATCCTACGCAGGGGACGGCTGAGGCTTTACCCCAACTACTCGAACCCCCGGTTACAAAAACAAAATAGAATACAAACATCATTATAAATTATCAACAAAACATATACATATAAAATGCCTATATTGCTAAATAATAACATCATAGGAAGCCCTAGTGACCACCCGGCA
Organism: Oncomelania hupensis; assembly: GCA_036898135.1. Lineage (NCBI taxonomy): Eukaryota > Metazoa > Mollusca > Gastropoda > Littorinimorpha > Pomatiopsidae > Oncomelania > Oncomelania hupensis. Next base: position 42,071,785 of record CM072513.1, read on the forward strand.
GAAAGCGTCCAACACTCCCAAGCTGATCCAACAGACCCCATACACAAACAAGGAGTCTTGTCCAGGAAGAGTTTTCAAGAAAAAAGGTAGGTCATTGATCTAGCGAAGAAGAAGATAGTATAGCAGAGTGATAGGACAGAGCAGGAATGGGAAAGAGTAAATGAGGAAGACAGAGACAGTGGGAATTTAAAGCACTAAATTTCCAGAAAGTGGGGATACTATTTATACTGAAACCTCCGGCACCCCAACGGGGGTACTGTTGCCGCAGTGAATCGGTCATGCCTATAAAGGAAAGACAGGTTTTCAACTGGGGCTTTCACTTTTCCCTTTATAGGTTAGAACAATCTACAGTGGCAAGATTGCTCATGACCCCAAGGGGTAAAAGACAGAACAACAAAACCTTATTCTTCATGCATCCATGCAACATGCACAAACGAGTAAACATATAAAATTTGTTCCATCTATATCTCTCTTTCTCTGGAGCAACTGACTGTCCTCAATGTGAAGAGAGTACACTTGACCGTTCATGATACCAAAGAAAACTCCTTTACGTGAATGTCTTGTTGTCGTCCTGTCACCACATAATGTCCAAATAACGACAAAGTTATTATCTTAGGATGCGAGGTCGGCTCCAGGTCCCTCGACAACAGTTCCACCTCAATCACATAATGTCAAAATAACGACAAAGTTATTATCTTAGGATGCGATGTCGGCTCCAGATCCCTCGACAACAGTTCCACCTCAATCAAACGCGATGATGCTAATGTTCCATTCCGATCTATCCCAATTGGATAATAGATACTGGATTCCACACTGGATTCTGAGTCCCACACTGGATTCTGAGTCCCACACTGGATTCTGAATCCCACACTGGATTCTGGATCCCACAAGATACTGAATTCTGAGTCCCACACTGGATACTGGATCCCACACTGGATTCTGGACCCCACACTGGATTCTGAGTCCCACACTGGATACTGGATCCCACAAGATACTGAATCCCTCACTGGATTCTGAATGCGCCTGTAACAGTTCAATTGTCTACTTCTCATAAATCTCCGACGTATATTAAATCAGTTGTTTACAAGGTACGACACAATATATTTGATTGAAATAGTAAACAAACATAACAACCAAAATATTCCATAACTAGCAAGAAAATCACCCAAAAATTTTATATCAAATGTTCTTCCAAAAATACAATATCTCCGTAATCACGATGCCCCACTAACAAGCTCCCATTCTTTTCCAAGCTCCGTGACATAGCTATTCGATAATGATTAGCTGAAAATAAACTTAAACAAGTTGCGCGTGAATATAACTGTTCGATTCTGTTTGTGCCAAGTATGGTCACAGGAAGAGTCACTCCTTTTTTCTGCAATTCGACCCACACGGCCAACAACTGAAAAATAAAATGGCGTTCGTCTCGCCACACACGTAAATTGCCCTCTGGCAATACGTCACAACTCACTGTCACGTGGGGTTTATGGTTGTTACTGGGCTCTGCACAATGGATGCGTAACCATCACGCTTTATTCGATGGGAACCGCTAGTGAGTCACCCGCTGAATTACTTTAATAAATTTATTTGTTTAGCTCGGTCTGTGTTAAGGCTGGGGTACAGAGATAGATAGAAAAATGGTAAAAGATCACTGTCACACTAGCTTTCACACGGCTATGAATCATATGTAGTCCAGCCACTTGATAACAGTTAAAATCACACATTTATTTCTTCTACTCTATACAAGATTTTCGATGTACTAATCTACTTTAAAAAGTCTTAAGTCACTGCAAATAATTCGATCGCTGATAGTCTATGCAGCTGTTATGTCTTCATAGGGCACTGGCTACTAAAGTTCTTGAAGATTGGACTACTGTGGTCCGTTTTACTATAGTTTCTGAAGAGTGGACTACTGTGGTCCTTTTGCTATCAGTTTGGGTGCACTTCGTCCGTGTCACTTAACTGCAGTATGGTGTGTTTGAAGTCCTTCGTTGAGGTAGCTTCTGTTACACGATGTGTGGTCGTGTAGTTTGGTCCCTTGCCACGCTGTGGGGTCTTGCAGGGTGTTTTCCAGGGTGTTACTTGAAACGCTAACGATAGTATGTCTGAAGCGCACACGATAGATCTAATCGTTTCGATTTGCAAAGTATTCAATGATGGAGTTTATTTACCTTTGATTTGAGTTTGCATTGTTGTTAGAAGAAGCTTTGTATAACGTTGATAATTTTGTTGGTCGATATTGTTGGAGAATTCTCTGGATTTCCCTGTTTACTCTTGATAGAAATTTCCCGATAAATGTCGAAGTAAGAGAATGTTCCGGGAATGTGTAGAGAGATGCATGATGTAAGTCAGTGATGACGAACTTTTATTTGATTGGCTGTAGTGCGTCATTCTAGTCTACCGTGTTCTAAATTGTTCGGGAAGAGAGAGAGAGGCTATATATTTTATGCGCCGCACTGTTTTGTGAAGTTGAAGTTGTTGATAGTGAGTTGGAAAGTAAAAGTTGAAAGTGGAAAGCAATTGTATGCAGTTGTTGATGTGTGCTGAATAAAAGTGGAAAACTTTATACGTCGACTCTGTGACTTGTATGCTGATTGAGCAGGCTGCGTGGATAAACGAATCTGAGTTACTCACCTATCAGGAATTCAAGCATCGGGGCTGAATCAAATACTGATAGAAAACACCAACATCGAATGGAGTGTAACATTTTGGGGGTCAAGCCGCGATTCACGCCATAGCCAAGGGTTCAACTGCTACGACAAGCGAGTCAACGTTACGAGAGGCAGTCATCGAGGGTAGCCGCCAACAAGTTGCGTTGAGAGGGGCCAACATACTGGGACTACATCACCGATAGGTTCGGGTTGACTGCAAGGGCGTGTAGTCGCTGAAGAGTTGCTTCGTGAGCGAACAACAGATCGGGACTACGTGGCTGACGCAAGACTACGTCGAGGGACAGTCTCGGAGCTACATCACCAGTATTAGAGAGAGCGACGAGCGGACGTCGCATCTACTTCAGCACAGGAGCGTATACATCAACACCAGCGTGGTGCAGCGTCGCATACGACGAGGACAGCGGGGCCTGCGTCAGCGAAGGCGACTAGTGACAAGCATCAGCGCTACTGCAGAAAGCGTGCTGTTCTAGAACAGTCTAGAAGGGTGCAGCACAGAAAAGAACTTTCCTGAAGAACTTTCCAGAAAAGAACTTTCCAGAAAAGCATTAAGATGGCTGATTTCTGGCAGAAAGGGATTGCACTGAATCTAAAAGGCAAACAGCTGACGGAGTATGTCAAATCCCAGGAGAGAATACAAGAACGAGAATTAGAAGAGCAGCGTCGCCGTGAAGAAAGAGAATTAGAAGAGAAGCGTCTAGAAAAGGAAGAACAGCGTCGCCGAGAAGAAATAGAATTAGAACGGAAGCGTCTGGAAATTGAACAGCAGCGGCAAGAAAACAAGGAGCAGCGACGCCGAGAAGAAAGAGAGGACCAGCGTCGGCGTGACGAGATGGACGAGAGACAATTAGAGGCTGAGCGTCAGTACCAGCTAGAATTGGCGCGTATCCAAAACAGTCAGCATGCGCCACAAGTTATCAGTGACAACAAAGCTCCAAAATTGCCAGCGTTTGTCGACGGGAAGGACCAGATCGCCAGTTATTTGGCGAGATTTGAAAGGTTTGCCAAAAGCTCTAACTGGCAACCTCAAGACTGGGCGATTCGACTAAGTGCACTTCTGACGGGACAAGCACTCGACGTTTACACCAGATTGTCGGACGATGACGCTAAAGACTACGACGTCTTGAAAGAGGCCCTATTGCAGTGCAACAACTTTACAGAGAAGGGCTACCGTAAACGCTTCCGTGAATGCCGGCCTAAGTCAGATGAGATGCCAAAGCAGTTTGTGGAGCGCCTGTCGTCATATCTACACAAGTGGGTGGAATTATCAGGCGAAAGGAAGTCTTACGACAGTCTCCATGACCTGATCGTGAAGGAACAATTTCTCAATGCCTGTCACAAGGACCTAGCGACCCACTTAGAAGTACAAAAGCTGCAGACGCTTAAAGATGTGACCGAGGTTGCCGAAAGATATCTCCTCGCTCACGGAAAAACGCTGGGGCCACCCAAGGTGACGAAACCATTTCAGAAGACTGGAAACCACGGGAACCAGATCCAGGGGAGCCAGACGAGCCAGAGACAGACGGACTCCACGCCACCTCCCAGGGAAGGGCACTCAAGAGACTGTTTCATCTGAAACGCTACAGACCACAGAGCTGCCAGCTGCCCTCAAAGCAGAAATTGCGGACAGCGGAGCAGTACGGACAATGCAGCGGCGGGCAACCGGCAGAGGCGGTTCTCCAATCAACGGCAAACCAGTAGATTTGACCATCAAGTGTGCGGCGGGAGCGTCATTCTTCCGAGTGAGACCGAGCGCGCAGCAACTCCTGCGGACGTGCAAGAGTGCATAACCGATGGCCAACTTCTCCTTGCCAACGGAAAATCCATCCCCGTCGTCGCCAGCGCAGCTGTGACCGTCCAGAACATGCCTGTTTCAAAGGGACGCGTCGGAAATCATGAAGTGACTGTCTTAAGAGACTCTGGCTGCAGTGGGGTCATCGTCAAAGAAGACCTAATAGCTAAAGAACAGTTCACTGGCGATTTTAATTGGACACTTATGGCCGACAGCAAATGTGTGAGAGCGCCAGTTGCAAAGATTCAAGTCAGCACCCCTTTCTACATAGGCGAAGTCGAAGCGGTTTGCCTGAAGAAGCCGCTGTACGATTTGATGATCGGGAATATCGACGGCGCGAGGCGACCCGACGACCCCGATCCAGAGTGGAGTCCTGCCTCAACCAAACGCGTCGAAGTTGTGGAGGAGGATCCATTGCCATTTCCCGATGGAGACCTTACAGAGCTGCTACGGGACAATGTGGTTACTCCAGCTCAGCCCTGCCGACCAGAGATCGTCGGTGCTGTTACTACCAGGGCTCAGGCCAAGAGAGACAAGACGTCTACGCCACTGAAGGTCGCCGACAACTCTAAAGCTGCCATCGTGGACAGAGATAAGCTGATCCAGCTCCAGGAAGCTGATAGTACTTTAAACAAGTACAGGAACCGCCAAGACCACGTGACCAAAGGCAGTGGTACGATCTATTTTGAGGTGAAGGCCAAGATCCTGTATCGAATCTTCCAGCACCCGAGGGTCAACGGAGGGAAATCACTACGTCAAGTATTGGTACCGTTACCCCTAAGGCGCCAGGTGATGGAAGTAGCGCATGACTCAATCATGGGAGGTCACCTGGGTATCAAGAAGACGTCGGATAGAATCCAGGCGGTGTTCTACTGGCCAGGACTTCATGCGGACGTCAGCCGTTTCTGCCGATCATGTGACATTTGCCAGAAGACCATACCTCGAGGAAGGGTCCCCAAAGTGCCTATGCAGAGGATGCCTCTGATCGACCGACCTTTCAAGAGGGTGGCCTTAGACTTAATCGGCGAAATAAGACCTCCGAGTGAAGAAGGTCATCGGTGGGTACTGACTTTAGTGGACTATGCGACTCGGTACACAGAAGCAGTGCCTCTGAAGAAGATTGACACTGAAACTGTTGCAGAGGCACTGGTGGACATGTTCAGTAGACTTGGAGTGCCTGAAGAAATTCTGACAGACCTCGGGACGCAGTTCGTCTCTGACTGCATGAAAGAGGTCAACAGACTGCTGAGCATCCAGCATTTGACTACGACACCCTACCATCCAATGTGCAACGGGCTTGTCGAGAAGTTCAATGCTACGCTGAAGTCCACCCTGAAGAAACTGTGCAGCGAGCAGCCCAGACAATGGCATCGCTATATCAACGCCTTACTTTTCGCCTACAGAGAAGTACCGCAGGAGTCCACCGGCTTTTCTCCGTTCGAGCTGCTGTACGGAAGAACCATCAGAGGGCCGATGCACATCCTAAAAGAACTGTGGACGAAAGAAGTAGAGACCCCAGAGGTGAAGAATAGCTACCAGTACGTGTTTGAGCTACGGGAGAAGCTGGAGCAGACTCTCGAGATAGCCAGAGAAAACCTGAAGAAGTCCCAGGATTGTGGAAAGCACTACTACGATCGTAGGGCTGTGAACAGGAAGTTCAAACCTGGCAACAAAGTGCTGGTGCTGCTACCTACCGATCATAATAAGTTGCTGATGCAGTGGAAAGACCCGTATGAAGTGGAGACCGTGGTGGGGATCAACGACTATAAGGTGAAGGTCGGCCAGCATTCCAAGATATACCACGCCAACCTCCTTAGGCTGTCCCCGGAGAGGCCGCCAGAGACTGTACACGTAGCAACAGCAGCTGAGATCGACAACAGCTTTGACAGCGAGGAACTGTTGGAACTTGGAGACTTCCACAGCAAAGAAGGCATCGATGATGTTAAGCTAGGACCAGGCTTGACGGAAGGTCAAAAGTTGGAGCTCAAGGACCTTATGGGCGAATTTCCCCATAGCTTCAGTGATGTCCCAGGCTCTACGACTTTGGTCGAACATGAAGTCCACCTCACTTCGAATATCCCTGTTCGATCCAAACCATTCCCGATCCCTTTCAAGGCCCGTAAATCTTTGAAGAAAGACATCGATGAGATGCTGAAGATGGGCATCATCAGGGAGTCAAGTTTCCCCTACGCGTCCCCTGTCGTGGTCGTGAAGAAGAAGGACGGGAGCAACAGAGTATGCATCGACTACAGGAAGGTTAATAAGATCACCGTCTTCGACCCTGAGCCGATGCCTACCGCAGCAGACCTCTTCCGCCAATTATCGGGGAGTAAAATCTTCTCAAAGATTGACCTCAGCAAGGGTTATTGGCAAGTCCCCGTGCATCAACAGGACATACCAAAGACTGCTTTCATAACTCCTGATGGGACGTACGGGTGCCTAAGGATGCCCTTTGGCATGGTCAACAGTGGAGCTACCCTGAAGAGAGGAATGAGGAAGATGCTCAATGGGATGGAAAACGTCGTGTGTTACTGGGACGACCTGCTAGTCCACACTCGCACCTGGGAAGAGCATCTGCAGACCTTGAGGGAGCTGTTTCACCGTCTCACAGAAGCCAACTTGACCGTGAGACCCAGTAAGTGCATTCTGGGAGCTGACAACGTCGACTTCATCGGACGTTCGACGGAAGAAGGAAACAACGAAGGATGCACTGACTCCAGGAAAGCCCACGTGATCATCGTCTTTGACCCTGGGCTGATGACAACCGCAACTGACGAGGGCGTCGTTTTCTTGCGGATGGAAGAACATTGACTATGTGGATGAACTGAGAACATTGACAATATCCAGATAGACTTGCAGATGGAAGAACATTGACTGTGTGAATGAACTGAGCACAATGACAGTATTCAGAAAGTCCAGAATTAAGACTTTGTTTGTGCATTACGTTTCAACGTTGTTGAAAGAAATTGGGTAAATTTCTTCTTGAGTGGGGGGTTATGTTAAGTTGAAACGCGAACGATAGTATGTCTGAAGCGCGCACGATAGATCTAATCGTTTCGATTTGCAAAGTATTCAATGATGGCGTTTATTTACCTTTGATTTGAGTTTGCATTGTTGTTAAAGAAGCTTTGTATAACGTTGATAATTTTGTTGGTCGATATTGTTGGAGAATTCTCTGGATTTCCCTGTTTACTCTTGATAGAAATTTCCCGATAAATGTCGAAGTAAGGGAATGTTCCGGGAATGTGTAGAGAAATGCATGACGTAAGTCAGTGATGACGAACTTTTATTTGATTGGCTGTAGTGCGTCATTCTAGTCTACCGTGTTCTAAATTGTTCAGGAAGAGAGAGAGAGGCTATATATTTTATGCGCCGCACTGTTTTGTGAAGTTGAAGTTGTTGATAGTGAGTTGGAAAGTAAAAGTTGAAAGTGGAAAGCGATTGTATGCAGTTGATGATGTGTGCTGAATAAAAGTGGAAAACTTTATACGTCGACTCTGTGACTTGTATGCTGATTGAGCAGGCTGCGTGGATAAACGAATCTGAGTTACACACCTATCAGGAATTCAAGCATCGGGGCTGAATCAAATACTGATAGAAAACACCAACATCGAATGGAGTGTAACACAGGTTTGCTCTCTCAGGCTTGTGCTGTAGAGGCTAAACAGCCAACTCGGTTTTCCTGTGGAGTTGGGCGCACGTTATAGCTCGCCTGCTCGTCTGTAATCATAAGAGACGAACTTCTGCACAACCTTGAATAATAGGTCTGTGCAGAGCGTCTCACTGAAAGCCAAAGTAGCCCTCAGTGATAGCTCCACATCTCTATACATAAGCGACGAACATTCTGCCACGTCCGTGGTCTACTGGAATCTCAACTCTACTTTCCTATACATACATACATATAAATCGTGGCTAACTACACACATACAGAATTAATAATAATATAAACATTCACTGGTACAGCCACTGGTCTGCAAACCTACATATAGGTTCAACAACAGTGGTTCCGTACATAATTCAAGATGGCGTCGGCCGGTCGTGCTTAACACGTGTTCGGCTTTTCCACGTGGTAAGGCAAATTCGTATTAACAATTTACATCTATGCATGGCAAATTCTACAAACATAATTTCAACAATAATATAAATATATCACGATGAAACAGAAGTATGTTCATTTACCTGTTTGACAATGTCAGGCTCGTGGCTACTTGAGTGAATTCTAAGATTCTCAAGTCCTGCTTCCTGGTCTATTCAGTGGAGGTATTGCTCTATTCAGGTGTAGCTGTATACCCTGTGACGTCTTACTCTCAACTGACCTAATACCTGGTTTGGACTGAATCCGCCAGAACTGGATCTAGCCGCTCAGCCTGAGTCCTGATTGGAGAAACAGTGCTGACGTCACTACACTGCCTGGTCAAGCTCGCGGTGTGTGTACCTCCGTATACTGTAATCGTCTGCTGTGTAATAACTAACTTTCTAAGGTTACAATGACTAAACAAGGCTAAATAGTAAATAGGCAGGGTAAAACTAGTCCTCTCGCGACAGGCTCCATCAACTGAAAAAAGGTGATGACTACTGGATTCGACCCTTTTCTACTACTGAGCCTAGTTTAACACTGCACTATCCTAAGTTCTATTTACAAACTAGTTAAGTTGCTCTACCTGAGCTGCAATGCTGTGCCAGGTAGCTATGGACACTAGTGACAGGGTTCTACTGGACGGGGACGAATTCTGGTGCTGTGGCCCTTAGTTGTGTTGGGTGGGCGACAGCTGCTGTGTCCTCCACGAGATGGCGACTGAGGTAGTCGGCTCCGTGGTTCTCTTTGCCGGGGATGTACTCGATTTGGAATGAGTACGCCTGAAGGGTGATTGCCCATAGCATCAGGCGAGAGTTCAAGGATTTGGAGGCTGCCAGGAACGATAGTGGTTGGTGGTCCACCTGAACTGTGAAGTGTGTCCCATACAGGTAGAGTTGAAACTTCTGTATGGCCCAGACTAGTCCAAGGCATTCTTTCTCCGACGTTGCGTAGTGGGTCTCGGCGGGTCTCAATTTTCTGCTGGCGTAGGCGACCGGGAATAGCGTCTCTGCATTCTTGGGGTCGCGCTGTAGCAGTACTGCTCCGAGTCCTAAGTCACTGGCGTCGGTGCGAAGAACGAAGGGCTGAGTCAAATCGGGTAGGTGAAGTACTGGCGCCGATGTCATTCTGTCCTTGAGTGTTTGGAATGCTGTCTCGCATTCGGTGTCCAAACTACTTTGTCCGGGGCGATTTTCCGGGTTCCATTTGTCAGTGGCACGGCGATGCTGTTGTAGTTGGGATGAACTTCTGGTAGAAGCCGCAGAGTCCTAGAAACGACTGCACTTCCTTTTTGGTCTTGGGCCTAGGAGCGTCGAGTAGGCGTTTCACTGTCTTTTCTACCGGTTTGCACTGCAGCTATTTCTACAGTTTTAGGGGGCGTGCCTAAGAACACATACCTACAACCTAGCACTAGATTATACAGGGGTTTCTGTAAAACAGCTGCTTGGATTCGTCCTGTGACGTACCTACTCTCTACTTCTATCCAAGCTATTTGGCAAGTAGTCGTCGGTTTCGTCAAGTCTGCTCCTTGTAGTTCGACTGTCTTGTCCGTCAAGTCCGCGCGCGATACAAGAGATTCGCTAACTATCGCGTCGTATGATAGACCTGTGTCATACAAACAGTTTGCTTTTCCGTTGACCTTGACCGTGTCTGTCACCGATGGGTGATCTCCGATTGTGTTGGCTTGTTACCGCTACTTTGAGTTAGAACTCTGTGCGCTGGCCGGCTTTCGTGCTCTTCCCTACGTTGTGCGGCCAACTTGAAACATTCTGCGGTGGAGTGATTATTTCTATTGCAGAACGAGCAATACCGTTTCTGTTCTGCGGGACCTCTTTTCCCGAATTCCGTGTCGGGTCCTTTATTTTGCCCAGGTCTGGGGTTATTCGGCTTCTCCTTCGCGGTGCGCTCTTCCCGGTGAGGGCTTCGTTTCTGTGCCTCTTTCCCGTTAGGCTTTAGGTCTCGCCTGAAGCTCTTGGCTTCTCCGTGGGCGGCCACGTACCTATCTGCGACCTTGACCAGATCTTCCAGTCTTTCCGCGCCCTGCTCTACTGAGAATGTTCTCAGCTCGGGGCTCATGGTTTCCCGTAGCTGTTCCCATACTAACAGTTCTGTCAGTCCATCATACGTCTTAGCCGTGGCTGACTGGCTAATCCACTTATCCAGCATTGTGGACAACCGATCCGCGAACTGCGCATAGCTCTCTCCTTTCACTCTCTGATTGGTGCGGAATTTTTGCCGGTAGCATTCTCCTGTTAGTTCGAATCCCGTTAGGAGTGCCTCTTTTACTTTGTGATAGTCAGTCACTCTGTCAGTCGGTAGCTTACTGTAGATGTCATATGCCTTTCCTCTAAGCCCTTCACTAAGCTTGAAAGACCAATGGGTGGGATCTAGTTTATACTCAGTTGCTAGGCGCTCAAACCTAGTCAGATAGAGATCTAGACCTTCTTCTCTTTCATTGAATGTCCCCAGTGGAAATGACATCCCTAGTACGGGGTTGGATGCTACCTCTAGTTGATCTGAGTAGGGAGGGGTTGAGGATGAACTTGAGGCTCCTGATCCCAACGTTCTCAGCTCTAACTCATGCTGTCTGTCTTTTTCCTTTTCTGCCCTCTCATACTCCCATCTCCTACTTTCTGCTTCTCTCTCTGCTGCTACCTTCTTCTGTTCTCTTTCTGCTTCTAGTTCCAGTTTCTTCTGCTCTGCTTCTAATTTCTTCTCCTCTCTCTCTGCCTCTAATTTCTTTGCCTCTCTCTCTGCCTCTAATTCTGCTTTCTTCTGTTCGGCTTCTAATTTCTTCTGCTCTGCTGCTAATGCTAGTTCTGCTTTTTTCTGTTCTCTCTCTGCTGCTCTCTCTGCCTTAGCCTCCCGTTTCTCTACCTCTGCATTTATATACGCAATTAGGTCTCCTCTTGCTAAGTGTAAAGCTTCTCCTAATTCCTTGAAGCACAATCTCAAGGTCACTTGGTCCGACATTGTCAAATGTGTCTATGACCAACCTCTGAATCCCGTGGAATACCAAAACACTAGCAATATTGCAATTCAATAACAACAATGCAAAGACCATAAAATTCGTAATCAATAATAGAATAAAACAAGAGTCAAATGGCATACAACAGTTATTTAAGCAAAACCTGCAAAAGAACAATGCAACATACAGGCGCAAAAAGAATTGAAGCAAAAAAGTTTTTAACTAAAGAATAGTGCACCAAACTGAGTCCGTGTTCTACACTTACAGCTATTCTAAGTTATTCTACTTCTACTGTTATCTAATTTTATTGTACCTAGATCCGGTTATACCCAATTCCTATTATACACAGATCCTGGCAGGCTCGCCAATTAAAGTGTCACGTGGGTTTATGGTTGTTACTGGGCTCTGCACAATGGATGCATAACCCTCACGCTTTATTCGATGGGAACCGCTAGAGAGTCACCCGCTGAATTACTTTAATAAATTTATTTGTTTAGCTCGGTCTGTGTTAAGGCTGGGGTACAGAGATAGATAGAAAAATGGTAAAAGATCACTGTCTTTCACACTAGCTTTCACACGGAAATGAATCATATGTAGTCCAGCCACTTGATAACAGTTAAAATCACACATTTATTTCTTCTACTCTATACAAGATTTTCGATGTACTAATCTACCTTAAAAAGTCTTAAGTCACTGCAAATAATTCGATCGCTGATAGTCTATGCAGCTGTTATGTCTTCATAGGGCACTGGCTACTAAAGTTCTTGAAGATTGGACTACTGTGGTCCGTTTTACTATAGTTTCTGAGTGGTCCTTTTGCTATCAGTTTGGGTGCACTTCGTCCGTGTCACTTAACTGCAGTATGGTGTGTTTGAAGTCCTTCATTGAGGTAGCTTCTGTTACACGATGTGTGGTCCTGTAGTAGTCCGTTAGGTAGGAAGTGAAACACTTACCCCCCCCTAGGGAATTTTGTAGACTATGTTTTTCTGTTAGCCTATCATACCTTCTTTGGATTTCTGCTTGTTTGGTTTTTGTACACGGGTGGGTTTGGGTACTAGACGGCCCAGAAGGGCCCATTTTTCCTTCTTTGGGCCCTATATTGGCTATTGGGCGGTATGGTTCTTTGGAGAGCTATTGTGTTAATGTTTATCAACATATTTCTAATCAGTTTACAGTTTTTGGAAGATAATTGATTGTTGTTTGTGTTAGTATGTGTTTTGTGATAATATCATGTTCATTAAGAGCATGGCTGGGGTACAAATTAAAGGTTTTTACAAAGTCGATTTTCCCTCTGTGAATCATACCTTTCTGCTTCCTAAAGCCCAAAAGCTTATGTTTGCAAGTTGTAAACAACTTTCTTTGTTATTGTGGTTGTAGTTCTTAACTCCTTTGTGGCGCACATACAATTGTGGAAGTACTGAATGAACTATCCTGTTGTTTTTATGACGTCATTTGACTGCATTGGCTTCTTCATCAATGCACCCACTGTGTCTGGTCTGGAACTGACGCAGCATTAGACGTTCGAGTGCTTCGAGAACAATCCTGTGAACTCTAAGAGCCCGATTATAATGCTTCCCAGTGGGCACTTGCTCGATTGAACCGCTGGCACAAATGCCAGACTCGATCAGGATCTCTTCGAATCCACTGCCCCTCACCCTCTTTGCAATAGCACCCATGTATGCACAGGTAAGGTGGAACACGCCAATCCTGATGATGATGTTGCCAAACTCAGCTGGGTTTTGGCAAGCCACAGCGTAGGCCTTTTTGGCTGCAGCGAGATCAAAGGTGATGATAGTAAATGTCTGCCCCACTTCTTTGGACACCTGCATGCTGAGTCGCAAGATGTGCTGGATAGTGTCATTGTCAGTAATAAGGGCAAACACAGGAGGCATGTACTCTACTGTTGACTGTTCATCATTGTCGTCAGTATTTCCACCTGTTAGGGACAGCCAGCCTGCCCAAGATGGGACTGTCTGCTCTTTTTTAACCGCTAGAGCCCTACAGCAAATCCAAAGCGAATCCGATGATCTGGCAGCATCGACCACAGTCGGAGAAGGTTCAGATGTTGTGACGACTAGGTTGTTGTTGTTGTTGTTGTTGTTGTTGTTTGTAGATTATAGTCACACGACACTTTCGCATATAGGTGACTACTGGACCGATTTATACTGACACCAGCGGGCCAGTTGTTGGTAAAGGGGAAAATAATATGATCACACGTTGACCAATCCGGGATTCGAACCAGCGACCTTTCGGTTACTAGCAAGACGCTCTTACCAACTGAGCTACCCGGCCCTATATCGACTAGGTTAGGCTCTGCATGGCTTTTAACGAAACAGGAATCAAGCTTCACATGTTGGCTTTTCACTGCCTTCTCTCCTGTTCTCTGGCCTGTCGAAGAACACTGGACAGAAGGATCATCTTCCTGTGATGTAGCCTCATGGATTATTATTCCATGGGCAGTGTGCGTGCTCCCTTCCCCAGAAGGTGTTTCTTCGCGCAGGTCATCAAAGCATAGATGTGTTACGATATTTCTTTCTGGGTGGATGGTTGCTGGCAGTATGGAACGTCTCTCCTCAGTGTTCCTGCACATCGCAGTTTTGAGTTGCAGGATGGTATCATAGCATGCGCAGTTACCCCAGCGATTGACCAGGGTTATGATGTCTGCCTTCCCAGTCAGATGCCTCAGCGTCATACCTAGAACCAGGTGTTTTGGCATCAGCCACTTTCCATTTGAAGCATCGACGGATATGTCCTGCGCAATGGATTTGACCAGTCGTGCTTTCCGTGATGATGCATCTTTCAGCTTCTTTCCAGTGAGAACATATGCAATGAACTCCTGCAGAATCTTAGGTGGAGTGATGGTGTCACTGAGCAGGAAATTTGCTGATGGAGGCCATGGCATTGGAGCAGACTCACGCATGGCAGTCTGAACCAGGCGTCGCATTATCATTGCAGCCTCCTCCAGGCGTCTTGTCTCCGAAGCTACTGCTTCAAATGCAGATTCTACTGCCTTGCCAGTTTTGTGACCTGATGCATACACCAGCTCACTCCTGCCGTTTGGCTGCCAAAGGTTAAGCTTTTGTCCAAAGTGCTTTTCTAGCTTTGCTTTGAGTTTCTGGACTTTATAATTCTTGTTGTAGAATTCTGGATGGTTTTCTAGCATGAACTGTTGGTACTTCTCAGCCAGCATTGTTGTGCGTTCCACATTGCATTGTTCAATTATGTGCAGTTGCACATACTGTATAATGTACTGAAATGCAAAACATACTGTATAATGTACTGAAATGCAGAATCATGGGCTCTTGTCAGTGCACTCTTTTTGGTTTCGTTCCCTAGCACGGGTGTAAGCCCGTGTACAAGAATTGTGGTAATGCGCTTCTCTCGCCACAAGGTCGAAGTCCTGTATCTTGCAGAACAGTTTGTCTTGCCTTTGTTGTCCTGATTTCATGACGGCATCTTCTGCAGACTTTGTCTGACATTTGACAAGGTTCTCTTGTCTTCGCTGATACCTTTTTCGTCCTTTTCCACAAAAAAAGACACTCATCACAAGGAAGTAAGATGCTTGAACTTGTTTGTGGTTTGCGACGTTTCCTTGGCGAGTTTGGGTCATTATCATCATCCTCAGGCTGCTTTCGCTTTGCTATCCAAGAATTGTTAGTGAACTTTTGGTAACACGATCTGTGGTAACCATGCAAGAAGGGAGAATACACACCAGGCACGTGAGCAAATGTCACTTAGTCTGTACTTTTCATCACTTAGTGTCTGCCGTTGTTCAACTGCCAGTCGTATTGTCTGAAAACTAGTTTCTGACAAAGGTGTTACTTTCTCACGATTACCCTGGCAACAATGAACGACACATATAGGTCCTCCTAATGTCCTTTTCTTTCTGACTTTGGCATTGATTTGTGCAGACTTCAAATTTAAGGGCTTTTCGTCGGATTGCCTCTTTGACATTGCAAACTTCTTGCCCACTCTTTAGATTTCTACTTCTTTACATGACACCTGCAAAAAATGAAATAATGGATTTTACATGTGATTGTATTTTCTTTAAAATGAAAAACCAAGAAAATTGCCACAAGTGAGCAGAAGTGCCAAAACATGACACTTACAGAGTATGTGAACAGCTGCTTTTAGGGGGTACCCTTGCATCTGTAAATGCTACAGTCACAATTTGGGGCTATCAAAACTAGACAGCCTGAAATCAGTTGCTTGATAACAAAGGCATTAGACTATATTTGCCTTGTTTGGTCCACAAGGGGAAGTGTTCAGTTGTTTAAGATAGAGACCGCACAGAAGGGTAATTCTCGGAGGGTATTCTTACCC
The DNA here is from genome assembly GCA_036898135.1 of Oncomelania hupensis. Classification (NCBI taxonomy): domain Eukaryota; kingdom Metazoa; phylum Mollusca; class Gastropoda; order Littorinimorpha; family Pomatiopsidae; genus Oncomelania; species Oncomelania hupensis. The sequence continues at coordinate 42,087,612 of CM072513.1, forward strand.
AAATCAGGGCACCAGGTCCCCAGTAAGTCGAGTACCTTCACCAGGCACTTGGAATCAACTGCTAGATTTCATAAGTCATGTAGCTATGTGTTTAAGATAGGCCAAATGAAAACAAAACGGAACTGTATAGGTCGCAGATTGTGAAAACGGGTTTGTACCCTTACGCCAAGAGGCGTACCCCAGCCATGCCCTTAATGAACATGATATTATCACAAAACACATACTAACACACACAACAATCAATTATCTTCCAAAAACTTAAACTGATTAGAACTATGTTGATAAACCTTAAAACAACAGCTCTCCAATGAACCATACCGCCCAATTGCAAATATAGAGCCCAAAGAAGGAAAAATGGGCCCTTCTGGGCTGTCTGGTACCCAAACCCACCCGTTTATCAAAACCAAACAACCGGCAATCAGTAACTTGATGACCAGGGTACCTGCGGATATATGTCTCATAAATTCCCTAGGGGGGGGGGTAAGGGGGGTCATAGGCCACCTAACGGACTATAGTTTGGTCTCTTGCCACGCTGTGGGGTCTTGCAGGGTGTTTTCCAGGGTTGCTCTCTCAGGCTTGTGCTGTAGAGGCTAAACAGCCAACTCGGTTTTCCTGTGGAGTTGGGCGCACGTTATAGCTCGTCTGCTCGTCTGTAATCATAAGAGACGAACTTCTGCACAACCTTGAATAATAGGTCTGTGCAGAGCGTCTCACTGAAAGCCAAAGTAGCCCTCAGTGATAGCTCCACATCTCTATACATAAGCGACGAACATTCTGCCACGTCCGTGGTCTACTGGAATCTCAACTCTACTTTCCTATACATACATACATACATATAAATCGTGGCTAACTACACACATACAGAATTAATAATAATATAAACATTCACTGGTACAGCCACTGGTCTGCAAACCTACATATAGGTTCAACAACAGTGGTTCCGTACATAATTCAAGATGGCGTCGGCCGGTCGTGCTTAACACGTGTTCGGCTTTTCCACGTGGTAAGGCAAATTCGGATTAACAATTCACATCTATGCATGGCAAATTCTACAAACATAATTTCAACAATAATATAAATATATCACGATGAAACAGAAGTATGTTCATTTACCTGTTTGACAATGTCAGGCTCGTGGCTACTTGAGTGAATTCTAAGATTCTCAAGTCCTGCTTCCTGGTCTATTCAGTAGAGGTATTGCTCTATTCAGGTGTAGCTGTGTACCCTGTGGCGTCTTACTCTCAACTGACCTAATATCTGGTTTGGACTGAATCCGCCAGAACTGGATCTAGCCGCTCAGCCTGAGTCCTGATTGGAGAAAACTTTACGATTCACGATTCACGCACACAGTGCTGATGTCACTACACTTCCTGCGTCAAGCTCGCGGTGTGTGTACCTCCGTATACTGTAATCGTCTGCTGTGTAATAACTAACTTTCTAAGGTTACAATGACTAAACAAGGCTAAATAGTAAATAGGCAGGGTAAAACTAGTCCTCTCGCGACACTCACACAGCACGTCATTTCCACTTACGTCATGCATGTACATGAAAACAAGACGTCCTTTCCCTACAAACAAGCTTCCAGACAGAATTAGCAAGCTAATGTGACAGTCTGTTTGTTGGCCGATGTGTTTGAAAAATACAGAGAAACGAGTTTACATCATCACTCCCTCGATCCTTCTTATTATATTTCTTCACCAGGAATGAGTTGGGATGCTTTCTTAAAACTTAGTCATTCCAAAATTGATCTCATAACTGACCAGATAATGATGACAATGATTGAGTCAGGCATTCATGGTGGAGTAAGTGTGGCAGCTCATAATTATTGTAAAGCCAACAATAAATCCCGGAAGCACTATTACCACTCATATAATTTATGTACTTAGACGTGAATAACAGCTGTTTTGGTAAAACTATAGAGAACCCTTACAAGCGAAAAGACGTCATTATGATACTATAGTGACTATCCTGAAACTCACCCTTTGTACAGCAAAACAAACCAAAAGAAATTAGGTTTGATGAAAGATGAAATGAATGGGAAACTAATAGAAGAATATGCAGGACTGTGATCTAAGCAGTACAGTATTAAACATGAATCGGGAGAATCTTCCAAAGCAAAAGGCACCCAAAAAGCAGCAATAGAAAACATATATCAGACACGAAAACTACCTGGAAGCCTTAGATGGGAAAAAAAGTTGAACCATGCCCTAAAACAACTATACAGTCTAAAAACCATGTATTATCCACTGCAATGACAACTAAAAAAACATTGTGCGCCAATGACACAAAGAAGGTATGGGTTACTAAAGAGTTTGCATACGCTCTAGGCTCACTGATCTAATTTATTTAGTTCAGTGCTCTAGGCTACTATATATTAGAAACTATGGCTATGAATAAGGGAAGATGGAGGACCGACAGGACCTGCAAGACCAGAGTAAATGTTAACTGTATTTATTCTGAAACACGCTTTTTCTTCATAGCATCTAGTTTCTCCTTCCGTCCCAATAGTCTCCCTTCTATTAATTTTTTTTTTAAAATTCTTCAAGATTAACAGGTACAGACCTAGATTTAGACTGGATGTCATGCTTCAACTTTTTATATTGTTCAAATCTTGCTGAATAATTACAAACTCTTGGTCAGTAATGTGGGTGTCTTCTAGAGCTTTCGAAATTATTAAGTTCATCATGCTGAATAGCAGCTGTTTTGGTAAAACTATAAAGAACCCTTACAAGCGAAAAGACAGGCTAATTACAACACCTAAGCAAGCAATTAAATTAACATCTAAGCCTCAATACCTTGGTTACAAAGAGTTTCATGACTCACCGTATGCCGTTACCATGAAAACCACACAAGTTAATCTAGACAAAATCGTGTTTATGCGGATGACTATTCCAGACCTTTCTAAATTACTAATGTTCGAATTTATCTATGAGTACTTTAAACCTAAATACCCGGAGTCCAGAGTTTTATACACAGACACAGATTCACTTATACTAGACATCCCTACTGAAGACATTTATACAGAACTACAACATTATGAAAGACTAATAATCAGAACTACAACATTATGATACTAGTGACTACCCTGATACTCACCCTTTGTACAGCAAAACAAACCAAAAGAAATTAGGTTTGATGAAAGATTAAATGAACGGGAAACTAATAAGCATACGAAGGACTCCGATCTAAGAGTACAGTATTAAACACGAATCGGGAGAATCTTCCAAAGCAAAAGGCACCCAAAAAGCTGCAATAAAAACAGATATTAGACATAAAAACTACCTGGAAGTCTTTGATGGAAAAAAAGCTAAACTATACCCTAAAACAACTATACAGTCTAAAAACCATGTACTATCCACTGCAGTGACGACTAAAAAAACATTGTGCGCCAATGACACAAAGAAGGTAAGGATTACTAAAGAGTTTGCATACTCTCTAGGCCACTATAAATGAGAAACTATGACTATGAAGAAGGGGGAGGACCAGGACCAGCAGGAGTAAATGTTAGCTGTATTTATTCTGAAACACACTTTTTCTTCATAGCATCTAAGTTGCTCCTTCCATCCCAATAGTCTCCCTTCTTCTGTTAGTTTTTTTTTAAATTTCTTCAACATTAAAAGGTACAGACCTAGATTTAGATTGGATGTCATGCTTCAACTTTTTATATTCTTCAAAATCTCGCTAGATAATTACAAACTCTTGGTCAGTAATCTGAGTGTCTTCTAGAGCTTTCGAAATTATTAAGTTCATGCTAGTAAGTTTAGCTATCGCCAGGCTAGAAATGAGGTCGTGTTTTTATAGTTTCTTAGATACTTTAGTATTAATTACACCTAGTAGAACTGACATCACTGCAGATAATCGCAGCAACCCTTATTCCAATACTAATTGGTATACCAATCCAGTCACCAATAATCCCATGCCGATAGCAGCTTCCACTGTAAAGTAAAATCTCCGTTTTGAGACCCTCTCTTAAACGACTGCCTCCAACATACGACCAGAAAAAAATTCACCGATTCTTTGTACTATATAAACGACCTCTCTTAAACGACTACCTCTAAAACGCGACTTGCGACCTTCAAATAATTAAATTTTATGACCTAGCATCTGAAAAATTCAGACTCCAAAGCAATACTATATTTGTGCGCTTGAAGAAAACAGTTTCGTTTACAACTTTTAACAGCAGACGATGCATTAAAGCAGCTTGAAATACCCTTAGGGGCTGACCAGTTTTGCCCTGAGCAGGGGCCTGTCAAATCTTGCCGACACCATATCTGGTGTTCAAAGTGACATACTAAGAGAACATGCACGGGTGGGGATGTGGGGGGAGGGGGGATCATGCAAACAAACAGAAATAACTGCTTTAAAAAAAACAAAAAAAAAACAACCTGTTCAATGATTGAATAAAAATAATTACAACAATATTAATGGGGTTATCTTATAAATAGTTATAACTCAAAACATGCACTCAGCACTTACATACACTTTTAAACAACTATTATACCAACATTGATTTTTTATTTTGTAAATAATGAGGAACAGGAAGATGTTGACTGTATTGGTTGTTAGACATAGTTTGATCTATATTTCTGAAAGATGGTAGATGTTCCCTATACTTAATGGTATGTGTACTTTTTGTACATGTATTTATTTTACTTAATTAATTTTCGAAGAATTAATGAAACGACGAAGTCCGACAGACCATCACACAACCCATTGGACAACACGATGACCTGCTTACAGTGGTGAAGAAACGGAAACTCGGATGGTATGGCCATGTCACCAGATCATCCGGCCTTGCCAAGACTATTCTGCAAGGCACAGTGCAAGGAGGTAGAAGAAGAGGGAGACCGAAAAAGAGGTGGGAGGACAACATTCGAGAATGGACTGGTTTGACACTGAGCGAAGCCATCAGGGCTGCTGAGGACAGAGAAAGATGGAGTATGCTAGTTAAACGATCATCCCTACGACCTCCGGGTTACGGGACAGGATAGGATAGGATAGGAATTAATTTTCTAAATGTCTTTTTCGAAAATGTCCTACCTCCTTTTTAAGACCCCTCCAATTTAGGACCTCGTTTTAATGGCAATTTAAAGGTCGTAAAAGGGAGGTTTTACTGTATTAATATTTAGACTCTGAGCGGTGTTTCTTAGGCCGCGAGCCAAACAAGCATGCTCGTCGCGGGCCAAGCGGTATCAAGAGTGCCTAAGAAACGACCAGCAGAAACAAGTTTGTTTTAAAAATGGCGTACATTTCGAAGCGCATTGTGAAGGCGGTAGCTTTAGAGGAGGTGTCTTCGGATTCAGGCAGTGACAGTGCACAAACTGTCATTATTATTATTATTATTATTATTATTATTATTATTATTATTATTATTATTATTATTATTATTATTATTATTATTATTATTTTAAATTATTATTTATGCGCCTAATCTAATCTAGACCTAGCTCTAGGCGCTTACTTGAATAAGAACAACTATAAAACAGAACGAAGAAACCTTATGAACAGTAGGCCTAAGCTAATAAATAAAAACTAATGACTCCCAAACTAAACACACACACACACGCACGCACCCACACACACATACTCACTCACGAGCACTCACACACGCACTAACTATGATTTTGCAGTGCAGATCTGTTTCATTCATTTGAATAGGTGGAAGGAAAATAATGACAAACTGTCATGTCGCCTGTGCAGATAGTATTTTGCCTGGCAGCTTAGTTATTTGGAGACGGCAAACAAAACAACCGTGTCGTGTGGAGCCCGTGCAAAATTTATAGCACAGACTATACCTATATATAATTTGTTAAGAAACAACTATAAAGTCACCTATAGTTAAAACAGATGAGCAGTTATGGTTAAACATCGTGCGATCATAGTGTAACTGCAGTGCTTTTCTGTGTACAGCTAAGAGCGTCTGTTACAAGTAACATTCCTAGGCCAAGGGACGCAACTCTGCACTTTGACTTGCAAAAAAGGCATTAGTTTCCGGTCTGTCCGGTATAGTCTGTGTTTATAGTTATCACATTATTTTGTTGTTGTCAATGAGTGTAAGGTGTATTGATCTGTGTATATGTCTAGCATAATATGACATCTGTGACTAGAGCATGCAAGCGATGTGTACGAATGTTTAAAGCACACATCAACTGCTTTGCAGTTATAGCTCAAAGCAGCGGTTTCCTTAATTTCAACTTGAGGGGATGGTTACCAAAAGAAAACAATGAAGCAACATTTCAATGCCCATAACATTTATTATTGTACAAACTTCACACACATTTTAAAAACGACATGCATCAGTGGCGGATCAGAGTAAATGCCCGGAGGGGGGCACTGCCATTTTTTAAAATTTTTTATCCGGTCTACAGATTCGTGCTTGCACTCAAACACAGTAAAAGAAAGGTTGACATGAATGTGGTTTGTGTGTGTGTGTGTGTGTGTGTGTGTGTGTGAGAGAGAGAGAGAGAGAGAGAGAGAGAGATCAACACGTGCGTGTTTCGTGTGAAATTAGAAATTAGTTGTGAGAAAAAAAAAAAAAGGTTGACACATTGGCCCACAGCTAGAACACTTAACTTTCTCAGGCGTTCAGCATACTGCGAGGTTGGTCCTGATTTGGCTCGGAAGAGTCCGCTGGACCTAAAGCAATAACCTTGTATTGTATTGTATACTGCGAGGTTGAAGAGCCATGATGGTGCGGTATCTTCCCGCAAACAGTTCTACGACATCGTCAATGTCTACTGTGATGCGTCGGTGAGCCCTCATTAGAGCGAGCCCGTTGAGCCTGGTCTTACCCATCGTTGATCTCAGATAGGATTTCAGCGTCCTGAGCCGCTGATAGTTCTTTCACATTCAGCTGTTGTGATCGGAAGAGTGCACAAAAGGGTCAGTAGCACGTGAATGTTCGGGAAAAAATCCACATTGCATGCTCTGGGAGTCTTGGCCACAGTATCAGGAATGGCCCCTCCATCAGCGCTCTCCCACTTGTGCATCCATCGGATGTACTCGGTGTCCAGCTCATGAAAACTTGGCAGATCGGCTTGCCATAGACTGGCAAGTCGCTCGATACCCTCGGGTACCTTCCGAAAACCTGCCACTGGCCCGTTCCTGCCTTGCACGATGCACGAGGGTACAAGACCAAGCCCGTCAACAGCAATTTCAGAGCCGATGGTGAAGCGAGAGTCCAGCTGGGCGATGAGGTGATCCAAAAACGGGATACCTATGGACCTGCGGAAGTAATCTTCAGTTGTCTCTGCTGGCGGGTTACTCCGACATGTCTGTCGTTCTGCACCCCTTGGTCTGCGCAGATCAGAGTCTGCTGTTGCTGCCATCCGACTTGCTTCCTGAAACCAGCTGCTGAAGGTTGCAATGACGTCATCCCTGAATCCCTTAACTGTTGTCTTCACTGCGCTTATTTCTCCGTACGCAGCCACAACATCCTTTGCTTTTTGCTGAAGTTTCAAAGTCAGTGGACGGAGAACTTGCAGGCATTTTTTGGTGACGACAAAAGCAACCAGAAAGTCACCCTACTGGAAAGCGTGCAAAAAACCTCCAGCTTTGGTGAGCGTTTCACTGTCCCAATCTGTGTTCTCCTGCACCATCTGGCCAAGGCAGTCATAGACCACAGGGAAGAGTTCGGCGAAAGTTTCAAAGGCAGAGTGCCTCTCGACCCACCGTGTTTTACACAGGTCGACCAGTTTTCTCCTCTTGCTTTCTGCTTGGGCTGACTCCACCACATGTTCAAACTTTCTCTGTCATTTTGGAGAAAGAGAGAAGAACAGGGAAACTTCTTTCAGGACTCCAAACATGTTCTTCACTTCTAGAATTCTGCAGGCATGAACAACACAAAGGTTCAAGCAATGAGATGCACAATGGAAGTACAGAGCCTGCTTGTTAAGTTCTTGAATGCGTGCCTGGACCCCCTTGAACTTGCCTGACATAGTGTCATCACGTGACCATATCGGCCATGTGCGCCGAGGGTCAATGAGAGGACAAACAGGTGGATGGAGTGGGAGAGGGGGCCACTGTTTTTTTTTTTTTTTTTTGATTTTTTTTTGACGCGAACACTTTGTGACGCAATCAGATAGTATCGTCAACGCATCCGCTCACGTGCACCGAACGAACGAACGAAAAACGATGCTTAACGTCCTATTGCATGAGCGTTAAGGACAATAAAATTGGGCTAAAAAGCCCTCATCATACATATTTACCAGACCATTTGGTCTGGCTCTGTGTGATAGAGGATCAATGAGAGGACCTAAAGGTGGGGGAGGGGGGCACTTTTTCTTTGTGACGCAATCTTACGCTTTGTGATCCACTCATGTGCCATGCCCGAGGGCCAATGAAGACCCTGAACAGGTGGATGGACTAGTGGGGAAGGGGGGCACGCTTTTCTTCTTTCCACCTTTTAAAATTTTGGTATTATTATTATGTGTGTGTGTGTGTGTGTGTGTGTGTGTGTGTATGTGTTCCCTTTTTTTTTCTTCTCATTTTTTTTCTTTTCTTTTCTGTTTTTTTTCTTCTTTTTTTTTTTGGTCGCCTTTAGGGGGGGGGGGGGGGGGGGCACGTGCCCACTGTGCCCCCCCCCGCCTCGTCCGCCCCTGTGCATGTATTGACAAAAGTATACACACCAACACACACATACACACAACTCATAAACATGACTGCCACATTCACTCCTGCCAACAAAATGACGTCCTCGTCATTTTAATCAACGTGAAAACATAAAAGTTTTACACTGAGTTGGCAACGATGCATTCACTAAGTCGGGCAATACTTGCGGCTTTACATGTGACAATCAAATATAAGTTGCATGACAATTATGATAAACTAATAACTGAGAATAATACAAAACTTAAAATTTAGCAAGCAAAGTACACTATACTAACACACAAATACACCAACACACACACACACACAAATACACAGTGCATAAAAATGACTAAAAATAAAATGTTCTGACTGGCACATTTTGTTTACCCCGTGAGACAAGTTGTGAAATTTAAATAAAGCCTGTTTAGCTCATACAAATGAACAAAATAAGTAGGAACCCTCACCCTGCTACAGCCACTACACACCACACCCGAAAGGCGTAGTAATAGCAGCAGTCACGCACACGTCTCCACCTTCAGACTCGGGAGGTATCTTTTCTTTGGTGGCAGGAGGTTCTTGGATCTTGTAGATTTGGCTCTTCTGCACGCCAGCCACATCTAAATGCATACCTCCTTCCTTCACCAGCACAACATTGGCCAGCTCACCAGTATAACCCTGAAGGTCCTCCTCTTGTCCTGCCAAAACAACGTGTGATAGTAGGCCTACCTAAAGATCCATGGAATCACTCACCATTGATGCGCGTGCTCTTATGTATGTCAACAACAAAAATAAAATAACATTAATAATGAAATATATAGGCCCATATAGGTTAGATTTTCTCCAAGAAGAAGAAAACGGTTTTTTTTTACACTTCATTGTCCATTTTTATTGGGAAATTATGGGCCGGCCTCCCATGCGGAATGCGTAGTCGCAGCCTATGGCTTGCCCAAACCCAACCTATCTAATCACAAGTATATCAACTAACAAGTTAGTATCTCGTATTGCCCCTAGTCGACGTGCGGTGGTCCCGTTTAGCCACAAATTGAAACGGGGATATCCCAAACCTAAAAATAGAATAGAGAATTCTGGGAAATCTGTTCTCACGAAGATGTGCTCGCTGAAATGAAACGAAAGTTGGGAGAGGAACTGCATATTTCTGGTAGTGAACAAAGGCAGAAACTTGTCAGCAGTATTATCAGCGATGGAGTTATAATGGACGAAGTGCTCCATACCTATGAGGTTGCCTTTGCTCGAGCAAAGAAACTAAAGAAGGATTTAGCCGACGTTATTTCAGAAAAGGATTTCTCTACCCATAATTCCCCTGGGTTTTGAAGTTTCTAAAAAGTTATTTCAGGCCGATGACGCTCTATGGAGCTCAAAGCATGTAAAGGAAAGCAATCGGTTGTACGCGCACGTCGATAGAGACATAGAAGAGAGATGCTAACTTGTTAGTTGATATACTTGTGATCTAATATGTTCTCAAATGGACGTTGTTGGGGGAGCAAATCGGAGTCCCCGAAGAAAATCCCAGAGACGTTGCCCGAGTCGAAAGTAAATAATATTCGGAGAAACATAATGCCCAGGTGCTGGATCGATCCCGCACCTGTCAGGCACCATTTCTTTCTAGCCTGTGGGCAAGGCAAAAAATTAGTCCCGTCTTAGACCACTCGGTCACAACGCTCGCTTCATGTCATTGTAACTCTTACAAGTATTATTTTATTAAATGATTATGAATCTATTACTAAGAGCCTGTATCCTACTTGAAGGTTCACATTTAGATCAGCCCGGTAATTGTGCATATTGAATTTGCACCCTTGTGTACAGATCAAATTAAATTTATCCTGTTCCTTGTGGTTTTGTTGTTGTTGTTGTTGTGTTTTAATTTAAAATATTGATGGACGGCGTCGGTTCCTCAACAAATTGTTTGGTGCCTGCCAATCAAAAGAGGAAAATATCAAGCCACAACGAAAACTGGTACGAAAAGTTCAACTAAGCCAAATTACGGTAACAAAATAAGATCTCTAGATCTATCTCCTCGTAAATTGGAACAACAACAACAACAACAACAACAACAACAACAACTAAACGATCGAGCATTCCGAGGAACTTGCATGCTTTCCTGGATAAAATATACCTTCAATTATATAAAACTGCATGCAATATTCAAGAATATACATAAATATAACTTACAGTGCTGAAGTTTTTTTTTTTCCAAAATGATGCCTCCGTGTCTACATTAAAGAAAGACCCGTCGTCAAACTCAGATCCATGCGTAACAGTCGCCATGTTTGTGCTTGAAGTATGTCGAAGATATGCTTGGCTTTGCTTGCCAAACCTCTTGTTTTGCTTGCCGCAAGCGGGCGTTAAGAAACGCGCTTGCCTTGTTTTTCTTGTCTCAACTTGATTTGCTTGGCTAAAGAAACGCAGCAGACACTTTATTTATTCCGTTAAAAGCGCTGGAATACCGTCCTGCATCTAGAGTACTTTTGGATATCTGATTCAATTTGAGTCCTCACTTTCCTTATTTCTTCCAGCCTGAACGTTTGGTTAGTGAAGTTTAACGTTGGAGCACTGGACTGTAGTGGTTCTTCTTCCACTACAGCAGGATACAATTTTGTCGCCATATTTTTAATGCTAAAAAAAGGCTTTTTATTAATTAACTTGATTTTAGTTCATTAGAAAATATTCTATTTGATTATCAGGAAATATCTTATAAATAAAATAAATAAATAAAATACTAACAGATCTATGCTGTTTAGGTTAATTTGCCCTATTCTATTAACAGGATTTGGAACAGGGGTAAAAGTTATCTTGGGCAAGGAAACAAATACAGAGTACTGATTTTTATTTTATCTTTTCTTCATAAAGACTGTAATACGTGTGGGATCCCCGTCTAAATCAGCCCAACTTAGAGTCACATGCGGAGTTACATTACATTACATTATTATTGCTTTAGGTCCAGCGGACTCTTCAGAGCCAAATCAGGACCGGACAACCCCTGATCTGCATAAAAGATCTGCTGAAACAATCCTAGTGGTAAAACCGAAAGCTCTCCACAGCCAGTCACTTTACAATAAAGACATCCCACGCAGGGGACGGCTGAGGCTTCACCCCAACTTATCGAACCCCTGTTTACAAAAACAAAATAGAATACAAACATCATTATACATTATCAACAAAACACATACATATAAAATGCCTACATTGCTAAATAATAACATCATATGAAGCCCTAGTGACCACCTGGCAGAAAGCGTCCAATATTCCCAAGCTGATCCAACAGACCTCATACACAAATAAGGAGTCTTGTCCCGGAAGAGTTTTCAAGAAAAAAGGTAGGAGACTGGTCTAGCAAAGAAGACGATAGTATAGCAGATTGATAGAACAGAGCAGGAATGAGAAAGAGCAAATGAGAAAGACAGCAACAGTGGGAATTCAAAGCACTAAATTTCCAGAAAGTGGGGATACTGTTTATACTGAAACCCACGGCACCCCAACGAGGGTACATGCGGAGTTACATTAACATTTCTCTGCGTAGGTTTGTGAGCATTTATGTCAACACAAGTATATCAACTAACAAGTTAGTATCTCGTATTGCCCCCAGTCGACGTGCGGTGGTCCCGTTGCCCTTGGTTTTATCCACAAGCTATCCCAAACCTAAAAATAGAATAGAGAATTCTGGGAAATCTGTTCAAGGGAAGTAACTGATAACTAGCTACGGTTGAAGTCATGGTCGCCATTTTTCGCGAAGATGTGCTGGCTGAAATTAAACGAAAGTTGGGAGAGGAACTGCATAGTTTTGGTAGTGAACAAAGGCTTTGCTCAATTATCGAAGGAGAACACGATGGATTTATAGAAACATGCACACATATATGTGAGCTCAGTGCAGGCGATCGTGAGTCGCTTCGATGTGATGGTTCATTTATCGCTTGCATCACACTCTATAATGCACATGCAAGTTCTGTCAAAGATATGATGATTTGAGCATATGCTCGATTCCGTACCGATTGGAAGGTGGGGTGGAAAAATTCAATCATGGTGATGATCAATCCTATTTTGCAATGGTGGTTAGGCCTACTTTATTGACTGTATGGTCACGGGTACTTACCTCTTGTATTTTGTGTGCTTTTTGTTCTGTCGGCCTTGAGTGTTTGCGTCGCCTTGGCTCGTTGTACTTTGTTGTGGTCTCGCTCTCTTTTGATTTGTGAAAGCAAATTCAAATTACATTGTTTTTTAGCAGCATGCGAGGTCAAATTAGACGAATTCAGATCTAACCAATCTTCTTGTGACGCCATTTTGCGTGTGTCTCGTATGCCATGCACTAATCGCGAAGAGTCCTGCCGACGTCATTTCAGAAAATGATTTCCCTACCCATAACTCCCCTGGGTTTTGAAGTTTCTAAAAAAATTATTTTAGGCCGACGACGCTATGGAGCGCAAAGCATGTAAAGGGAAGCAACCGGTTGTACGCGCACGTCGACAGAGACATAGAAGGGAGATGCTAACTTGTTAGTTGATATACTTGTGATGTCAAGTACTATCATAGCCGCACTACCTAGCTGTAAAGGAGGATGCAGAACAACCCTAACATTTTTCCCGGCTGTATCACGCTTATGTAAAACATACATAGTTTTTTTTTTTGGTAGGCTTTGATTTCTCTGTTTTCTCGATTATTTTCATCCAGCACTAAACTAACTAACATAGGCCCAGCGTTAATAATTTTCTTAAATTTTTTGTCTGGTCCTATAAAAGTGTAAGGGCTTTGACCTATCCTATCCTATCCTATCCTGTCCCGCAACCTTGAGGTCGTAGGGGCACCACAGATGATCGTTTAACCAGCATACTCCATCTTTCTCTGTCAGCAGCCCTGATGGCTTCGCTCAGTGTCAAACCAGTCCATTCTCGAATGTTGTCATCCCACCTCTTTTTCGGTCTCGCTCTTCTTCTACCTCCTTGCACTGTGCCTTGCAGAATAGTCTTTGCAAGGCCTGATGATCTGGTGACGTGGCCATACCATCGGAGTTTTCGTTTCTTCACCACTGTGAGCAGGTCATCGTGTTATCCAATGGCTTGTGTGATGGTCTGTCGGACTTCGTTGTTGGTGATGTGCTGGGTATAGGAAATGCCCAGAAGTCTTCTGTAGCACATCATCTCCATGCTTTGTATTCTTCTTTGGAGATCTGCTGTGAGGGTCCATGCTTCGCAAGCATATAGGTAGACGGAGATGACAAGGAAGCGCAGCAGTCTTACTTTGGAATGTAGACTGATGGTCCTGTCTTTCCAAATGGGCTTCAACCTTGTTAGGGCAGCAGTTGTTTGTGCGATCCTGGAGAGGACTTCCTGTCGGGACCCATTGTCTGATACAATGGCTCCTAAATATTTGAAGCTATGCACTGTGTTGAGGGATTGGCCTTGGACTTTGATGTCCGTGTTGATGCCATTGGTGTTACTGGTCATCATTTTGGTCTTCTCTGCACTTATTTCCATTCCATAAGCTCTGGAGGTGGTGTCAAGCCTCTGTACCAGCTGTTCAAGTTCTTGTTCCTCTCCAGCCAATCCATCAATGTCATCCGCAAAACGAAGATTGGAGATTGCTCTACCCCCTATGCTGACTGTGCCTTCATGATCTGCAAAAGCATCTGACATGATGCGCTCTAGGAAGATGTTGAAGAGTGTTGGAGAGAGTAGGCATCCTTGACGCACGATTGTTGTTCTGAACCAGTTCCAGATGGCGCTGTTGTGGAGGACTGCACTGGTAGCCTTGTCATACAGGCTTTTGATGACTTCAATAATTTTAGGGCTGATGTTGTACACTTTCATTGTTGCCCATAGAGCTGCATGCCAGACTCGGTCAAACGCCTTCTTGAAGTCTATGAACACATGATATAGATGTTGTTGGTGCTGTAAGTATTTATCACTGATTATTCTGAGGTTGAAAATCTGTTCAGTGGTACTTCGCCCTGCCCTGAATCTTGCTTGTTCTTCAGCTATGATTTGTTCAGCTTGGGGTTTCTACCTGTTGAGTATTGTTTCCAGGAGGACCTTGCTGGGATGGCTGATGAGGCTGATGGTGCGGTGATTTTCACACTCCTGAAGATTACCTTTTTTGGGAAGAGTGATGACAAGCGACTGGGTCCATGGTATAGGCCACTCCCCACTATGCCAGATCTTATTACAGATAATGGTGAGGGCATCAATCATCGCTTCTCCTCCTGCTTGTAGCAGTTCCGCGGGTATGTTGTCCACTCCCGCTGACTTCCCTTTCTTTAGCGATTGCACTGCTGCCTCTGCTTCTTCCCGGAGAATTGGGAGGATTTCTTCTTCTCTGTTCTCGGGACATGCTAGAACTGATGGGTCTCCATTTGGTGTATGGTTGTAAAGGTCAGAGCAGTACTCTGTCCATCTGTCCAAGACTTCTTGTTCTTCTGTAAGGCATATGCCAGACTTGCTTTGGATCGTGGAGACTTTGGGCTGTTTGACACTTGTCAGCCGCTTCACAGTCAGGCCTTCTTGCTGTTGTTCTTGTTCAGACTGTTCTCTATTTCCTGGCATTGATCTTCTATCCAGTTCTCCTTTGCTATGCGCATGCCTTTTCTGATGTCATTGTTGATTTTTCGGTAGACATCGGCTCCCTGTGTGGTGTTCTTTTTGTCTTTTATATCTGTTCGTTTATCACACAGATCCAAAAGTTTATGTGTGATCCACGGCTTACCCCTTGGGGTCATGAGCAATCTTGCCACTGTAGATTGTTCAAACCTATAAAGGGAAAAGTGAAAGCCCCAGTTGAAAACCTGTCTTTCCTTTGTAGGCAAGACAGATTCACTGCGGCAACAGTACCCCCGTTGGAGTGCCGGGGGTTTTCAGTATATGGAAATTTAATGCTTTAAATTCCCACTGTCGCTGTCTTCCTCATTTACTCTTTCCTATTCCTGCTCTGTCCTATCACCCTGCTATACTATCTTCTTCTTCGCTAGATCAATGACCTACCTTTTTTCTTGAAAACTCTTCCTGGACAAGACTCCTTGTTTGTGTATGAGGTCTGTTGGATCAGCTTGGGAGTGTTGGACGCTTTCTGCCGGGTGGTCACTAGGGCTTCCTATGATTGTATTACTTAGCACTATAGGCATTTTATATGTATGTGTTTTGTTGATGATTTATAATGATGTTTGTATTCTATTTTGTTTTTGTAACCAGGGGTTTGAGTAGTTGGGGTAAAGCCTCAGCCGTCCCCTGCGTGGGGTCTTTATTGTAAAGTGACTGGCCGGTGGAGGGCATTCAATTTTCCCACTAGGGTTGTTTCGGCAGATCTTTTATGCGGATTGGGGGTTGTCCGGTCCTGAATTGGCTCGGAGGAGTCCGCTGGACCTAAAGCAACAATCAATCAATCAATCAACGATCCACGGCTTCTTCTTTGGTCGGTGCTTGCCAAGGATCTCAGTGGCGGCATCTGTCACAGCTGAGTTGAAGGTGGTGGTCATGGTGTTGACATCTACTTCACCAGCCCCCAAAATGAGCAGTGGTGCAAATTTCCCTCCAATTGTGGCCTTAAATAATTCTGCCACCTCCGGGTCTTGCAGTTTGTCCAGATCGAACTTCAGTCTAGTGCACTTTGCTGTATTTACTCTCTTCAAGTGGAGCCGGAAAGACATCATCACGAGATCGTGGTCACTTCCGATGTCTGCTCCTGGAAAAGTGCGTGTCCTGCCAATGTTGATGGTTGATCTGAAGCGTTTCTTGACCATGATGTAGTCTATTTGGTTGTGATGCTCCCCGCCGGGACTGTGCCATGTCCATTGTCTGGAGTTTTTGTGGAGCCAAGTGTTTGCCAGTACCAGATTGTTGTATCTGGCAAACTCCAAGAGTCTCAGACCCCTGTCATTTGTCTCGTTGTTGCAGTGGGGTCCACATGATTGTGTCTCCCCAGGTGTGGTGCGCATCTTGGCCAACCTTGGCATTCCAGTCGCCTTTCACTATTACTATGTCCTTCTTCGGCACTTGGTCAAGGACCGCCTGTAGATTTTCATAAAAATCCTCGACTTCGCTGTCGTCATAGTCTGATGTTGGGGCATAGGCCTGGATGATGGTGATGTTGAAAGGGGCTGCTCTCAGGCGAATGGTAATGAGTCTGCTGGAGACTGGGCGGCAACCCATGACAGTCGCTAGAATGTTCTTGTGGACCAAGAATCCAACGCCGTGTTCGTGCCTGTCATCTCTACCGCTGAAATAGAGCTTGTGGCCTTTGTCGGTCGTTGTTTCACCTAGGCCTTTCCAGCGCAGTTCGCTGATGCCTAGAACGTTCCGTCGATAGTGGTCCAACTCGTGGGCCAGTTCTTCTAATTTTCCTTCCGCAGTTAGGGTCCTGACATTCCAGGTTCCTATGACGATGTTGTTTCTCGTGCGGATCTTGCTAAATTGTCCATCAGTAGCATACTTAACACCTCCGTCCTGGTGGCCAACGGAAGGCGCGGTCCTTGAGCCGGGCGGCGACCGATCCGGAATGGAATTAGTGGATGAGTGTGGGTATAATTCCAGAGAGAGTGAGGAGATTTTTGCTGGTAGAAACTATTATCTGTGATGTTTGTTTTATAGTTTATATTTTATAGTTTACTTATGCATTTAACAGCACATTTACTTATTTATTGGGAGTACTCTCCGTGTGTACATACGGTCATTTAAAATTTGTATTTTTATTCTTACTGGTTATTTCTGCAACAAAGCTGCCTTTGTAATTGCAATTGCCCAGCTTGAGAGGAATGAAGTTGTGTGGCATTGTGTTGTGCTGTATTGTGTTGTATTGTGTTGTATTGTATGGTATTGTATTGTTGGGATGTACATTTTGTATTGTAGCTTTCTGCGGAGAAACTATTATCTGTGATATATCAGGGCAGTTTACTTTTTATGACATTTACCTCTAGTTTATTGTATGTATTTAACCGTATGTTTTGTTATTTATTTGTTTTATTTATTATTTATTGCTTGGACTACTTCTCATGTGTATGTAATTTTTAATTCTTGTGTATTTTGCTAATTGCGCTGATGCTGCCATTGTAATTGCTCAGTTTGAGATGAATAAAGTTGTATTGTATTGTATTGTATTGTCATCATGTAGTGTGTCTTGGGCAAAAAAGACCTGGCGGTGCCCAATCCTCTCCAGGCTGTTGGCCACAGCCGAAATCCACGAATACAATGTGGCTCGCCTTGGAAGGGCTTTGACACTTGAATTTAATAAGCCAATCTAATTCTGTGTCTACAGGTGTTAAAGACCAGAAATTTTCTCGTTTAGTAATAGCATACTTTAAATCAGGTTCTACTTTACCAACATTAAAGTCCTTTAGCTGGTCAATAGATGGTTTTGGTTTCTGGTTCTGACGGTCCTGATGGTACTGATGGTACTAGTGTTCGCATATCCAGTTGGTGTAAATTTGATAACAATAGCATTCGCATCAAAGTCAATTGTGTCTGCTAGGTCTTTCAGTTCAATGGTAGGACAGGTTACTGGAATTATAGGGCCGTTCGACATTGTATTTTTAAAACAAAAAAAAAAAAAAAAAACAACTTTATTTTATCTCAAGAATAATTGTAAGATCTTCAAAGTCAACAATTTGGTTGTTTTGGTTTGTTATTTTGAAGCACACTAGTATGATAGTCCTGACTTAAGTGACGTTTTTGAGGCAAAATGTTTAATGAAACTGGATCTTAGTAAGATTCTCTCTGAGTTGAAATTATCCTTTGCAATGTACTAGGAGTTCCGTTTACTAAGTTTTCCGATGTCTTTAGTTGATGAAGGTACACAAACAATCTATTATTAATTAACAAATTCATAGATTTTGTTCCAATAAATCTTATATCACTGCTGGTGCTGCTGTTAGTGCTGCAAGTACTGGAAACAAAAGATAAAAATATTTTGTGGCCAGTGAAACCTAATATTTCTGCCAGCTTCAGCGCAAGTGTAATGCTGGTAATGTTTTTATGCTGGGTTTTATTGAAAGTTAAAGTTACTCTCAAGTTTGCAGGGTTCATTTTTGCGTCAATCGAATAAAGATTAAACAGTTCTTCAGTAAGTCTGCAGAAGTCATAATAGCTGTCTTCAATATGTTGTCTTTTTTATTAATCATTATCCAGTTGTTATTTAGATCATGGCTAATATTTACCCATTTAACCATGTAGAATATTTCGTGTAGGATTACTTTAAAGCCACTGTTTGTGTTATTTATAGAATGGCGAAGTTCAATGGGTATGCCTGATTTTACAGATTCGAAAGTTACAAACATAAATTTTTTAAATACAATAATAAAAATGTATGCACCTTATAAAAATAACAAATCTGCAAAGTATACTACAGGGCCTTATTATTATGAGAAGGCAGTCGACCTAACTAAGCTAACAATAGCTGTGGCTGTCAACGTTCATTTCAAAACTAGCCCCCATCATATTTTTAATCAATACCTCCTCCCTGATATTACGACTGACTTTTTAGCTAACCAATGGCTAAACAATGGGGGTATATGCAGTTCTTTCCGAATCAAGTTAATTTTGCCATCTCATGCGCTACAACTGGTTGCGGAGTTTCTTACGTTCATCACCTTAATCACCCAGATCCTATGTTGAAGTCTATTTACCTGTTTCATTTATATTATCAAGTGAGATTCGTGTTGTCTGAACTTCATGTTCCGTTACCCACAGACAAAAACTTTAATCCATTTAACAACAGCTTTGACAAAAAGGCGTTTCAAAGGTTATGCAATGAATTCGGAATTGATACTAAAACAGACTTCAGACAAAAACTAGACCTCAATCACAGAATGGGGACTTTATTTAGATATGCTGTAGGTAATTTATACACGGGGCCTTACGTACCTGGATTTACATCATTTAATCACAACAGCCAAGTTCGATTACTTTATATCAGACAAAACCCAAGTACCGCATACAGCACTTTTATATTGGACACATCAACCGGATTTACCCTAAGTGGGGTGGAAAGGCTGAATGAATCTGTTTGCACTTATGCATGGGGCATTCTTGTGTCGCAAGCGGAAACACGAAGTAATATCTTTAGGGAGGGGACTAGCTTCAACGTTCAAAAGCAGTTTCTAGCCAACATAGAAGATTCTTTTAATTTGGCAGTAGATTTACCCGCGAGTATTAAAAGATATCAAGACACTTTAAAGTATGCTAGATCAAAAGTAGATTACGTAATTGGTTTGGGACTGTATATGTTGCCTTCAGACCTTCTAGAATAGGACCTATATCAAACTAGAACAATAAGATAGTGATTGCCGACCCACAGTTTCACATAGGCTACAATTCTACAGTGAATACTATAAATAATGTAAATAATGAACCTTTAAGTTCACCACCGCCACCATTATTTTCACCACTACCGAATATTGATCATGGGGTTTCACGTCTAGCACTTACAGGTGGTTTGTTGTTAGCAGGTTTATTTGGGATTTATTATTTTCAGTAACCAGAGTAGCCTAATATTATTATAAACAACGACCACAGATGCTAGAACGCCCAAACAACAACTTTAGAAGCAGTAGTAAATAACCATGAAAAGCCAGAACCTAATATTCCTGGAAGTGCGTCTACAAGTTTATCATCTAGGCGTTGTAATAAGTTTGCTGTTTTGTAATATTTCCTTAATCCAGTTTTTAACCGGTGTTTTAGCACTGCCGGATCAGTTAATGCCTGTGGTTCTAGTGGGAGCCAGGACTAGTGTGCTTAGCTTATAGTCATCCCAACAGCTGTACATGTAAGAATGCTAAATATTGTAACACCTTGCTCTCTGAATAGAGTTTGAATTCTTTCTGCAAGTGTAGTGTCTTCGTGTAAAATTCTGTGCACTGTTTCTTTTATTCTAGCAAAATTAGTTATTAATTTTTCTCTCTTTATGGATAAGGTTTCTAGGCTCTCTGAGCGTTCTATGTAAAGGGCGGCGAGCCTCTTTTGAATCATCTGTTTTACCTCAATGCTTAAGTTCAAGTCATCAGCTTCTGCTAGTTTAATTTTTTGTTTTTCTATTTGTCTAATTCACCGAGCTTGGCTATATTCATTATTGTCTCCCCTATCACAGATTGTAAAGCTTTATCTCAGCCTTGAAGTTCGCGCAGAGGAAATAATGATAAGGTCTGGTCATTTATAGTTTCCATAGCCTGATCAACATGAGTTTCGTCCACAGTTCTTTCTAAGTCTATATTTACTTGTAATGCAGAGTCAGTTAAGTCGTGTAGGTCTGAATTTGGCAATTCGTCTATTCGATCTGCTGAAACAACCCTAGCGGTAAAACCGAAAGCTCTCCACCAGCCAGTCACTTTACAATAAAGACATCCCACGCAGGGGACAGCTGAGGCTTCACCCCAACTTATCGAACCCCCGTTTACAAAAACAAAATAGAATACAGACATCATTATAAATTATCAACAAAACACATACATATAAAATGCCTACATTGCTAAATAATAACATCATAGGAAGCCATAGTGACCACCTGGCAGAAAGCGTCCAATATTCCCAAGCTGATCCAACAGACCTCATACACAAATAAGGAGTCTTGTCCCGGAAGAGTTTTCAAGAAAAAAGGTAGGAGACTGGGCTAGCGAAGAAGAAGATAGTATAGCAGATTGATAGAACAGAGCAGGAATGAGAAAGAGCAAATGAGAAAGACAGCAACAGTGGGAATTTAAAGCACTAAATTTCCAGAAAGTGGGGATACTATTTATACTGAAACCCCCGGCACCCCAACGGGGGTGGAAAGTATATGACTGCCATTATTTCTGTGTTGGAATAAGTGTAGGGTCTATACTTAAGGGCGTGTACCCTTTGTTTAGGGACCACCCAAGGCTCAGTGACCTCATCGGTACTGAGATGCTCCATGAGCGCAGCATAGTATAGTGCAGTAACAAACCATCTACTCTCAGCGGATAGCAGTTGTGTTGTGTTGTGTTGTGTTGTGGTGTCGTGTTGTCTATCTGTACTTCACAGGCTGAGGACTTGAAGGTGAGTGGGTGCCCAGTATTTTAGTTCCTTAGTGGCTATGCACTCCGAGCATGCGTACGTGAATGAATGATGCTGAATGAGGGGGAAAGGGATATAGTTTGCTAAATAGTATTTTTTATATGATTTTTATATGATTTTCTTGTTTAAATATGTAAAATAAATAATGTTGATGTTGTTGCCAAAATGAGGTCCAGGGTGATGATGAAGCATATTATGTTAAAATGAGAGTGAGAAAGGTGCTGAATATGAGGGAGGGGTGACGTTGTATTATAGTATGCTAGAGAGAGATAAATGTGAATGAGGGGAGACAATGTACTAGAGTAAGGAGAGGGGTGATGGTGAGAATGAGGATGGATAAGAATTGTTTGACTGGAAATGGATTTATAATTATAATGTGTATTGGTATAAACAATCATGTTTATGAGAAAGAATAGAAATTATTAGAATTGAGAATTGAATTGTTGTAATGCATGTATAAACAGGTCAAGATGGCGGACGGCGGAAGGAGTTATTTCTTATATATTGTTTACCCTTTTTTTTGAGGATAGATTAGTAAGACAATTTATTTGTTGACCAGATTGGGCCTACTTCTACTTCTAATTATTCTATTGTTGCCACTACTATTATTACTTCAACTACTTCTGCCCTTTGCCTGCTTTGGGGGGGGGGGGGTGGACTGTGTCGGACGTCGCTGCCACCACTGCCATGTCCTCCTTTCTGACGTTGAGGGTGCTGCTCTGAGGGGTTGCTCGCCATCACCGCCCGGACTCGTCGCTGCACCCCAGACAACCGGGAGTCTACCCCCTGGATTCTACACCTTGCATTGCCACAGTCATACACACTTGCATTTCACTTGCATAAAACATATTTACATCTTCAGACTTTAGTGCAGTATGCTTTATATTCTGTGTGTTGACTGCTATACGTTTTGAGATTAGCTAAAAGACAAGAGTGCTACTGTTACATTATTTGCTATTTTGGGAAATATTCATCACAAAGAAAATACACCACAAGACATGAATAAAAATTTTATATTAATTTTTATTTAACAAATTAGCCTTAGCCCTTCATACAATACGTCGCACAAATATACTCCAAAACATCCCGAATACTCTTACATTAATAATACACTTGTGGTTCATTAATTCAACCTAACATACTAACAAGACGTATGCACAAAGAGTGACGTAGTAGTCACTACCACGTGACTACTACAAAAAGGGAGTGTTTAGTATTTTCTTGTGATTACTATTTTGGGAAATATTCATCACAAAGAAAATACACCACAAGACATGAATAAAAATTTTATATTAATTTTTATTTAACAAATTAGCCTTCCTACAGAGTAACTGAATTCTATGCCTAAGCTCAAAATGTTCAACTGTTGTTAAGGTGCCACTTTAGAACGAATTAACCATCATTATATGTAACATAAACAATCTTAACATCAAACTGATAATGTTTATTAAGCCCTCACTGTCTGGAAACCTCTGATACTGCTTAAAACTACAATATCTCAGAGATATAATCCTTTGGCGTTCTTGAATGAACATAATGTTGAAAAAACACGTCTGTGCTTTTCCATCGGCCCACTTTTTGAACTATATGTGGATCGAATCCCTTCTCAATAGCAACTGTTGCCCCAGTAGGCCTAAAGGATTTGGCAGTAAACCCCTGACCTTCAAGGCCAGCCAAAGCAATGGCCTCTTCAAGAATTTTAGCAACGGATGATGCCGAAATCGCAGTATACGGTTTTCTTAAAGACAAAAATACGGCTTTGTCTGTTCTCATTGTTGCTGTACGCAATATGTAACTCCTAAGTGTATCAACAGGATCAAGGGCGGAGTTCTCGTGATTAGGCAAGAACACTTCAAAGCCTTTACGATCTGTATCATTTTTTACCCCAAAAAATACTATTTGTAGTCCACCAGAACAAAACTTCAATCTGTCTGTGGTAAATAATACTGTAGTCATGCAACCAGTCTCTTCATCATACACTTTCGCCTTTGGCGCAATGTCTGAGGGTCGCAACATGAATGCTATTGCCATCAAAGTTATCCCAGCAAACCAGCCCGATCGGGGCCCCACTGGGGCCGCATAGGGCATCCCGACTTTTGTCGGGTTTTAGTAGGGACCCACATAGCCCTACAAAAACCCGATGCGTAGCGGAGTCTAGAAATGTAACGATTCGCCCTCCCGTCTGCAGCCCGATTCTGCCTGATTTTATTAACGCATTCACCAGTTTAATAATGAATCCATTCTTTGTGATATTCTCTAAATCTAAAGCCTGAAAAACATGTCCCAAAGCTGCTAGCGCAGTATTCAGTATCGAACTAGGTCTGTTTGATTTATCACTCAGCTCACACAAGAAATCTGCCAGATGTGCTGTTGATTCAGGCGGAAACGTTATTTTATGTTCTTGACAAAATGCTGCACATCGGTTTAACAATTTGTTATAGCTATGTCTTGTAGAATCAGCTAATGCAAGCATAAACCGTGTCACCGCGATCTCTGACCAACCTTGCTTTATCAAACAGTCTCTCCACAAACCCTCCAAGCTGCAATTTTCCAACCCCAGTTCCGCCTGGGCTCTGGATTCACACCCATGTACCAGAATGTGTTCTTGTTTCGAGGTAAGTATAGGGGTGAGTCTATTAGAATCATCTGCATTCTGTGAAACCACGGCTGGCTGGGCCACACTGGCGCTATGATTGTGGCAAACGCTTTGTCCTGAACCACTTTGTTCAATATTTGTGGCAGCAAAGCCCACGGAGGGTTTATATAATTGTTCTCGTTCGTCCAACACTGAGCGAGAGCATCGATCCCTTCTGACAAAGGTTCGAAAAATCTGGAATTGAACCGATGAACTTGCGCGTTTTGAAAAGTGGCAAACCTGTCTATGGTGTGAGGCCCCCACTTGCTGTCGACAACTTTGAATAATCCCGTATTTAACATCCAGTTGTGCCTGTCTGGTGTTCTGCTCAACTTGTCCGCGTCCGCGTTGTTGACTCCAGCTATGTGTCTGCACGTGATGGTGAACTTGTAGTCGGCTGCTGTGGCCCAAACTGCTATTGCCAAATCGGAGAGTGCAGAGCTGGGGCCGCCCTTGTTGTTTATATATGCCGAAGCGGTCACATTGTCTGTCAAAACTTGAACATGCTTGTTTTTCACTTTGGCTTTGAAAGCAATTAATGCCAGAAGTATAGCCAACAGCTCCCTGTAATTTGACGACTGACATGAAACTCTTTGGTTCCAGTCACCTTTTGCTTCACAGTTTCCTAATTTTGCCCCCCACCCTATGTGCGAAGCATCAGTCACAATCTGAACATCAACCAGTTGGGGCTTGACCTCTCTGTAGTTCCAACTGTCAACAGCTTGTAGCCACCAGTTTAGTTCTTGTATACAATGGCTATCCAACTGTAACACATCATTCCAGGATTTTCTGGATGACAACAGTCTGTACAAGTGCCTCAAGAAGAGCTTTCCTGGTGTCACTGCCCAGGCAACAGATATACATAATCCTGTAGTTTTAGCCAAAACTCGGGCTGTTGCTTTCCCTTTTGTCAACACTTGTTTGATTTGTCTTTTTATTCGTACGATGCGATCTTTCTGCGCTTTAATAACAGGGAACAACCCCGTTGTGTCAATTTCATATCCCAAATATTTAATCTTTTGTGTAGGAACTACAACCGACTTTTCAAAATTAACTTTTATACCCAAATCTTCAAGTGTGTTCAACAATAAGTCACTATGGTCAGTAATAAGACTCACATGTGCACAAACTAAAAAATCATCCACGTAGCGATAAACGCACTCCCAAGCTTCTCAGATAAGTCACAACAGGTCTCAGCACTTTGGCAAAGAAATATGGACTGAGACAAAAGCCAAAGGGCAACACAGCATACGAATAGTAATGTCCATCAAACTGAAAACTCAGCAGCTCTTGATCTTCTTCTCTGACAAGGATGTGATAAAACCCATCTTTTAAGTCGACAGTAGTTAAAAAGTCATGCGCCTCAATCACTTGCGCTACGTTCCGAATATCTTCTTGCTTGAACTTTGAACTTTGACAAAAAAAATTTATCTGTCTAAAATCAGTAATAAGCCGAAATCCACCGCCTTTCTTTGGCACACACCCTAGGGGTGAAAGAAACTCCGGCTTTTTGATACACTCCTTTATGTATCCATTACTAACCAAACGAGATAGCTCGTTTCTGACAAATAATGATTTAGAAAAGTCAAGAGGGTGATTGGGTAACTCAAAACTGTCCGGACGTGCAACCAAGGGTATTGGAACACCATTTTCTATCCAATTAATTATGCAGTTACTAGCACCGATTCTTTTCCATTCGGACAAAAAATGTTGCATACTGTTTTGATCAGGCACACTCAAAGTTGGATGTTGTGATGACAAAGTCAAAAAGAAGAAGTGATGACGTAATCGATAGTCATACGCCCTTTTCAAAATTACGCCATGCTTACGTCATATTCTTGGAATCCAACCTCTAACTCTGACCGAACTCTGGCTGGTCACCGCGATGGTGACGATTCGCGGTTCCACCTCGACTGCTTGGAAATCCTCTGTTGGATTGCTGTGCAAATACATCAGTACGGTAGCCCTCGTTACTTCGTCGTCCGTCACCTCGACGATACCCGCCGCCGCCGCGCTCGCGAAACTGTGGTCGTTACACAGCAGCAATAGTCGCCGCACTCCGAAGATTCTCCAGTGCTTCTGCGGTGAAACTAGAATTTCGTTGAAGCGATCTAAAAAATCTTGCAACTGTCGGGTCGAACGAATTTTGTACCACTAGTGCCGTATACTCCTCCTGAATATACTTTATCAAAGCAGACTGTACGGCAAATAAGTCCTCGAACATAGAGGGTCGTTCGGTTTTCAATACTTTAAGGCTTGTTTCTGAGAAACGCGCAACCTTAGATAAAATGTTGCACACAGGTAGGTCTGCTTTCTTAATTCCTTGTCTGTTTTCTACTAGTGTCAATTCTGGAGGCAGGCTAATAGCCTGAAGAGATCGTCTGATACGCTCATACTCCACCCCAAGGTCATCAAAAGTTGGAAAAGAAGAGGTTGGGGGTTGATCAACGGCCGCTCGCTGGCCTGATTCTTGAAGTCTTTCTTCTAGACAATTCACTTTCTCTGTCAATGTCGACAGTTTCTCATGTATCCTTTGCAAAATTTCTCCAATTGGAGTAGCCTTGCAGGGGCGGATCTTGTTCTTGTGCCACTTGTGCACGTGCACACCCCCCCTGGCGGTCAAAAAAAAAAAAAAGAAAGAAAAAGAAAAGGAGGGAGAAAAGGAGAAGAAAGAAGAGAAAAAAATTACTAATTCTCACTCACCACACAGTTTCATGTACCTCCAAATTAGTGTTTTGTTTTTTTTAATTCATCAGATTTAGATCTACAGGTATTTCTTGCAATATAAAATTTTTATCCATGAAGGGAAGTTGAAGACAAACAGTTGCTGCTCATTTTTCTTTTTACCCCCTTGGTGCAAAAAGTTTGTTTGTTTTTCTCAATGGTTTTGATTGGTTATTTATGCGTGCGATCTCGATCGCCATTGGACCTATTGTGTAAACATGGTCTATACCCGGAGCGTCACCGGAAAAAGACAATGAGACAATTGTACTAATGGATATGATTATCTGTGGCCTGGCATGGCTAATTGTTGCTTGTAAAGTTAATAGGCCTATTAAACCTTAGAACACAAGATTAGACCAGTCAAATCGCACATTTTGCTTATCTTTAATGTTTCACCCACCATCGCGGCGATATATTACGCATCTGTTGTCCTTAAAACAGACAGATAATCGAAGTTTACTGCTATCATTGACAGCTCCTCATAGTCTTGTGCACACTTTAACAATGTGTGAATATAAAATAATAAAGACCCGTGTAGTTAGACATGTTTGACAATGAGAGCAGGAGGGCCCGAAGGTGTTAAAGTTCTAATAATGTTGCGTAATCGCCAAGTAATTGTCGTTCTAGTCCAAGTGCGACAATAGGTTAGCAAACTGAAGCGTGACAAGACTAAACACACATTGAGATCGGGAGCCAGTTTATGACACTGTTAGACTGATAGAACAATAGGTTTCTGTTTTTATGCTCTGTTGGACATGCGCGAAGACAGTGTGTGTGCATAAGAAGGATAGATGTTACATAAATATTACAACAAAAAAATCCAGTTTTATTTCTAAGTACTATCTGCACCTTTTCTGTGAAAGACACTGAACTGAATTCTGTAGAAACTTACCTCGTTATGACCATAATCTGTAGTGCGTGTGCACCTCTAATCTTTAGTGCTCCAGTTTTTTTTTTTGTTTTTTTTTTTTGTTTTTTTGTGTGACCAAACTTGTACATGCATCAGGTCAGTTTTGAATAAAACTGATGTGAGTGGCTCTAATGTGGTCTAATGGTAGTGCTTCGGCTTGAGGATCTGAAGGTCCCGGGTTCGAGCCCTGGCCGGGCCATTGTGTTGTGTCCCTGGGAAAGACACTTTACTCCTGTTTTCCTACTCTTTCGGATGAGAGTATAAACCGAGGTCTAGTCTGTGTCGCATACATTCCATCATAACGGACTTTAAAGATCCTGACGCTCATGTCCTAGACGGGTGAGTGCCGGTAACAAGAACACACCCAGCATGCATTTGGTCCTCCTCCCCCATCCCTGGCTGCCCAGGATTGTGCTCAGTTGTCCGGGCGTCAGACCATGCGCCAAAGGCTGCGGGTGGGCGTCTCGGACGGTTTGAGTTAGATCCTGTATCAGCCAGCGCCTTGATCCTTAGGCTAAGGCGCCTTATAAATGACGAACGTTATTATTATTATTTCTTGTTTTATTTGCAGTAACTTTATCTGTCTTTGTATAAGCCTTTATGCAAGATGTTCTGCTATTGTAAATTTTATCATCAGAGTTTGCAGAGGGGTGTTTGTGTGCGTGTGTGTGTGTGTGTAGGGGGGGGGGACTAAAAGAGGACTTTTTGCACAAAACAATACTATTTTCAGTCCTTAAAATAATGCCCAAAATGCACCAGATTGCACAGATTTTAACCATTATTTTCAAATTTGTCCGGGGTGGCATACCCCCGGACCCCCCTGGTACACTTGCCTGCTTCGCAGGCTCGCGCTTGTGGCTACGCCACTTCGCATTAGCTGTGCACACCCCCTCAACAATGGAAAGATCCGCCCCTGCCTTGTTCAGGTGTATCTCCTCAGCATCTAAAAAGCAATTTTTGGCTTCGGAGTCCATCTGGAATCCGTTCGTCTTGTGAGACGTATGCACAAAGAGTGACGTAGTAGTCACTACCACGTGACTACTACAAAAAGGGAGTGTTTAGTATTTTCTTGTGATTACTATAATGTGTTATTATGTTAGATTGTATTAAGTAGACGCTTAAGGGAAATAACTCGCTCTCTTCCTGTAACTGGCATGGCCTAAGCTGTAGAAATAAAGTTCTCTGTTAAATTGACCCTATCGTCTTTGAGTAATCTTTCTATGTTGAAAGAAACGTAACATGGTGGCATGCTGTGGTCTTCTACAACTTTTTGCACTTTGAGTGACCGTGAGTAGTGACTTTACTCTGAAAAATTAATATTTTTCGCTTCGGTCATGCAACGTCAGGCAGTTCCGGTCTGAGACTGAGCAGTCCTACAGATATTCTAACACCGAATTCTTCTGTGTAGACAATTTAGTGAAAA
Source organism: Oncomelania hupensis (assembly GCA_036898135.1). Taxonomy (NCBI): domain Eukaryota; kingdom Metazoa; phylum Mollusca; class Gastropoda; order Littorinimorpha; family Pomatiopsidae; genus Oncomelania; species Oncomelania hupensis. The sequence continues at coordinate 42,116,912 of CM072513.1, forward strand.
TTCTCTCCACTGACAGTGCACTCTGCAGTTTGTGAACATTCGTAAGAACGCTTACCAGCTACATTCTGATTTGCTTTAGTACAGTCTTACTGACATTCTAAGTACTGTTCCTTTGTCATCTACATTGTCTTGACACGTTCTGTGACATTAATTGTTCACAATGGCTGATGACAACGCTGCAGCAGATCAGAGAGACAATGCACCACGTGACAATCCTCGTATTCGTCACAACGCTAGGGTTAGTCCTCCACCCCCTCTCAATGTGAGGAAAGGTGCAGCCGAGTGGAAGCTGTTTAGGCAAATGTGGGAGAACTACTATATTGTTGCCAGACTTCATGGTGAAGAAGAGGACTATAAGAGAGCACTCTTTCTGCACACTCTGGGCTCTGATGGACTTAGTGTGTACAATGGTATGCAGCTTGCTGAAGGCCATACTGTTGACGATATTCTTACTGCCTTTGACAACCACTTTGTTGGAAGAACAAACGAAACGTATGAACGGTACATTTTCAACATGAGAGATCAAAAGCCTGAAGAGTCATTTGAAGATTATGTGGCTACTTTAAGAACTCTGATTAAAACCTGCAACTTCTGCGATCACATTAAAGATGCTCTACTTCGTGACCGTATTGTGCATCAGAGACAACGCCACAAGAAAGCGTCTGCTACAAGAAACTGAACTTACTCTTCAACAGTGCATTGACAAGTGTCGTGCAGCTGAAACTACATCTCTGCAGTTGAAATCTATGAAGTCTGATGAGCTGTCTGATGAAGCTCATGCTGTTTCAACAAAGAAAAAGCAGGCAAATACTCTGAAGAAAGCAATCTGCAAATTCTGCTCTCAGTCTCACGTCTTGAAAAAAGAAGAATGTCCTGCTTGGGGCAAAACTTGCAATTTGTGCAAACAAAAGAATCACTTTGATATTAAGTGTCCAAAGAATAAGAAGCTTCACGCTGTGAACGCGGACTCGGATTCTGAATTTAGTGAAGAGGAGCAATGTATGGCTGTTGGCTCACAGCACGGAAAGATCATCAAGGCTGAGATGATAATCCAAGGCGCTACTGTAATCTGTCAAGTCGATTCTGGCGCAAGTGTGAATGTGATCAGCGTCAAGCATATCAAGAACACTAAACTTGAAAACTGCAAGAATAAACTTCACTCAAACCTAAGGGGAAAGTCACACTGACTGTCAAGAATCCAAAGACTGGACACAAATGCAAAGTAGAGTTCGTGGTGGTGATAGAGGATTTCACTACGCTGCTGGGCAAGAAAACTTCTGAAGAAATGGGACTCATCACTGTGAATTATGATAATTTCGAAAGTGTTTCGAAAATTGATGAAAACTCTGATGCTGTACTGTCTAAATATGATGATGTCTTTGGTATTGACCAAGGAAGTCTCCCTGGCATAGCTCACTTCCAGGTGGACGAATCTGTGACTCCCGTCATTTCTCCTTCTTGTCGGGTACCTCATGCTATGAAATCTGAAGTCAAGGCTGAACTTCAGAAGCTGACGGAGAAAGATATTATCACTCCAGTGAGCGAACCTACCAGCTGGTGTAGTCGGATGGTCGTCGCAAGAAAGAAATCTGGAAATCTTCGCATCTGCATCGATCCGAGACCTCTGAACAAAGCGTTGAAGAGGGAACATTATCCACTTCCTGTAATGGAAGATATCTTGCCGAAACTTGCAAACGCTAGTTTTCTCAAAACTTGATCTGAGCAATGCATACTGGCATGTGCATTTGGATAAAGACTCCAGCAAGCTCACTACTTTCCAGACTCCTTTCGGTCGGTATCGTTGGAAGAGAGTTCCATTCGGTACGTCTGTCAGCAGTGAACTGTTTCAGAAACGTTTAGATAAGGCACTGAAAGGTCTGAACGGAGTCATTGGTGTATCAGATGACATTAACGTGTATGGCGATAACACTGCTTCACATGATAAGAACCTTGGTTCACTTCTTCAAAGATGTCGTAGTTTGGGCATGCGACTAAACAAAGAAAAGGCTGAACTCCGCAAGAATGAAATCTCCTTCTTGGGTCATCTAGTCACCAGTGATGGACTGAAATTTGACCCTGAAAAGGTCGAAGCTATTATAAAAATGCCAAAACCTGAGAATGTTGAAGGTGCACGTCGCTTCTGCGGTTTTGTCAACTACTTGGCAAAATTTCTCCCAAGGCTATCTGACGTCTTGGAACCCATCAGACAACTGACTCGCTCTGACGTAGAGTGGAATTGGACTCCCACTCATGACAAGGCATTCACAACTGTGAAGAAACTCGTGACTGAGGCATTCTACAATCCTCAAGAAGAACTGACAATCCAGTGTGACGTCAGCCAGTCTGGGCTTGGTGCTATCCTTCTGCAAAATGAGCGTCCTGTCGCTTATGCTAGCCGTGCTCTAACTGATACTGAGACACGGTATGCCCAAATTGAAAAGGAATTACTAGCTATCGTGTTTGCTCTGGAAAAGTTTCATCAGTACACATTTGGCAGACATGTGAAAATTTAGAGCGATCACAAGCCGCTGGAGGCTATCCTGCGGAAACCCCTGTCATCTGCGCCTAGACGACTGCAAGGAATGATGTTACGGATCCAAGGATATGACATTCACGTCTACTACAAAAAAGGCAAAGAAATGCTTCTCGCTGACACTCTGTCTCGTGCATTCATTGACTCGCCAAGCAAACAGGAAGATTTTGAGCACGTCAACACGATTGAATTCCTTCCTATTGGACAAGATAGACTAGAGAAGTTAAAGAAGGCAACTGAAGAAGATACAAACCTCCAGAACCTGAAATATGTTATCATGAAGAGAAAACCAGGCAGAGCTGACTCCATATTTCAACTTCCGTGATGAATTGACAGTGCAAGATAGTCTGATCTTCAAAGGCAACAGAGTAGTAGTACCAGTTACCATGCGATCTGAAATGAAACAATCAGTCCACTCCACTCACTCCGGGATTGACGCCTGCCTGAAAAGAGCCAGAGAATGTCTGTACTGGCCAGGCATGACTGGAGATTTGAAAAACTTCATCTCTTCGTGTGAGATTTGTCAAACTCACCAATCAGCAAATCAACCTGAGACACTTCAACCGCATGAACTTCCTTCACGTCCATGGGAAAAAGTCGGAGTTGATCTTTTCGAATACGATGGAAAAGATTATTTAGTCACTGTTGATTACCTCACAAACTACTGGGAAATTGACAGGCTCGAGAACACAAAATCTGTAACAGTTATAAAGAAACTCAAGGCTCATTTCGCCAGATATGGTTTGCCATGCATTGTCATCTCTGACAATGGACCCCAATTCGTTTCGGAAAGATTTGCAAACTTTTCTAAAGCATTTGACTTTGAGCATCGAACCTCAAGCCCATACAACAGCGAAAGTAATGGAAAGGCAGAATCTGCAGTCAAATCAGCTAAATCTCTTTTGAGAAAGAACAAAGATAGCGATCAATTCTTGGCTTTGTTGAACTTTAGAAACACTCCTAGCCAAAGCACTGGGACCAGTCCAGCTCAACGATTCTTCTGTCGACGTACACGAACGCTGCTACCTACTTCTGGAAACTTATTGAAACCAAAACTCAACCTAGAAGCTGACTTTGAGAAACTGAAAGCTCATCAGAAAAAGCAGCGCAAGCACTTTAACAAGCGTGCCAAGGATCTTCCACCTCTGAAGGAAGGTGACGACGTTGTAATGCAGCCATTCGCTTTGGGCAAAAAGAAATGGTGCAAAGGAACAGTTGTTGCTCGCAGTGGTCGGTCTTACGACATTGAGGCTACAGACGGTGCGATCTACCGTCGGAACAGAGTCCATTTGAGGAAGACGGCTAATCTGACTTCTGCACCTACTGACTTACCTGAGAATGAACACATGATGCAGCCTGATCCACCAGAAAAGTTTTCTCAAAATGCTATTCCAAAGACTCGGTCTATGAGTCAGTCTCCTGATGCATCTCTACTATCTGGGATTCCTGAAACCCCATCTAAAAGTATATTGCAACCCCACTGATATCTACGCAGACTCCCCTGAAAACCCGCTGCTCTACTACCAACGTTGGAACTCCAGTTCTGCTGTCCAGTTCATTGAACCCTGCAATCTGCGTGAGCCCATCCAAGATCCCCATTCGCACCCGGTCTGGTCGCGAAGTGAAGAGCACGAAGATGAAAGACTTTGTCTATGTTTCCAGTGTTCTGAAGTGACTTAAATCGGTCCGATTTCGATGTCTCCACTTTCGGTTTCATTATTCCGGTTCGGTTCAATCATCTCGCTAACTCGGTTATGAATTCGATCGGCCTGTGCTCGTTTGTATTTCTGTCATTTTGTTTTATGTACGATATTCTGCTCCAAAGAACGGGGGATGTTACATTATTTGCTATAATGTGTTATTATGTTAGATTGTATTAAGTAGACGCTTAAGGGAAATAACTCGCTCTCTTCCTGTAACTGGCATGGCCTAAGCTGTAGAAATAAAGTTCTCTGTTAAATTGACCCTATTGTCTTTGAGTAATCTTTCTATGTTGAAAGAAACGTAACAGCTACAAACAGTGAACATTTGATCAATAAAGCCAGCCAACTTAAACTAATATATTCTTCAAGTCTTGCTGGCTTGAGTCTTTAACCTGTAATCAAATTTATTTTCAGCTTGATTTACTTATTGTTACATATTGTTATTGTTACATATTGTGATTGTTACATATTGTTGTGTGGGCATTGTGTGTACAGTTTCTAAGGGTCTCAGATTAGACAAGGGAGGTAATTGTTGTTAATTGTCGGGGTTGTGGGTCCGGATAGGGGTTGAGGGTGGTTTAGATTTCCCATTAGCCTATGTGGTTGTTGTTGAATAAAAGAGTGTGACTGTTCATCTGGCATTTGTCTTAGTTTTTTTAGTTTGAGTTTGATCTCTGTCACTGGCTGTTTGAGCTGACGTCACTGAACCCGTTCGGGTGACGTGACCATTGGAGAATTTTTGTAGAATTACTTGCTTACTATCGATCGAAGCATGTAGATAAATCTAGTGGTTGCTAAGAGATTCTACTAACCTAAATAAAGTTATATGATGTAAGACAGTCCATAGTTCTGGTGACGAATTTTATTCTGCTTGGATGATATTGCGTCACACTGGAATGTTCGAACATTCTCTCGATTATAGAGGGACTATATAGGTGATACGAAGAGAGTGAAAAAAGTGAAAAGTGGTCTTGTAAACCTCAGGGTTATGGGATAGGATAGGGATAGGGATCTTGTATGCAGTTGTTGATGTATGCTGAATAAAGTTGGATAACTTCATACGACGACTCCTGCCTTATTGCTGAGTGAACAGGTTGCGTGGATAAACGAATCTACTTATCAGGATTCAAGAATCAGGGCTGAATCAACTACTGATAAAAAAGCAATATTAGTGTAACAGTTTCTCAACAACCTTGACCTTTGCAGAGCAAATATGATGACACAGGAGGCTGGACACTAACTTATAGGTTATTCATGAGATATGGCATAAAATGAACAGTTTTGGCTAGTTCTGATTCCCTACAGTATCAGACATTTCCAGACATTATCAGGAAATTAAACTGTAAAAAACAAAAACAAAACAAGAGACCTTGACTGACCTTTCTATGAGGCACCATGTTACAAAAACATGTTAGGCAGCCTACCTTGAAATTAGATGCATCATCTCTATTCGCCACTTTCTCACTGAAGAAGCTACACAAACCTTTGTCACGCCCTGCATATTTTCTCGCCTAGATTATTGTAATGCACTGCTGATTGGATGTTCCTCGTTGGTTATCCAACCTCTACAAACCGTTAAAAATGCTGCAGTCCGCATCATCTTTGGGTCAAAGAAAGCCCAGCATGTCACTCCTCAGCTATACACACTCCACTGGCTGCCGATCAAAAAGCATATCAAGTACAATGTCGCTTGTCTGTGTTTCAAGGTATTCACAGGAAGTGCCCTTCAGGACCTTTCTGAACTCTTGCACATATACACCCCATCATGCACACTCAGATCCTCCGTTGACACCCAGTCTAATAAAAGATTAGCGTTTTAACAGGAAGCAGCACGGAGATAGAACCCTCTGTTGTGCTGCACCACCACTCTGGAACTCTCTTTTTTTTCAGACTGTATATTGTGCCCAGAAATGTTTTCCTTGTTTATCAATGAAGTAGCAACGGCTGTAGATATAAATGGTATGCATGGCATTCAGTTATTGCCTAACTTGGTTGATTTGTTCTTGTTATTTGCTGATGATATTGTGTTGATGTCCATCACTCCTCAAGGGTTACAAAACGAGATTAATGTCATAAATGAAGAATGTAAAGACTGTATCTGAACATAAACATGGATAAGACTAAAATTATCGTTTTTCGCAAGGGAGGGTTCTTGGGAAGGGCTGAAAAATGGCATCTCGATGGAAAGAATCTTGAAGTTGTAAACGAGTATAAATATCTTGGATTTGTGTTTACTACAAAGATGAGTATTACAAAAGGTGTAAATGCACTAGCATTGAAGGATAGAAAGGCTTGTTTTGAATGTGTAATGAACCTCTCAAAGCTAAGAGAGATATCAAGAAATTGCTATTTTAAAATTTTTGATGCACAGGTTCAACCAATTTTGCTGTATGCCGCAGAGGTGTCTTAAGAGTCTTAACAGATTAGATAATATTGAGAGGGTTCATATTCTGGCATGTAAAAGATTTTTGAATGTACCCAAGGGAGTACCCAACAAAATTATTTATGGAGAGACAGGACGCTTTCCTCTGTATGTAAACAGTGCAGTACGGTGCATACGATACTGGCTAAAGCATTTGAAATTAGATGCAAATAGGCTACATCAGCAGGCTTACCAGATGCTAATTAACTTGGATGAGAGAGGTAAATCTTGTTGGTGACTAAAGTTAAAAAAAACAAAAAACTTTTTCTCTAGGTTTTGGGTATGCTTGGGTACAACAACATGTGGGGAGTGAAAATGTCTTTATTAGCATGTTTAAGCAGAGGATGAAAGATGAATATGTACAAGAGTGGGACAGTTCTGTAATGAGAAAAGATACGTATCAGTATTTTAGAACATTTAAAGATATTTTTCAGACAGAAGTCTATATTGATTTTATGCATATCAAATGCTTTGGAGACTACTTAATTAAGCTCCGACTGGGAGTTCTACCTCTGAAAGCTTCATTATTTAAGATAACCTTCAATGAAATTGAAGGAAATGGTGTCCATGTTCAGGGCCGGACCTAAGTTTTTCAGGGGTAGGGGCCCAAATTTATTTTAGGGTAGTAGTGAAGGCGCGAAGCGCCGAGCCGACGGCGCGAAGCGCCTAGTTTGCTAGGGAGGGTCCGGGGGCATGCTCCCCCGGAAAATGTTTTGAAAAGGGAGAAAGAATGGTGCAATCTGGTGCAATCTGAGCATGTAAATTTAAAAAAAGGGTAGGGGCCCGGGCCCCTCGGGCCTCTAGGGCAGGTCCGGCCCTGATGTTGCAACGTATTGGAAAATGAAAATCATTTTGTAACCGAATGTATTCTGTATAGTGACCTTAGAGAAAAATATTTAACTTTTCCTGTACGTTCGTATATACATATACTACAGAGCGAATCAAAGTTTCATGTATGGAGATTAGGACTATTTATTTTTTATGCACTAAAAATACGAATTGAATGTTATGAGCAGATACACTTGAGCTGATGTAATAACCTAACGAAAGTAAACGTCATTGTAATTCTTGAGAGATCAGGTACAACAATTTTGTCAACCGCGTGAACAACCATATTTTCTAGGGGCTGGTGACCCGAAGAATTTGTGTTTGTTTTATTGTTTGTATGTTTTTTTGGTGCAGGGCTAGAAATTAACTTTTTTCTTTGGGTGCCACCGGGCCCCTTGAAGGAAAAATTTGAGGGCCCACAAGCAACTTTCGGGGCCCAACTTGAAAAATAATGCAAACAAAAAAACAAAAGAATTATTGACAATATAATAAGTAGAAAGTACAATTTGTCTGATAATCTAAAATAAAAACAATTGAATTTCCAATTTTTCTGAGTGATGTCATTTTTATTTGCCTTTTCTTTCACTTTCAAGCATTACCAACAAAAAAGGGGAAAACACACACACACACATTCAGTGACACACATATTCCAGTGACTAGTGAGCCTGAAATGGCCATTAAACAAAATAGAAAAAAAATCAAGTACATTACATTACATAATTGTTGCTTTAGGTCCAGTGGACTCTTCGAAGCCAAATCAGGACCGGACAACCCCCAATCCGCATAAAAGATCTGCTGAAACAACCCTAGTGGGAAAACTGAATGCCCTCCACCAGCTAGTCACTTTACAATAAAGACATCCCACGCAGGGGACGGCTGAGGCTTCACCCCAACTTATCGAACCCCCGTTTACAAAAACAAAATAGAATACAAACATCATTATAAATTATCAACAAAACACATACATATAAAATGCCTACATTGCTAAATAATAACATCATAGGAAGCCATAGTGACCACCTGGCAGAAAGCGTCCAATATTCCCAAGCTGATCCAACAGACCTCATACACAAACAAGTTAAGGAGTCTTGTCCCGGAAGAGTTTTCAAGAAAAAAGGTAGGAGACTGGTCTAGCGAAGAAGACGATAGTATAGCAGATTGATAGAACAGAGCAGGAATGAGAAAGAGCAAATGAGAAAGACAGCAACAGTGGGAATTTAAAGCACTAAATTTCCAGAAAGTGGGGATACTTTTTATACTGAAACCCCCGGCACCCCAACGGGGGTAAAAAAATCAAGTGAGTCTCTTGTATAATATTTTTCAGTTTTGTGACTGAGTATTGCACAATACACATCATTACATTTTTAATATGAGTAACCTAACAAAAAATCTGACCTCAATGCACAAAAATTCAAAACATCCTTCGGATGAGAGTATAAACCGAGGTCTAGTCTGTGTCGCATACATTCCATCATAACGGACTTTAAAGATCCTGACGCTCATGTCCTAGACGGGTGAGTGCCGGTGACAAGAAAACATCCAGCATGCACCTAGGTCCTTCTCCCCCATCCCTGGCTGCCCAGGATTGTGCTCAGTTGTACGGGCGTCAGACCAGGCGCCCAAAGGCTGCGGGTGGGCGTCTCGGGCGGCTTGAGTTAGATCCTGTATCGGCCAGCGCCTTGAGCAGCTCTTGAGCTGGAAAAGCGCTATATAAGAACGATTAAATAAAATAAATAAATAAATAAACAAAACCATGAAAGGGAACTAAACTTAACAATGAATAACAGTACTCTTCCTCGTTCACTTCAAGGCCATGCCATGGAAATATCTTTTTCCACCCTTCATTGTAGTTCCTTGATCTTTTTTCCTCTTCATACTTCTTTTTTCTCTCTTTTTCTTGTTCTTTCCTTTCGTCGACGTTTTCTTCTGGCGTCTTTCGCTTCCCAAAAATTGGAAATACGCCATCGCCGATTGTTTTAGCAACTGTATGGCGACGATTGCAAAGATGGACATTTTGCGCTTATGTTGTGCCATAGCCTTTTGTTTATTATATTAAAAAGATATTGAAGTGTATATTAAACTTTTGAGTGCAAAATTAAAGGGTTTTCCCTTCTTTTCTCTGTTGTTGTTTTTTCTGTCCAAATTTAGGGCACCGGTGTGGGTTGCTTCCTTTGGCCCAAATACGAAACTGCCGAGTAGAGCTAGCAGACGAATTATTTTGCGGGCCAAGCGGGCCCTTCGTTTTTCAACTTTCTGAGCCCGAAATCAACTTTGCGGGTTTTTGGCCCTGGGCCCCCGCGAATTTCGAGCCCTGTGGTGAATACACGGACGATGTCCAAACGTCAAAACCTCAAACGTCTTCCTTTCTCAGACACTGACGCTCTCAGCTCTTTCAAACAACAGTTGAAAACTTTCCCTTTCACACAATACTACACCAACCCTGCCTAATGTCTTTTCCATTCCATTTCTGCAAGCACTCAAGGTTGTTATGATGGTTGAAAGTGTTTATTGTATATGTGTGTCTATATAGTGTGTACAGTATCTAAGAATATTGTGTAAATAGTACATGTGGTGATTTTTGTCCATATGGTTAGTTGTCTTGTGTATATTTAATTGAACATTTTCAACTTCAGAATAATCTGCGAGAAATACCTACAGCACCAACATCTATATCATGTGTTCGTAGAATTCAAGAAGGCGTTTGACCGAGTCTGGCATGCAGCTCTGTGGGCAACCATGACAGTGAACAACATCAGCCCTAAAATTATTCAAGTCATCAAATGCCTGTATGACAAGGCTACCAGTGCAGTCCTCCATAACAGCGCCATCGGAAACTGGTTCAGAACAACAATCGGTGTGCATCAAGGATGGCTACTCTCTCCAACACTCTTCAACGTTTTCCTAGAGCGCATCATGTCAGATGCACTTTCAGATCACGAAGGCACAGTCAGCATAGGGGGTAGAGCAATCTCTAACCTTCGTTTTGCGGATGACATTGATGGAGGGGCTGGAGAGGAATGTCACGTATTATCTTTGATGGGGCAGATAACTATGCCCTAAGAAAATAAATAAGAGAATGAAGTCTCTTCCATCACCTGCTTTTTTCATACAAAAAAAGATACGATTCTATTTTTCTTAAATTTTCAACATTTATTAATGAGATGATTCGATGGAACGTAATGTGTATTCATTAATTTACTAAAAAAAAAAAAAAACACAAAATATATATATATATATTAACAATTCAGATGCTGCCTGTCAGCGAGATTTGTACATGTTTCGTTGGCAGGCGAGTATCGTCATAACTTAGCTAGAATCAGTGAAGAATGAACGGTGAAGAAACGGTGAAGGATAAATGAGAGCGAACGACGGCGAAGAACCGATGAAGGACGACGGCGGGCGAAGAACGGTCGACGGTTGACGGACCGATGAACACCGATGAAAAATGTACAGTAACGGCGAACAGTCAATGGAGGATGATGAACACTGGTTGATAACGAAAACTCCCCTCTGTAACAGTCAGAAGGATTCCATTCACGTAGATAATGTTTAATTTCGCCTTCAGGACCCAGTAGTGAATGCCTCTGAACTGCAGACAGCGTCTGAATCGCTAATCTGAATATTTGTTATAAATTGTACACAGACAATGATATACAGAAGCAACTGCTGGCATCACTACTGTGACCTCTGACACAGCTAGCAACCACGACATCAAATTATTCTATCGTGAACATTGTTTTTTAATATAATACATAGGAAGAATAAAACACATGGTGATGCTGATGATAAATATATATATATATATATATATATATATATATATATATATATATATATATATATATATATATATATATATATATATATATATATATATATATATATATATATATATATATATATATATATATATATATATATAAGCAAAACTATGAGTGATGAATGAGTGAATGAAGCGAGGGATAAGACAAGGGTGGCCATAACGGTCAAGTCCTTGCTTGCATGCATGGCCGCCACACCTACCAGCTAGAGTCTCTTCGCTAACATCACATTTGATGGATTCCTCTTGCACAAAGTAGAAAGAAAATAACACCCGCGGACTGCGGAAAGACAGTACTTGCACCCAGTGTGTGTGAAGTGAGTTGGCCAGCTGTTTTCTGCTCTGACCACAAATCTACGTGTTGCGGGTTACAGCCTCAGTTTCCAACTGTTGTTGATAAAGGTCTTCAAAGACAACTATTCTCTCGGTAGCTAGGCGTCGCTAACACGGAGTTATAATCTTTCCATGAATATTGAGAGGTAATAATTTAAATAAGTGTTCTGAAAAATTAACTGTTATTTTACCTTCCAAGTTTTATTTTGAAGAGACTAAAACATTGTCAACTTGTATTGAAGAGCCGGGCTGAAATATATATGACGTCACGGCGATTCACGTCATTTATATTTGATTGCGTCATACCCACACTACATTCATTCATTCTTCTCGATTCATAGGCGCGTGGTTAATTAATTGAGTCTGTATCGTCACAAGGAACAAGAACTTGAACAGGTGGTACAGAGGCTTGACACCACCTCCAGAGCCTATGGAATGGAAATAAGTGCAGAGAAGACCACAATGATGACCAACAATACTAATGGCATCAACACGGACGTCAAAGTCTAAGACCGGTCAATCCATCAATACAATGCATTGCTTCAAATATTTAGGAGACATTGTATCAGACAATGGGTCCCGACAGGAAGTCCTCTGCAGGGCAGGATCGCATAAACAACTACTGCCCTGCCACGATTGAAGCCCATTTGGAAAGACAGGACCATCATTCTACATTCCAAGATAAGACTGCTCCCTTATCATCTCGATCTTCCTATAGGCTTGCGAAACATGGGTCCTCACAGCAGATCTACAAAGAAGAATACAAAGTATGGAGATGAGGTGCTACCGAAAACTTCTGGGCATTTCCTATACCCAGTAAATTACCAACGACGAAGTCCGACAGACACAAGGCAATGGACAACACGATGACCTGCTCACAGTGCAGTGGTGAAGAAACGGAAACTCCGATGGTATGGTCACGTCACCAGATCATCAGGCCTTGCAAAGACCATCCTGCAAGGCACAGTGCAAGGAGGTAGCAGAAAAAGAGACCGAAAAAGAGGTGGGAGGACAATATTCGAGAATGGACTGGTTTGACACTGAGCGAAGCTATCAGTGTTGCTGAGGACAGAGAAAGCTGAAGTACACTGGTTAAACGATCATCTGTTGTTCCCCCTACGACCTCCGAGTTACGGGATAGGATAGGATAGGATAGGATATTTAATTGCTATATTCTTTATGTTCTTTGTAAAGGGCTAAGAGCCATAGGTTAGGCACTTCAAAATGTCCCCTTCTTTTTCTTTTTCTTCTTCTTCGAATGTTTTTTTTTTAAATAATTTATTTTATTTATTTTTTTATTTTTTTTTCTGTAAAGCCTTATGAGCTCTATTGAGGAAGGGCGCTGTACCCATGTTAATTATTATTATTATTATTATTATTATTATTATTATTAGTAGTAGTAGTAGTAGTAGTAGTAGTTTCTGCAGTACGAGTAACCTATATAAACAATTTTGATAGTTATTGTATACTGCGCCATAGTAAGCTTAGGTCATGGCTGTGATAAAGGGACCACTTTTACACAGCACTATGACTTCTCGCCTTAAATAAGTTAGCCTGTAACCTTAGTAAATTAACGTCGCTGTACAGCAGTCGACACAAGTCAACTGTGGGCTAAGCATATGTACGCTGACGCTGGCTCAGTTAGGCAGTGACCTCATTCAGCTTATGTATAGCCGATAACACCCACCCACGCCAGAGTAAGCCTCTTGTGGTTTAGATTTGCTGGGCTTCCGGCTGACCACAGGGATAGTCATTCGTTGTTTGACGCTCATAGGAGAAGGGAGCTACGAGCTGAAAGATCTCTCTAAATGAAGACTAAAGCAGGAACTGGTGAAATTATATTCAACCTAGTTAGCCACAGCCTGACATTGTCAAAAAGGTAAATGATCTGTCTTTTGTTTCACCGCGATTTATTAATATTATTGCTGTATTATGTTTGTGAAGTTTGGCCATGTTTAGAATTGTGAATGTTAGTAAAACTTTGCTCGACCACGTGGCGAACCCGACCGGTTTCGACACCAGGAAGTAGCCCTACGGACCCACTGTTATTTAGCCTATATGTATTCTTGCAGACCAGTCGCTGTACCAAAGAATGTGTATAATATTAGTTTCTTCTGCATGTGTGTAGTTTAGCCATGATATATATATATCTATATATGTATAGGAATTAGAGTGGAGATTCCAGTGGACCACGGACTTAGCAGAATGTTCGTCGCTTATATATATGGAGCTATCACTGAGGGCTGTTGCTGCCTTCAGTGAGACGCTCTGCACACCCTTAGTGAACATGTGTAGGAGAAATTTGTCTCATATTTTGCAGACGAGCAGGCATCGTTGGCCCGAAGCAGAAGCGAGACCATTAAAAGTCCCCACTGACATTTGGCCTGCATTGGAGCCTCAAGCACTGAGCTAAGAGAGCCCACCAGTCTGTCAACCAGGAGAAGACTCCACCACAACACCGCTCATCTAAACGAAAGCTAAGTTATTTGAAAATTTGCACAAAAACTGTTATAGAAGGAAATCAATAGTCCACTCTTCCAGAACTCTGACCCGTTGGGCAGAACGCACTATTAGCCCAATGATGAGACAGTAGCTGCATAGAACTATTAAGGAGCGAACTATTCGAAGTGATATTTGGACTTTTAAGTTAGTATAGTGATTAGAAGATTTTGTATAGAGTTGAGGAAATAAATGTGTGATATTTACTGTTAACAAGTGGCTGGACTACCTATGTTTCATAGCCGTGTGAGAGCTAGTGTGACAGTGAATCTTTTACCGTTTTCTTTCTATCTCTGTAAGTGTAACCCCAGCCTAACACAGCCCGAGCTAAACTTATAAATGTATTAAGATTAGTCACCAGGACATTTATTAGCGATCCCCACAGACGAAAGACGAGTGGGTAATAGCATTCCATTGTGCAGAGCCCAACAACAATAGACCCACTGTCACAACGGCCAGTGGCAAACGATGTTAATTCTCACTATCCATGTCAACTGTAATAGCAATGGACAATGTAGCAGGATCCGCACGAAAGACAACAACGCGATAGGAACTTGGAATGTCAGGACCCTGACGGCGGAGGGGAAAATTAGAAGAACTCTGCCGTGAACTGACAAAACCAAGCAAGTCCACAAAACCTACTTTCGAGAAAATCGACGTTTTGTGTTGCGCTATATTACGCGATCGTTTCTGGAAGTTTAAGGGCATATTATAATGCAATTCCTCGATTTAAGAGTGCATACCTTGAATGTTAAAGAAATGTTTGATAGATTTGATGTTTTAAGACTATTTGTGGACTTGCTTTGTTTTGTCAGATTATTCTTGAGATAGATCTTTGTTGAAAACATGACAAAACCAAGCACGTCACCCGCTTGGTTTTGTCAGTTTATTATTGAATTAAATCCGTGTTAAAAAAATTCACAAAACCAAGTAAGTCAAATCCGCTTGGTTTTGTCAGTTTATTATTAAGTAAATCCTTGTTTTCAAAATTCACCAAACCAAGTAAGTCCCATAGGCCGTTTCGTTTCTTTGTTAAAAAGTCTGACGAGATAAGTCACATAAGTTGGGTTTTGTAAGATGTGGGTGCGGCAGTTACAGTGAGTGTATATGTGTGCCTGTTTATTGTTTTTAGCCATTCTTCACTTAATATTCCTGGGTTGGTATGCAGGAGTCATGTTTTTTTTTGCTCTCCCTTCAAAATAATATTAGATGCAGCCAATTTAATTTTAAAAATACAAAACTATTTTCCTTTCAGTTTCCTATTGTAGCGATCTTCCTGCCTTTACACCACGTGTATGTCTTGTATTTTGTAACCCTTGTTGTGTGTCTGTAATATATTTGTTGCTGTTTGTTTGTGGGTTCGGGCACTGAGTAGAATAGGCCCAACGTTTCCCGGCGTGTCGTAAGAGGCGACTAACAGGGGTAATGTTAGCACGGCATCACTGGGCGAAAGTCTTCTACACAGAAGTCACTGGCCAGGGCGAGGAACCTCACGTTGCTACAGGTTCAACGACCACGTGCTCGGGGCCAAGGCGAGCCACACTGTATTCGTGGATTTCGGCTGTCCCCAACAGCCTGGAGAGGATTGGGCACCGCCAGGTCCTTTTTTGCCCAAGACACACTACATGCATGATGACACTATCCACTAATTCCATACCGGATAGGTCGTCGCCCGGCTCAAGGACCGCGCCTTCCGTTGGCCACCAGGACGGAGGTGTTAAGTATGCTACTGATGGACAATTTAGCAAGATCCGCACGAGAAACAACATCGTCATAGGAACCTGGAATGTCAGGACCCTAACAACGGAAGGAAAATTAGAAGAACTGGCCCACGAGTTGGACCGCTATCGATGGAACGTTCTAGGCATTAGCGAACTGCGCTGGAAAGGCCTAGGTGAAACAACGACAGACAAAGGCCACAAGCTCTATTTCAGCGGTAGAGATGACAGGCACGAACACGGCGTTGGATTCTTGGTCCACAAGAACATTCTAGCCACTGTCATGGGTTGCCGCCCAGTAGACTCATTACCATCCGCCTGAGAGCAGCCCCTTTCAACATCACCATCATCCAGACCTATGCCCCAACATCAGACTATGACGACAGCGAAGTGGAGGATTTTTATGAAAATCTACAGGCGGACCTTGACCAAGTGCCGAAGAAGGACAAAGTCATAGTGCAAGGCGACTGGAATGCCAAGGTTGGCCAAGATGCGCACCACAACTGGGGAGACACATGTGGACCCCACTGCAACAACGAGACAAATGACAGGGGTTTGAGATTCTTGGAGTTTGCCAGATACAACAATGGTACTGGCAAACACGCTTGGTCTCCACAAAACTCCAGACGATGGACATGGCACAGTCCCAGGGGGGAGCATCACAACCAAATAGACTACATCATGGTCAAGAAACGCTTCAGATCAAGCATCAACATTGGCAGGACACGCACTTTTCCAGGAGCAGACATCGGAAGTGACCACGATCTCTTGATGATGTCTTTCCGGCTCCACTTGAAGAGAGTAAATACTGCACTAGACTGAAGTTCGACCTAGACAAACTGCAAGACCCGGAGGTGGCAGAACTATTTCAGGCCACAATTGAAGGGAAATTTGCACCACTGCTCATTTTGGGGGCTGGTGAAGTAGATGTCAACACCATGACCACCACCTTCAACTCAGCTGTGACAGATGCCGCCACTGAGATCCTTGGCAAGCACCGACCAAAGAAGAAGCCGTGGATCACACCTGAACTTTTGGATCTGTGTGATAAACGAAGAGAGATTAAAAAAAAGAAAGAAAAAGAACACCTCACAGGGAGCTGATGTCTACCGAAAAATCAACAATGACATCCGAAAAGGCATGCGCACAGCAAAGGGATAACTGGATAGAAGATCAATGCCAGAAAATAGAGAACAGTCTGTACAAGAACAACAGCAAGAAGGCCTACCAGACTGTAAAGCGGCTGACAAGTTTCAAACAGCCCAAAGTCTCCACGATCCAAAGCAAGTCTGGCATATGCCTTACAGAAGAACAAGAAGTCTTGGACAGATGGACAGAGTACTGCTCTGACCTTTACAACCATACACCAAATGGAGACCCATCAGTTCTAGCATGTCCCGAGAACAGAGAAGAAGAAATCCTCCCAATTCTCCGGGAAGAAGTTGAGGCAGCAGTGCAATCGCTAAAGAAAGGGAAGTCAGCGGGAGTGGACAACATACCCGCGGAACTGCTACAAGCAGGAGGAGAAGCGATGATTGATGCCCTCACCATTATCTGTAACAAGATCTGGCAGAGTGGAGAGTGGCCTATACCATGGGCCCAGTCGCTTGTCATCACTCTTCCCAAAAAAGGTAACCTTCAGGAGTGTGAAAATTACCGCACCGTCAGCCTCATCATCCATCCCAGCAAGGTCCTCCTGAAAATATTACTCAACAGGTTGAAACCCCAAGCTGAACAAATCATAGCTGAAGAACAAGCAGGATTCAAGGCAGGGCGAAGTACCACTGAACAGATTTTCAACCTCAGAATAATCTGTGAGAAATACCTACAGCACCAACATCTATATCATGTGTTCATAGACTTCAAGAAAACGTTTGACCGAGTCTGGCATGCAGCTCTATGGGCAACAATGAAAGCGTACAACATCAGACCTAAAATTATTGAAGTCATCAAAAACCTGTATGACAAGGCTACCAGTGCAGTCCTCCACAACAGCGCCATCGGGAACTGGTTCAGAAACAACAATCGGTGTGCGTCAAGGATGCCTACTCTCTCCAACACCCTTCAACATCTTCCTAGAGCGCATCATGTCAGATGCTCTTGCAGATCACGAAGGCACAGTCAGCATAGGGGGTAGAGCAATCTCCAATCTTCGTTTTGCGGATGACATTGATGGATTCGCTGGAGAGGAACAAGAACTTGAACAGCTGGTACAGAGGCTTGACACCACCTCCAAAGCTTGTGGAATTGAAATAAGTGCAGAGAAGACCGAAATGATGACCAACAACACCAATGGCATCAACACGGACATCAAAGTCCAAGGCCAATCCCTCAACACAGTGCATAGCTTCAAATATTTAGGAGCCATTGTATCAGACAATGGGTCCCGACAGGAAGTCCTCTCCAGGATCGCACAAACAACTGCTGCCCTGACAAGGTTGAAGCCATTTGGAAAGACAGGACCATCATTCTACATTCCAAAGTAAGACTGCTGCGCTCCCTTGTCATCTCCATCTTCCTATATGCTTGCGAAGCATGGACCCTCACAGCAGATCTACAACGAAGAATACAAAGCATGGAGATGAGGTGCTACAGAAGACTTCTGGGCATTTCCTATACCCAACACATCACCAACGACGAAGTCCGACAGACCATCACACAAGCCATTTGACAACACGATGACCTGCTCACAGTGGTGAAGAAACGGAAACTCCGATGGTATGGCCACGTCACCAGATCATCAGGCCTTGCAAAGACTATTCTGTAAGGCACTGTGCAAGGAGGTAGAAGAAGAGGGAGACCGAAAAAGAGGTGGGATGACAACATTCGAGAATGGACTGGTTTGACACTGAGCGAAGCCATCAGGGCTGCTGAGAACAGAGAGAGATGGAGTATGCTGGTTAAACGATCATCTGTGGTGCCCCTACGACCTCAGGGTTACGGGACCGGATAGGATAGGATAGGATAGTTTGTTTGTTTATTTCCACGCCTCGTGGAAGTTGCCGCGTAGGCGGAAGATCTACAGGATCCTTCATGGTGGGCAGGAAAGTACATGAAGAAAACTCTCTTTCAAAAAGCCGAACACGTCCTTTGCTGACCGAAATTTCGTCATCATTTTCACAGGAAAATAATATTGCACAGCAGCAATAACATGGATTCTCACTGGTCCACTTCATCTTAAGGCACTTTCTCATTGGTCGGGAGGACTTTTCTTTGTCAGGTTATTGTAGAAAATGACGTCATCATGCCAACTCGAGCATCAGCCAGAGGATCGCCGAAACAAAATCGCAGGGGACTTGCTTGGTTTTATCAGTTTATTCCCCCACTTAAAATTTTTTTAACAAGGACTTACTCAATGATATCTCCAAATCTAAACATAGTTCGGATTTGAATTTTACAGGTAAGATGCGTCATTCTCTTGCAAGTTTGATGGCGCAAAAAACTCATTTTTGACCTTAGGTGGACTTACTCGGTTTTGTCAAATCACGGCAGAACTGGCCCACGAGCTGGACTACTATCAATGGAACATCTTAGGTATTAGCGAACTGCGCTGGAAAGGCCTAGGTGAAACAATGACCGACAAAGGCCACATAGCTCTATTTCAGCGGTAGAGATGACAGGCTCGAACACGGCGTTGGATTCTTGGTCCACAAAGACAGTCTAGCTACTGTCATGGGTTGCCGCCCAGTCTCCAGTAGAATCATTACCATCCATCTGAGAGCAGCCCCTTTCAACATCACCATCATCCAGGTCTATGCCCCAACATCAGACTATGACGACAGCGAAGTCGAGGATTTCTATGAACATCTACAGGCTGTCCTTGACCAAGTGCATAAGAAGAACATAGTCATAATGCAAGGCGACTGGAATGCCGAGGTTGGCCAAGATGCGCACCACAACTGGGTAGACATCTTTGGAAAGGCTGCATCAATTTACTTCAAAATATGCACAATAACAGATTCTACCCGTCTGATCGAGGACGTTAATAAAACAACCAATCAAAAGATTCCACTCAGCATTTTTTTTTCTTTTCAATTTACCTCAAAGGGAGAAGTTAAATTATCGTCTACAGGGAAATGATCTTAAACTTAATTGAGCGTTTTGCTTTGATTTTAAACCTAGAAATTAACAAAAATAAAACAGAAGCCATGTGGTTAGGTTCTAAAGTAAACTGTGATGAAACATACTTTGATATCATGTGGAAAAACAAAATAAAAATGCTGGGTGTATATTTTTTCTAATATATTTGCTGCATCGACTATTGAGGAGAACTGGTTAGGCAGAATACAGAAGATGCAGACGCTTATAGCTATGTTGTCATAGAGAAATTTAAGTGCACGTGGTAAACTTTGTATTATTAAAACATTTTTGCTGTCTCAATTTGTTTATGTATTGCTTGGCTATACAAGAAACAGTGATTAATACGATAAATACAATATTATTTAGCTTTCTTTGGAAAATAAAATAAACATGATCAATGTCCGGGAAATGCAGGCATATTTTTTGCTGTCTTGGGCTGTTAATCTGCAACAAGCCACTGGACAAACGTGGAGCGTTATACCAAGAGCTTAATTATAGAAAGAGGGGGAACTTGGTACAGAACCGCGATATGGAAGATACGAGTTACGCGCCCTTGTCCACATGCTGACAATGGCTCGTGGCAGAAAGACACAAGGCGACCAAGTGAAACAGGGCGGTGACTTTTGCACAGCCCACAATTGCCGTAATGCCAATTACAAGAAAAATTATGATATCAAGTTCTTTTTCAAGTTTCCAAAAGACAAAGAAAGGTAAATTGCAATCGAAAAACTTCTTTTTTTGTGTGTTTATATAGGCCTAAACCAAGACCGCTGCAGTGTTGTTAAAACAATCGGGGAGAGGCTTCAGTGATTCATGTTATATACCTATCTATTTGTTACACTCCGTTTGATGTTGGTGTTTTCTATCAGTATTTGATTCAGCCCCGATGCTTGGATCCCTGATAGGTGTGTAACTCAGATTCGTTTATCCACGCAGCCTGCTCACTCAGCAACAAGACACGGAGTCGACGTATGAAGTTTCCACTTTTATTCAGCACACATCAACAACTGCATACAATCGCCTTTTTACTCTCAACTTTTTACTTTCCAACTCACTATCAACAACACACAGAGCATCGAATATATAATTTTTTCTCTAGTCCAGAACAAGGTGGAACGATCTCGTATGACGCAATTTACTAATCGCTTTAGACTTCGTCATCACTGTCTTACGTCATACATATTTCTTCTCCTTCCGGGAACGTTCTCAACTTTCTACATTTATCGGGAGGTTTCTATTGATAGTAAACACACGAGTCTAGAGAATTCTCCAATAATATCGACCAACCAAAATTATCAACGTTATACAAAGCTTCCTCTAACCACAACGCAAACTCAAATCAAAGGTAAATAAACTCCATCATTGAATACTTTGCAAATCGAAACGATTAGATCTATCATGCGCGCTTCAGACATACCAAAGGGCATCCTTAGGCACTCGTACGTCCCATCAGGAGTTATAAAAGCAGTCTTTGGTATGTCCTGTTGACGCACGGGGACTTGCCAATAACCCTTGCTGAGGTCAATCTTTGAGAAGATTCTACTCCCCGATAGTTGGCAGAAGAGGTCTGCTGCGATAGGCATCGGCTCAGGGTCGAAGACGGTGATCTTATTAACCTTCCTGTAGTCGATGCATACTCTGTTGCTCCCGTCCTTCTTCTTCACGACCACAACAGGGGACGCGTAGGGGGAACTGGACTCCCTGATGATGCCCATCTTCAGCATCTCATCGATATCTTTCTTCAAGGATTCACGGGCCTTGAAAGGGATCGGGAATGGTTTGGATCGAACAGGGATATTTGAAGTGAGGTGGACTTCATGTTCGACCAAAGTCGTAGAACCTGGTACATCACTGAAGCTATGGGGAAACTCGCCCATAAGGTTCTTGAGCTCCATCTTTTGACCTTCCGTCAAGCCTGGTCCTAGCTTAACATCATCGGTGCCTTCTTTGCTGTGGAAGTCTCCAAGTTCCAACAGTTCCTCGCTGTCAAAGCTGTTGTCGATCTCAGCTGCTGTTGCTGCATGCACAGTCTCTGATGGCCTTTCCACGTACAGCTTAAGGAGGTTGGCGTGGTATATCTTGGAATGCTGGCCGACCTTCACCTTATAGTCGTTGATCCCCACCACGGTCTCCACTTCGTACGGGCCTTTCCACTGCATCAGCAACTTATTATGATCGGTAGGTAGCAGCACCAGCACTTTGTGGCCAGGTTTGAACTTCCTGTTCACAGCCCTACGATCGTAGTAGTGCTTTCCACAGTCCTGGGACTTCTTCAGGTTTTCTCTGGCTATCTCGAGAGTCTGCTCCAGCTTCTCCCGTAGCTCAAACACGTACTGGTAACTGTTCTTCACCTCTGGGGTGTCTACTTCTTTCGTCCACAGTTCTTTCAGGATGTGCATCGGCCCTCGGATGGTTCTTCCGTACAGCAGCTCGAACTGAGAAAAGCCGGTGGACTCCTGCGGTACTTCTCTGTAGGCGAAAAGTAAGGCGTTGATGTAGCGATGCCATTGTCTGGGCTGCTCGCTGCACAGTTTCTTCAGGGTGGACTTCAGCGTAGCATTGAACTTTTCGACGAGCCCGTTGCACATTGGATGGTAAGGCGTCGTAGTTAAATGTCGGATGCTCAGCAGTCTGTTGACCTCTTTCATGCAGTCAGAGACGAACTGCGTCTCAAGGTCTGTCAGAATCTCTTCAGGCACTCCGAGTCTGCTGAACATGTCCACCAGTGCCTCTGCAACAGTTTCAGTGTCAATCTTCTTCAGCGGCACTGCTTCTGGGTACCGACTCGCATAGTCCACTAAGGTCAGTACCCATCGATGACCTTCTTCACTCAGAGGTCTTATTTCGCCGATTAAGTCTAAGGCCACCCTCTTGAAAGGTCGGTCGATCAGAGGCATCCTCTGCATAGGCACTTTCGGGACGCTTCCTCGAGGTATGGTCTTCAGGCAAATCACATGATCGGTAGAAACGGCTGACGTCCGCATGAAGTCCTGGCCAGTAGAACACCGCCTGGATTCTGTCTGACGTCTTCTTGATGCCTAGGTGACCTCCGATGATAGAGTCATGAGCTACTTCCATCACTTGGCGCCTTAGGGGTAACGGTACCAAGACTTGACGTAGTGGTTTCCCTCCGTTGACCCTCGGGTGCTGGAAGATTCGGTACAGGACCTTAACCTTCACCTCAAAATAGACCGTGCCACTGCCTTTGGTCACGTAGTCTTGGCGGTTTCTGTACTTGTTTAAAGTGCTATCAGCTTCCTGGAGCTGGATCAGTTTATCTCTGTCCACGATGGCAGCTTTGGAGCTGTCGGCGACCTTCAGTGGCGTAGACGTCTTGTCTCTCTTGGCCTGGGCCCTAGTAGTAACGGCACCGACGATCTCTGGTCGGCAGGGCTGAGCCGGAGTAACCACATTGTCCCGTAGCAGCTCTGTAATGTCACCATCGGGAAATGGCAATGGATCCTCCTCCACAACTTCGACACGTTGGGTTGAGGCAGGACTCCATTCCGAATCGGGGTCGTCGGGTCGTCTCGCGCCGTCGATGTTCCCGATCATCAAATCGTATAGCGGCTTCTTCAGGCAAACCGCTTCTACTTCGCCTATGTAGAAAGGAGTGCTGACTTGAATCTTCGCAACTGGCGCTCTCACACATTTGCTGTCGGCCATGAGTGTCCATTTAAAATCGCCAGCGAACTGTTCTTTAGCGATTAGGTCTTCTTTGACGATGACCCCACTGCAGCCAGAGTATCTTAAGACAGTCACTTCATGATTTCCGACGCGTCCCTTTGAAACAGGCATGTTCTGTACGATCACAGCTGCGCTGGCGACGACGGGGATGGATTTCCCGTTGGCAAGGAGAAGTTGGCCATCGGTTATGCACTCTTGCACGTCCGCAGGAGTAGCTGCGCGCTCGGTCTCACTCGGAAGAATGACGCTCCCGCCGCACACTTGATGGTCAGATCTACTGGTTTGCCGTTGATTGGAGAACCGCCTCTGCCGGTTGCCCGCCGCTGCATTGTCCGTACTGCTCCGCTGTCCGCTACTTTTGTTTTGAGGACAGTTAGCCGCTCTGTGGTCTGTAGCGTTGCAAGTGAAACAGCCTCTTGAATGCCCTTCCCTGGGAGGTGGCGTGGAGTCCGTCTGTCTCTGGCTCGTCTGGCTCCCCTGGATCTGGTTCCCATGGTTTCCAGTCTTCTGAAATGGTTTCGTCACCTTGGGTGGCCCCAGCGTTTTTCCGTGAGCGAGGAGATATCTTTCGGCAACCTTGGTCACATCATTAAGCGTCTGCAGCTTCTGTAATTCTAAGTGGGTCGCCAGGTCCTTGTGACAGGCATTGAGGAATTGCTCCTTCACGATCAGGTCATGGAGACTATCGTAAGACTTCCCTTTGCCTGATAATTCAACCCACTTGTGCAGGTATGACGACAAGCGCTCCACAAACTGCTTTGGAGTCTCGTCTGACAAAGGCCGGCATTCACGGAAGCGTTTACGGTAGCCCTTCTCTGTGAAGCTGTAGCAATGTAATAGGGCCTCTTTCAAGACGTCGTAGTTTTCGGCGTCATCGTTCGACAGTCTGGTGTAAATTTCGAGCGCTTGCCCTGTCAGAAGTGCACTTAGTCGAATCGCCCAGTCTCGAGGTTTACCAGTTGGAGCTTTCGGCGAACCTTTCGAATCTCGCCAGATAGCTGTCGATCTGGTCCTTCCCGTCGACGAAGGCTGGCAATAGAGAGATTTAGAAAGCAAAACGAAACGTGCTACGTTCCGTTTCGTTTGTTACCAGAATGAGGCTAGAAACGAAACGAACTGCGATGCGTTATCAGAAAGACTTTTTAGAAGGAAACGAAGCTCGTTTCGTTTTCAAGCAAGGGACGCAACCACTAATAACTAACTAGGCCAATAGTGCAAGTCTGTAGACGATGACCAAAGACAAAACAAAGGGAGGGAGGGGTCTAAAATCAAACATCAGGTGGTTAGTTTCCTTTTAACTAAATCACACAGATTGTGTTTTTACGGAACATGAAATCAAAAATCAAGATTGCATTTGCAGCAATAGAAAATTTGATGTGATGACCTACTTTTGCGGGGTCGTCTGCTTGAAGGCCGAGAAAAGACCAAAATCAGTACCTTCAAATTTTATCATTTTGAGAAACTATACGATCTTCCACAAACAAATTCTAATCGCAGAGCACATTCTAAAAGGGTTGATGAATCTGAAACTGCCTAACAATCAACAAAATTATAAGGATTATGGTACAAAAATACTCACAAACTCTGACGAAAAGTAGCTCGGAATTGTATGGTAAAAAACGAAGCTCGTTTTGCCGGTCTACGTTTCGTTTGTGTCTGACCTTGAACTTTGAGTCCGGATGTGACGAAAGGCAACAAAGTCGTGACGTATACAGCAAACTTCGAAAGTACGTTTCGTTTTCTAAATCTCTCTAATTTTGGAGCCATGTGGTCGCTGACGACTTGTGGCGCATGCTGATTGTTTTGGATACGGGCCAACTCTAGCTGGTGCTGACGCTTAGCTTCTCTTTCTTGCCGCTGCTCTTCTCTTTCTTCACGGCGACGTTGCTCCTCTATTTCTCTTTCTTCACGACGTCGTTGCTCTTCTTTTTCTTGCCGCTGCTGTTCAATTTCCAGACGCTTCAGTTCTAATTCTCTTTCTTCTCGGTGACGCTGTTCTTCCTTTTCTAGACGCTTCTCTTCTAATTCTCTTTCTTCACGGCGACGCTGCTCTTCTAATTCTCGTTCTTGTATTCTCTCCTGGGATTTGACGTACTCCGTCAGCTGTTTGCCTTTTAGATTCAGTTCAACCCCTTTCTGCCAGAAATCAGCCATCTTAATGCTTTTCTGGAAAGTTCTTTTCTGGAAAGTTCTTTTTCTGGAAAGTTCTTGACTGTGCTGTACCTTTCTAGACTGTTCTAGAACAGCACGCTTTCTGCAGTAGCGCTGATGCTTGCCACTAGTCGCTTTCGCTGACGCAGGCCCCGCTGTCCTCGTCGTATGCGACGCTGCACCACGCTGGTGTTGATGTATACGCTCCTGTGCTGAAGTAGACGCGACGTCCGCTCGTCGCTCTCTCTAATACTGGCGATGTAGCTCCGAGACTGTCCCTCGACGTAGTCTTGCGGCAGCCACGTAGTCCCGATCTGTTGTTCGCTCACGAAGCAACTCTTTGGCGACTACACGCCCTTGCAGTCAACCCGAACCTATCGGTGATGTAGTCCCAGTATGTTGGCCCCTCCCGACGCAACGTTGGCGGCTACCCTCGATGACCGCTTTTCGTAACGTTGACTCGCTTGTTGTAGCAGTTGAACCCTTGGCTATGGCGTGAATCCCGGCTTGGCCCCCAAAATGTTACACTCCGTTTGATGTTGGTGTTTTCTATCAGTATTTGATTCAGCCCCGATGCTTGGATCCCTGATAGGTGTGTAACTCAGATTCGTTTATCCACGCAGCCTGCTCACTCAGCAACAAGACACGGAGTCGACGTATGAAGTTTTCCACTTTTATTCAGCACACATCAACAACTGCATACAATCGCCTTTTCACTCTCAACTTTTTACTTTCCAACTCACTATCAACAACACACAGAGCATCGAATATATAATTTTTTCTCTAGTCCAGAACAAGGTGGAACGATCTCGTATGACGCAATTTACTAATCGCTTTAGACTTCGTCATCACTGTCTTACGTCATACATATTTCTTCTCCTTCCGGGAACGTTCTCAACTTTCTACATTTATCGGGAGGTTTCTATTGACAGTAAACACACGAGTCTAGAGAATTCTCCAATAATATCGACCAACCAAAATTATCAACGTTATACAAAGCTTCCTCTAACCACAACGCAAACTCAAATCAAAGGTAAATAAACTCCATCATTGAATACTTTGCAAATCGAAACGATTAGATCTATCGTGCGCGCTTCAGACATACTATCGTTCGCGTTTCAACGTAACACTATTCTATGCTACTCTACTACCAAAACTGCTTGCTGACAGTTTACGTTCAACAGGTTGCTCACTGTTTACGTTGTTTCTAGGTTGTTTGACTATTATATTTGTGCTTACATTTTAAAAGTAGATGTTGTCTGTTTGTTTGTTTGTTTTACGTCTTTTCACTTAAAAGTGATTTTAGAAAACATTAACAACAGTAAATTAAAATACAACTAAAACATAAGTAAAGGAGATAGGAAACAATCACTTATACTATTCATAATATTCAAAGCATAGAGACTACATACAAAAAAGGCAAAAAAGGCGAGATAAAACAATCCTCCGTGAAGAGGTATAGTTAGATTTCTCTCCATTCTCCCACGGATAACTGCCTCTCCCACCCCTCTTACCATCTTGAATGCAGTCCCTATTTACATATTATCCAATATTTCTTATTCCATTCATCATCCATAAGGAAAAGTATAGCACATTCCCGGATCATAAATACCAACAAATAATATCAAATATTACAAAAAAACACCTATAGGGCTAAAAATCAACGCCTCCGCAATCTGCAGCCAACAATCATATGTTATAATTTGAGCATTGCAAATATTTGCAGGTAAGAGTTGTTGTATTGCACTACAA
Organism: Oncomelania hupensis; assembly: GCA_036898135.1. Classification (NCBI taxonomy): domain Eukaryota; kingdom Metazoa; phylum Mollusca; class Gastropoda; order Littorinimorpha; family Pomatiopsidae; genus Oncomelania; species Oncomelania hupensis. Next base: position 42,144,438 of record CM072513.1, read on the forward strand.
TCATGTAATATGTGATCTATTGTTATATTTGCTTGACATTGGCATACGACATCTTTGCAGTATTTTGTTTTCCAAGAATTAAGAATTAGTCTATTGGCCAAAGTAACAATATGACGAGAATAATGGATTGCTTGATTTGTTATAATGTTCAAGTTTGATTCTGATTTAAATTGTTGATTGATAATTGTATACATTTCTTTTTGTGATAATGGTATTTGTATGGAAATAACATGTTCATTTTTTGCTCCTTGTTTGGCTTGTCGATCTGCCCAATCATTATACAATAAACCGCTATGTGAAGGAACCCAACAAAATGTGACACCAGTTCCTGACCTTATTAATATGTTAACAAGGTGTTGTATTTCATATATTATTGAATTAGCATCATTATTGTCAGATTGCAATGCATACAAAACTGGCTTAGAGTCTACACATATCAACAAATCAATGAATGTTCTTTGTAAACTTATTATTTTATGTAATGACATTAAAATCGCGATAAGTTCAGCTGTAAATATTGAATGTTTTTTCCCTAAGCTATAACCTTCAAATATTTTGAGTGATGGTATAACATATCCTGAGCCAGATTCCCCTGAATCTAAAACGGAACCATCCATATATATTTCTAAATAATTATGATAATTTTCTTCTATGTATATACGAGCAGCTGATGCAATTAAGTTAATATTATCATCTTTTTTCAGTGTAGTGTATTCAGTATCAAATTTAGCTTTACAGAATTCCCATGGAGGCAACGGTGGGCTTGCTAATTTTTTGAAAACATTTTGTGGAGATATATCTGCTTTCTCAAAAATATCAGAAGTGTAAGTAGCAATAGTTTGTAAATATTTGACATTTCGAAATCGTTGAGAAAAATCTCTGTGCGATTGAATGTTTAATTCAATTGTTGTAAAATTTTGTACACTAGAAGCTCTGACGATGTATTTTGCACATGACATTTTACGCCAATCATCTAAGGACATTAATCCTACAGCTTTGTATGTAGTTATTGTTTTCGTATGAATAGGCACTCCAAGTGCAGTTTTAATAGCCTTGCTGTCAATGCTTTGTAACTGTTTTAGTAGCGTTTTTGATGCCGAAAAATATACCTCCTGGCCATAAGTAAGTTTAGATCTTACAAATGTAATAGCAATAGACAATAACGTTTTAATATCTTGACCCCATTTGTGTGTTGATATTATTTTAAGAAGGTTCAAACTTTTGGATGCCTTTTGTATTAAATACTGTATGTGTTTATTCCAGTTCAGTTTGACATTTAAAAACACACCTAAAAATTTCACATCTGTCACATACTGCAATTGTTTTTTTACCAATAAAAAAGTTTGGTAATTGTCTTGGTCCCTTCCCACTGTTGAATAAGATCATATTCGTTTTTTCTTCACTGAATTCTAGACCATTTATCTGCATATATAAAATAATTTTATCCAATTCTGCTTCATAAATTTTTGGAATATGCTTTATTTCAAACATTGACGTCTTTTTCTTTAAGGTTACATTAACCCACATAGCAATGTCGTCTGCATATTGTACTAAACTTGTATTTTTACCAACTTGTTTTGGTAAATCGTAAAGCAAAATGTTAAAGAGTAGGGGCGATATAATTGACCCTTGTGGAATACCCATATTAGTGTTATATTTTGATGAATATGAATTGCCAATTCTAGTGATGAGTTTTCTTCCATTTAAAAATTGTTTAATGTATAAATACATATTACCAGACAATCCAATTGTTTTCAATTTATAAAGCAGTCGACAATGCCAAACGCGGTCATAGGCTTTGCTAACATCAAAAAACGTAGCAAGAAAGTTTTTTCTTTTAGAAAACTGTAGTTTAATTTGTGTTGTCAATTTTACTAAATGATCAATCGTAGATCTACCTTTCTTAAATCCAGCTTGATTGCTTGGTATTATATTGTTTTTGTTGCAATAATGTGATAGCCTATTTAATATAACCTTTTCCAAAATTTTACCAGCATGTGATGTGAGTGCAATAGGACGATAGCTATTTGGATCTTGCCTGTTTTTACCTGCCTTTAATAGTGGAATGATGATAGAAGTTTTCCATTGTTCAGGTAAGGTATTTTCTTGCCAACATTTGTTAATTAATTTATGAAAAAATTCAATCCATTTTGTAGGAAGATGTTTTAATAACGTATAAGATAATCCATCTGAACCAACTGCTGATTTTTTATTCCCCAACTTATTTAACGCTGACAAGATTTCATTTAATGTTATTGGAGAATTGATGAAATTTGAATTATCTATAACTGGATCATTATATTCTTCAGATATTTCGTCTTCAAGTCTTCTACTACGTTCTTGATCAGTCAAGCTTGCTATATTGCTTGCAGTGGAGAATTGTTTGCCGAAAACTTCAGCCTTTTCTTGAGGTAATGGAAAAGATTTGTCTACAATTTTAATCGGACACTGTGGACGTTGAATACCATTTTTCATTTCTTTAACCTTTTTCCAAATACATTTAGTATCTTTTGAAATATAAATTTTATTTGTACAAAAATCTTCCCAATATTTCTTTTTTGTTTTCATCTTGTCATAGGCATCTACTGTTCTTGTTCGTATCCATTCTTTATAAGACTCCTTTTTATGCCTTACAGCCACCTCACACTCAGGGGTCCACCATATGTTACCCTGGTGCTTTTTGTTCTTTCCATCTATTTTGCGAGGTATGGATTTGCTAGCAGCACTGTGTATGTGTTTTGAAAATGTATTGTATATTTCATCAATATTTTCATCATCCTCAAAATTTAAATTAGTGTCCAAAAGAATAGATTGATATGTAGTCCAATCTGCAAATTCATATTTATATTTTGGAATGTTATCTTTTGTTTGATCTCTTTCTATATGTTCTCCTAGTATTGTTATAACAGGTAAATGATCACTGTTTAAACTGTCGTCCTCCACATCCCACAAGGTGTTAGTGGCTAAAGATGTAGATATAAGTGATAAATCTATAGCTGATGGACGCTGTGTGCTGACGTCTGGTACTCGAGTTATCCTACCATCATTAAGTAAAATCAAATCTGAAGAATGTATATTATCAATAAGTCTATTACAAACATTTGCATTGTGGATTCAACCTTTGTCCCAAATTGAAGAGTGTGCGTTAAAGTCTCCAACTATTATCCATTTAGTAGATTTATCTAGATTTTGAATCCAATCAGTATTGTCATTTGTTATACCAGTAGGAAAATAGACTGACATGATATTAACCTCAGTTCTATCATTTATCTTCACTTTTGCTGATACAGAATGGACACCCTCTGTTGTCTTGGGCACAGGAGACCCACATGGCAAATAACTTACGTCTTTCCTAATGTATAAGGCTACTTAAATTTTTTCATTTTTATGTACAAATTGTACCAAAGGAGGAAAGAAATATCCGTCTAGTTTAGGCAATTTATATTTGTTAACATTTAATGATTGTAGTGCAATAATGTGATGTTGATGTTGATTTAAATATTGCTGTAAGTATTGTGCGTTTGTAGATAAAAATCTACAATTCCATTGAAATATATTAAACTGTTCATCAGTCATTATGTTATAGATTAATTACTTCATTTGATCAAAATAGAATTGATATTATTTGCCAGAAGGATTGATCCCTTTTTGTTGGGGTGAATGCGATCACTGTACAATGATACTTTAGCTGCACCAGATTTGGTAAGAAACAAAGGATCGTTGTCAACATATTGTACAGATCCCTTGTTGCATGCATTCTTGAGCGCCGCATTTGATGCATCACTCTTCTTTAGGTCTCCTCTGATAGGAATAATAGATGACATGCAAATGTTAGCTGACGGAAAGACAACTTTAACAGACTTGATGACATTCGCCCATTCTTTCATGGGCACTTTCTGTCCTCTACTACTGTTGACGCCCACATGGATCACGACCTTATCTACCTGAGTGTGTAATGGTTGAGTAGATAACCATGCATTTAAGTCACTAATGTGCAAACCAGGTACACACACAGTTTGTCTGTTGGTTTCCGTAGATGCAGTGTCATCATTGCAAAGGCCTCGGAGCACAGAGTCTCCAATTACAAAGTACTTCGTGTTCTCCAACACTCTCATTTTGCTCAAGCGATCAGCGGGTGTTTCTTTATGCTCCAGACTTGCACTAGACAAACTTGACATCTGATCAAGAGTCATGTTTTGTAGATCTACAGTACCATTCACTTTTTGACATGACTTTGATCTGGTGTGCACTTTTGCAGATCTAGATTCAACCATCGGCGCCACAGGCACACTGTCCTTCTGATGCCTGATGTAGCTGTCGAAGGAGTTGAGTTGCTTCTTCTTTCTCCTGAGGTTGCACGTCGCTCTCACCAAAGACAGCAGAGTAATTGGCGTACACGTTGTCAACATTGACATCCTTTACACTGAGCAAAGGCAAAACAATCTTTCGAAGATACTCAGTGAAAGATAACACTTGTGTTGACCTTTTCTGTTTGGCTGCATCTGCGTATGACTTATATCGTGATGTGTTTGTATTGTTTTGTTTTACTTTGTCAATAGCCTCTTTCATGGTCATGTAAGTTGCTGACCTTTCCCTCAGAGCTTCTTTCAGCATCACCTTTTGCGCACATCCGTGATAGGCTGCTGAGTGATCACCACCACAATTGACACAGTGAGACGTTTTTGCTGTACAGTCACGCCTCTCATGTGATCCTCCACAACGACAGCACCGCTGCGTTTTAGCAAAACATCTCTTCTTAGTGTGGTTCAATCGCTGACAAAGTGTGCAGCGAATGACAGGGCGATTGTAGGGGTGAACTTTATATTCTTTACCTCCCACCTTTACCACTGTAGGCAAATATTGGCAAGCAAAAATTATTCTAGTAATCCTGCGATGATTCTTGGTGGTTGCTGGTTTTTTGATTGATTGATTGATTTATTGTTGCTTTAGGTCCAGCGGACTCCTCCGAGCCAAATCAGGACCGGACAACCCCCGATCCGCATAAAAGATCTGCTGAAACAACCCTAGTGGGAAAATTGAACGCCCTCCACCGGCCAGTCACTTTACAATAAAGACATCCCACGCGGGGGACGGCTGAGGGTTTACCTCAACTACGCGAACCCCCGGTTACAAAAACAAAATAGAATACAACCATCATTACAAATCATCAACGAAACATTTACATATAAAATGCCTATACTGCTAAATACTAACATCATAGGAAGCCCTAGTGACCACCCGGCAGAAAGCGTCCAACACTCCCAAGCTGATCCAACAGACCTCATACACAAACAAGGAGTCTTGTCCAGGAAGAGTTTTCAAGAAAAAAGGTAGGTCATTGATCTAGCGAAGAAGAAGATAGTATAGCAGAGTGATAGGACAGAGCAGGAATGGGAAAGAGTATATGAGGAAGATAGCAACAGTGGGAATTTAAAGCACTAAATTTCCATAAAGTGGGGATACTATTTATACTGAAACCCCCGGCACTCCAACGGGGGTACTGTTGCCGCAGTGAATCTGTCATGCCTACAAAGGCAAGAAAGGTTTTCAACTGGGGCTTTCACTGTTCCCTTTATAGGTTAGAACAATCTACAGTGGCAAGATTGCTCATGACCCCAAGGGTGTGGTTGCTGGTAAAAACATGTCTGGATTTACTTCAAGTTCTTGTGTGTTAAAGACGTCAAACACCACTCCTTCTGTTGTCATTTTCGGAATTTCACATTCAATATGGACCCCACCCCTATCTGATATTTTCAACAGTTTTTCTTGCTGTTTTTCAGATTTGCATTGCACATACAGATCACCTGAACGCAACCTAGTGACTGATCTAACGTCTCCTACAAATCCATGAAAAGGAAAGCTGGGGGTTGCTGCTAAAGACTTTAAAGAAACACATCCAGAGTGCTTATCATGGATTATAATTGGAAATGAATTTACAAATAATTGTTTATCATTCTGTACTGTGACATTTATCCTGGTGGGATTGTTATTGTCTGTGTCACGTACGAAGTACTGTTTTGTTTTAATAATATTTTGCATTATAAAATATATTTATACATTTCTGTCATGCGCCTATTATGCACTGTTTTCTTGTGAATGATGCATAACCATGACGTCATCAAGACTATTGTTCTACAACTTCGAACCACTGACGTCAAATTCTGAAGTCAAAAATATGTGTCAACCGGACGTACGTAGATTTCACACTATAAGCCTACATGACGAACAGCTGTGTTTCTTAGAAAATTAATGATGTCAAAAATGACGTGTCATGCAGACACACATGAATAAGAAATTATGAAAGTACCTAGAATATTGAGTAAATGTAACTGTTGGTAACACAAAATTAACTAAAGTAAACACAATCTTAAAAACTGAATTAAATTATGATGACTTAGTAGACTGAAGTGGCAGATTTCCTCTTTGTCGATCGGTGTTCTAGAACTCCCATATTACCGAGATTTCATTTACTTTGTGCGATCGTTCTTCACAAACTGCACTTCAAAACAAAAGAACCAAGCTTCCGCACTGGAATAACACATTCATTTTCACAATTCCAGCTGTCCAAAACGTCATTTTGTAAAGGACTGGATGCCTATCTGTCGGTATATACTCTCACAAAAAATATCACTGGTAGATGTTGTCATATTGGCAGTTTGGCTTCGTCAAATTGCTTATGTTAACAAGTTAAATTAGACTATGTCTGTTTTCTCCTCGCAATCAAATACTGTGCAAGATAACCCCTACGCACAAAAATGGTCCTTGATCTGTTGTAATCCTTTTTTGTTTGAGTGTAAACGGAAAAAAAAGTAATGTAGAAACTCAGTCCTTGTTCTGATCTCTGAATATCTGCGCATTACCATTAGATCTATATTGCGCGGAATGTTGTACGTAGTCTAGGTTCTTATTGTTCTCAGAGAGAAAGGAAGAATATTCCTAGTCTATGTTGTTCTGTTTGATTTGTAATGCAAAAAGTGGATCCAGCTTTGCAGGCGAAAGTTCCAGAAAGGCCTTGAACTTGAGGATTTCAACAAAAAAAGCTGCAAGTTCTGTAGTGATCATTTCGAGGCTTGTCAGTTCAATTACCCCCAAGAAAGGAAGAGGCTGCATGGTGTGGAATGCTGTCCCTACCGTATTTCGAATCCCCAATCCTCCACCACTGGTATGTAAGCCAGTGATCTAGACATTAAAAATCAAGATGTACATGCTACCCCAAATGCAGTTGTCTTGTTTGACAGCTGGGAAAAAAAGTTTGTCTTTGTCTTATTTTGTGTTCTGTATTCAAAATAATAATAATAATAATAATAATAATAATAATAATAATAATAATAATAATAATAATAATAATAATAATAATAATACATGCCAAGTGTAACGGCATGAATGCAGTATTATGACAGATATATGTCACTTCGTCAGAAAGATTTCACTTCTTCTAGAGAATTTGTAACTGAGACGTGAGAGAAAAAAAAACGTTGATCATGAAGTGACTGATGTTATCAAGCCAGTGATGTGGGAGGTAAGAGTTGATCATGAAGTGACTGATGTTATCAAGCCAGTGATGTGGGAGGTAAGAGTTGATCATGAAGTGACTGATGTTATCAAGCCAGTGATGTGGGAGGTGAGAGGGTTGGGTGGGAGGGAGCCCTGATATAAATTAAATTCACACTATTAGTGAAACATTTTGTTATTGTGCTTTAGTGTGATTAATTGATTGAATGACAGAGCTCTCTCTCTCTCTCTCTCTCTCTCTCTCTCTCTCTCTCTCTCTCTCTCTCTCTCTCTCTCTATTACGATTACGGATTTACACAGTTTCGAATAAATGAAGCAGTCTGTCACGCATATTTTAATTGTAAAATATCTGTCGTTGATTAAAAAAATAATAAATTCAAGGGCAGAAAACGAACCTATGACACACACACATAAGCACCAAAAATAAATGTCAACAAGTAAACATAAACCAAAAAAAACCGTTTGGTTTATACAAACGTTGCCATAGAAATGTTCTTTTGCAATGGCATAGGCTCAATAAGTGACCACGCATAGTTCATTCATAGAGCAGATGATGAATCGTAGCTATCCCGAGCAAAGGGAAATAATCCGTGAGAGCGTCTCGCATTTTTGTATTATATGACGTTAATGGGAGTTCCCCTTCTTACTGGTTCTCTAAACTAGGAACTAATTTGTCATGCTTTATGGCTAATGTGACGCCTACCAATTTTGCGGAATACATCTGTTTTCTGGAAACAAGTATTATGTAGCCGCCTACATGGCTTAAAAACAAAGAAAAGCTTAATATGTATAATGGCAGAGGATAATAATCCTTCAGAGGATAATAATCCTTCAGAGGATAATAAGTACGTATGTCTATGGAACAACACAAAAATTATATACAGAAAGAAATGTTTATTTTTTCGACAGTGGATTAATGCAAACTTAAATTTTGTTAATGATGTTATTGTTAATGGCGAACTAATTTCCTACGAGGGCCTGTGCGAGATAGCGGGCCACGCGACCATAGACATAATATAAGAATGTCTATGCACGCGCCCCATCGCTTATTTGAATACAATGCTCCGCGCTCAGCTCTTAGTGCTCTTTGCTTCTGAAAGAGAGAGAGTGACGGACACCGCGCGATCACTCTAATCCTACGATCAGTGCCGACTGCGCGGTGTTTACATTACATGGTTATTGCTTTAGGTCCAGCGGACTCTTCCGAGCCAAATCAGGACCAGAGAGACATTATCTTAAAATGTTATAAAGTGGTTCAAATCTGAAAAAATAGACCTGTTACTCTTAAATACTCAAACAAACTTTCACATGACACCTCTTCGAAAGTCTTTTTTTAAAACTGATGTATTAAAAATACGTTCTATTTCCTCAATCAAATCACGAAATTCGGTCTTATCAATAAAATCCAAAACAAAACGACATGGTTTATATGCGATAAAACAAACCAACATCATGTAAAAATTGAAACAAGTGTTGACCATTGCATATTTTAAAAATCTCTTTGAAAGGTTTTGAACCAAAATATTATGTTTCTCTTGCATCAAGGAGGTCAGCACATTCAGACATGAAATGGCGAACGGAAAAGGATTTATCACATGCAAAGCACCATGGTGGTTCTTCTCCTTTTAACAGGAAACTGTGGGTTACATAAGTATGCCCAATATGAAGGCGAGACAAAACTGTTTCTTCTTTGCGAGTGGATGCAAAGTTAGGCAAAGAAGCTGACAAATCGGGAAGAATTTGAAATAATTTGTTGTTGATATGGTTAGACCAGTCAGTCTGCTACAGTCGTTTACAATAAGATCCAGTCATACAACGTAGGTCAGAGTAGGGAACAAACTGGAAAATCTCTGGAGGGAAATCGAGATGCAGAGCATCTTTAGCCGCTTTGTCCACTGCAATAATGCCGCGGATGCCCATGTGACCAGGGACCCACATAAAAACTATCTTTTTACCCTCAGAAACAAGTTGTGTATGGAGGTCATGGATATCTGCCAGAAAAGGGTTTGCTATCTTTCTCATGGAAAGAGCCTGGAGTGCTGACAGTGAATCAGACATGATTAAAAACGAGGTTCTTTTGGATTGGTAAACCTGTTTTAGAGCTAGATGAATTGCCTTGAGCTCAGCTGTATAAACAGAACAAAAATCAGGTAGACGCTGTTGCAAAGGCTGGTTTAGATGTCTACCAGAGACCGACGCAGCAGCAACTGTGTCTCCTTTCTTTGACCCATCTGTAAAACGTTTTTCAACATCACCACCACCCAGGCCTATGCCCCAACATCAGACTATGACGACAGCGGTGGAGGATTTTTTATGAAAATCTTCAGGCTGTCCTTGACCAAGTGCCGAAGAAGGAATTAGTCATAGTGGAAGGCGACTGGAATGCCAAGGTTGGCCAAGATGCGCACCACAACTGGGGAGACACATGTGGACCCCACTGCAACAACGAGACAAAGGGGTCTGGGACTCCTGGAGTTTGCCAGATACAACAATCTGATACTGGCAAACACGCTTGGTCTCCACAAAAAATCCAGACAATGGACATGGCACAGTCCCGGCGGGGAGCATCAAAACCAGATCGACTACATCATGGTCAAGAAAAGCTTCAGATCAAGCATCAACATTGGCAGGACACGCACTTTTCCAGAAGCAGACATCGGAAGTGACCACGATCTCGTAATGATGTCTTTCCGACTCCACTTGAAGAGAGTAAACACAGCAAAGTGCACTAGACTGAAGTTCGACCTGGACAAACTGCAAGACCCGGAGGTGGCGGAAATATTTCAGGCCACAATTGGAAGGAAATTTGCACCACTGCTCATTTTGGGAGCTGGTGAAGAAGTAGATGTCAACACAATGACCACCACCTTCAACTCAGCTGTGACAGATGCCGCCACGGAGATCCTTGGAAAGCACCGGCAAAAATCAACAATGACATCCGAAAAGCCATGCGCACAGCAAAGGAGAACTGGATAGAAGATCAATGCCAGGAAATAGAGAACAGTCTGAACAAGAACAACAGCAAGAAGGCCTACCAGACTCTGAAGCGGCTGACAAGTGTTAAACAGCCCAAGGTCTCCACGATCCAAAGCAAGTCTGGCATATGCCTTACAGAAGAACAAGAAGTCTTGGACAGATGGACAGAGTACTGCTCTGACCTTTACAACCACACACCAAACGGAGACCCATCATTTCTAGCATGTCCTGAGAACAGAGAATAAGAAGAAATCCTCCCAATTCTCCGGGAAGAAGTTGAGGCAGCAGTGCAATCGCTGAAGGAGGGGAAGGCAGCGGGAGTGGACAACATACCCGCGGAACTGCTTCAAGCAGGAGGAGAAGCGATGATTGACGCACTCACCATTATCTGTAAGAAAATCTGGCAGAGTGGGGAGTGACCTACACCATGGACCCAGTCGCTTGTCATCACTCTTCCCAAAAAAGGTAACTTTCAGGAATGTGAAAATTACTGCACCAACAGCCTCATCAGCCATCCCAGACAGGTCCTCCTGAAAATAATACTAAACAGGTTGAAACCTAAGCTGAACAAATCATAGCTGAAGAGCAAGCAGGATTCAGGGCAGGGCGAAGTACCACTGAGCAGATTTTCAACCTCAGAATAATTTGCGAGAAATACAGCACCAACAACATCTATATCATATGTTCGTAGACTTCAAAAAGGCGTTTGACAGCTCTGTGGGCAACCATGAGAGTGTACAACATCAGCCCTAAAATTATTGAAGTCATCAAAAGCCTGTATGACAAGGCTACCAGTGCAGTCCTCCACAACAGCGCCATCGGAAACTGGTTCAGAACAACAATCGGTGTGCGTCAGGGATGCCTACTCTCTCCAACACTCTTCAACATCTTCCTAGAGCGCATCGTGTCAGATGCCCTTGCAGATCACGAAGGCACAGTCAGCATAGGGGGAAGAGCAATCTCTAACCTTCGTTTTGCGGATGACATTGATGGATTGGCTGGAGAGGAACAAGAACAGCTGATACAGAACTTGACACCACCTCCAGAGCCTATGGAATGGAAATAAATGCAGAGAAGACCAAAATGATGACCAACAACACCA